>CM067219.1:96879613-97479613 GCA_034190945.1 Octodonta nipae
GTGACTTTTAGAGACAAGTATTTACGAATTTAAAAATTATACCAAATAGCTTGTCTCGAAAAGGTAAAAATGCATCCTGAAAAGAGACAGTTTGCAGTGCATATGATGCACACATTTCTAAAGAATGTTGGTAATATTACAATGATTTCAGAGGCTTACTTAGTGTTTATAAACATATATTTGTCTGTAAAACCATCAGAAATGCTTCATATTTATAAAAAACGATAAATCTGTGGACAGAATATGACTACCATACATTGCGTTGTCAAATATAAACCTATATATAGGAAATTCTATTCATATTTTGTGAGCAATAATGTGATACTTAATAACTTTTTTGTTTAGATAATATTTGGTAGTCTGCTGCCGGCTTCAACGCAACTAGCCAGTTTGGGTGTTTCAGTAGAAAAAAATAAGGACCTTGAACAGAAGCCTTCAATTTTAGCAATAAGTACTCCTTCTACATCGTCATGGTTTCCTTTGCTACCTATTTCTTTACCCACTCATAAAACATCTAGTTTGTTATCTTCAAAGAAAAGCAGTAAGGTATGTTTCTTTTAATTATTTACGAAAAATATAACTGAAAAATGGACTATATGTGTTTTTCAGGAATCCCTGGCTATGTTTTCTTTATAATGGGGTAACGTGGTGTTTTTGCGATGTTTAACAATTTTTCGTTGTACTAAACTTGGTTGAGAATAACTTTTTTATATGTTTACTATAAACAGAAGTTTAATTTCAGTAATCATAATTACTGTAAACAATTTTTATTGCTAAACAATTTTTTAAATTCTTTGGCCATAACACTATTATACAGGGTTTAACATAATGCGGTGCAGATATTTTTGTAGTTAATAGAACTGATCAATATAAACAGTATACAGGGTTATACGTTAAGTCGACCTAGTCCTTTAAAAAGTTGTAATTTCCATCATTCCTGACTGATTTGACTATGAAACACCGCATCCCAAACTTAACCGGATTCCAGGTATTGGATTTGAAGTTAAAAAATGCATTTTTTTGTCTATTGGCCTACTTTTTTCGGGTTTTTTTCTTTCATATATATGTGTTTGCGAGTTTTGTCTAGTAGAACGTTGCTTTGTTATTCTCAACACTAACATTACGGTTAACTGAACCGACTGGGTCGTAGTAGTAGACGGTTGATAGTTATACATACTGTAATGTTTTTCTTTTCACACTCGGATTCAGTTCAGTTCTTGGATTTATTTAAAAACACAGTCCAACTCACTCTAATTTATTTCCACTACTTTAACACAATTTATATTCACAGAACTATTTACAATTTATCTCTACTTAACTATACGGCCGTCGAATACTGAATGAATCCTTTCGACAGCTGTCCGTATTTATGTATTTCTCTCGGGTTTCTCTAGCAGGTCAACGAGTTGTCGGGAAATTTGTTCTCGAAGGTTCGAGAAAGTTTCATTAATGTCCGTTATAGTCATCTGCCGGCCTCGGATCGACAGGCCAATATTTCGAGTTCCACAAAATATCGGATGAAGGCCGATTGCACCAGCTATCGGATGAATTCTCGTAACATTGCCCCATTCTTAAGACCATTTCGTCCCGGAATATCCCAGAATCCTTCATTTGCCGGACTCTCCATTTCGACAACGGGAAGTTTGGTGGAACTAACAGTCAGCGGTCTTCGAATCTCGGCTGCGAATATTGAGACAGCATACATGTTGGATGTTGATGCCACTGAATCGAAAGATGGTTTCCATCTTACTCCTCACCACCCTCCATCCAACGCACAGCATATCTTTGAGACCGCCAATTTCATCAGTTTCTTCTTCATCATCACAGTCCTCAATTCTACCAGAGTCTTCCAAAGATCGCTGTATGTTGGCTTGCCCTGCGAGAATGTTTTCGTTACCAAATAGAAGATATATCTGGTACCTATTGATTGTTTATCTTCGAGATGAAGGACCTGCCCTACCACTGGATCTTGCTCCCTTAGCTTCTGGAACTGTCCGTACTTCTTTGCAAACACCTTGGCTGTTCCTCTGGACATCCGAAAATCTCGAGCAACACAATGAGTTAGGGAATATTCTATGGGTACTTCAAACAGGTCTCGGGATTCCTCTCTGGTCACGTCGTGCTGCACTTTCTTCCCATCAGAGTACAGTGCCATAAACTGTTCGAAGGTCATCTCGTCATCGGGTAGTTGGATGCTGCGGACTTGCGCTTGATCAACTTCGCCGTCATGACTTCCGGCATAAGGGGCCAACTTGTTGAAATGCACCGCCTTTGGTTTTCCTCGAGGTAGCTTCCTTATTGTGTAGACAACATCGTTGATTTTCTTTACAATTTGGTACGGTCAAGGCTTCTTGATTCGACAAGGCATAAGCTTCTGCCCATTTACTGAAATAGTCCATCACCACCACAATGTACTTATTTCCGGATTCAGATACAGGAAATGGACCGGCAACATCAATGGCTACTCTTTCGAATGGACTGCCCACGTTATATTGCTTTATGGGAGCTTTTGCTCGCTTCTGAGGCCCATTACTTGCTACAGAAACCGTACATTTCCGGTATCAATCATTGACATCTGCTTGGCAGTTTACCCAATAGAAGCGTTCTCTTAGCTTCTCCAGGGTTTTCGTTACACACAGATGTCCTCCAGTTGTACCATCATGTAGTTCTCGCAAAACGTCTTGTCTCGTATTACTGGGCACTAGTTTTCTGTCCTTGCCCTCCTCTGGAGCTTCCAGGACCTGCTTCAAAAGTCCATTCTCCAGGGTGAGGGAGTTCCACTGCCACTTACCCTTCGGGATTTTTAAACTGCAGGAGCCACTTCAGTGCTGCGTGATCAGTCCTCAGGAGAAATCTATTACCATAGATGTACTTGTAGATTGTTTCACCCCCTTTACCACAGCCAAAAGTTCCCTCCGAGTAACGCAGTAATTCCGTTCTGGCTTGCTCAAGGTCCTACCGAAATAGCCGATGACTTTCTCCTGACGGTCTTGGATCTGTGAAAGCACAGCACCAATTCCCACATTCCTTGTGTCTGTATCCAAGATGACGTTTCCATCTGGTAAAGGATAACTTAAAACGGGGGCACTGGTCAATGCACTTTTCAGGGTCTCGAAGGATCGCTGGCATTCGTCGTCCCACTGCTACCTTCCCTTCTGTGAGTCTAGTGAGTCCCTTGGCGATATTAGCAATACCCAAACGGCATCACCGTGAATTGGGAATATCCTGACCCGATGTTAAAAGCAGTCTTTTCTCGGTCTTCTTTAGCAAGTTCCACCTGCCAATTATTGCAACGACTCCTTCTCTAATTATCTCTCTTACAGAGGCTTCATCGTTTCCGCCATCTTCGGATTCTCCATCAATGATTCGGACTCTGACTTGACCTCTGCAGGTATTTTTCGCCTCGAATTCTAGAGCTCGAGCCAGTGCAACCACTAATTGAGTCGGTCGAGCTAGGGTCAATGCTTGTCTGGCTTCGTGGTCCCGAATTCCATCCAAAAATAATTGCACTGCTAAGATTTCTATTACATTTTCCGGTGTGGCTGGATAGGCAAGGCGAACCAGACGGGCAATATCAGCTTCAAACTCTTGTAGGAATTCATTTAATCTCTGGTAGCGATTTTTCAATTGGGAGTGGTAGACGTGCTTCAAATGTGTTTGACCATACCTCAGTTCTAAATGTTTGACTAGTTGTTCGTAGTCTTCTTGCTCAGAGGCATTCAAGGTTTGCAAAATATCTGTAGCATCCCCTCTTAAGGCGAGTGTTAGTGCTATTGCCTTCTCCTCTGCCGACCATCTGTTTAACTGTGCTGAAGCTTCGAATTGGCGCCTATAGTTTGTCCATGACGATTTCCCATCAAATTGTGGAGGTTTCGTTTTGTGTCTTGCTCCTTCGAGGCCAACTATCGAATCCACTGCTTCTGGAATCTTTCTGCTTTCTATTTTTGATTGAGTTTCTCCCCTTTGTATTGTGAGTACCTGTTCTTTTATTTTGCTGATCTCACCCTCCATTATACGCTTTAGCTCCTCTATCCGCGTTTCATTTTTATCTGTCGTCTGTTTCAGTTCTTCGGCCATTGTCTGCTTTAGCTTTTCTATCCGCGTTTCATTTTTTACATACTCTTCGACCATTGTTTGTTTTAGCTCTTCCATCCGAGCCTCATTCTCGAATATTTTCTCTTCCAGCATTCCTGAGTTTTTCTATACCATGCTTTTTTTAGAATTTTCCAGTAATTTGTCTTCCAGAGTTTTTAGAATTTTCTGCTAATTTGTCTTCTAGGATTTAGTATCTTCTTGCAACGCTTCTTGCTAGTTTTTAGAATTTTCTAGCAATTTATCCTCTAAATACTTGTAAGATTTTTTTTAAATTTTCTATTTATTTTAATAGCATACTAATTAGCATTAGCAGAAACTTCAAACAAACAAGTATCGGGATCGTTACCTTCATTTATTAGGGCATTTCGTAGTCGTTGTATTACTTCACTTTTCTTCCCACTAATTTCTAAATCCGTTTCCTCCAGTTCTTTTTTTAAATCAGTCACTCTCAAATGGTCCAAATTCACTGCTTTAAACATCGTTAGTTAGTTCTTGGATTTATTTAAAAACACAGTCCAACTTACTCTAATTTATTTCCACTATTATATTTACAATTTATCTCTACTTAATTATGCGATCTTCGAATACTGAATGAATCCTATCGTCAGCTGTCCGTATATATATATATATATATATATATATATATATATATATATATATATATATATATATATATATATTTCTCAGGGAATTCTCTAGTAGGTCAACGAGTCGTCGGGAAATGTGTTCTCGAAGATTCGCGAAGTTCCATTAATGTCGGATATAGGCAGTTGCCGGCCTCGGATCAACAGGCCAATATTTCGAGTTCCACGAAATATCGGATGAAGGCCGATTGCACCAGCTAACGGATGAATTCTCTTAACAATACATTGAAATAAATTGTTAAAAAATATATATTGTAATGTCTTCGATGACACATTACATATAATATCTAAACAAATGTATGAATTAGATGTTGCGGTTTTAGTTCAATGCTGGTTCAATGCAAGTATATAATTGACGAAGGACCTTTAGCGGAACAATCAATAAAGCACGTGCCGTCGCGTAAATTAATTCACCAAATAAAGTTAATCACTGATCTTTTACGTCGAAGCTCTGCAGGTGGTGTTTTCTTGGTTCTTCTTTCTTCAGAGGCTAGCCCCGCAGCGGCAGGAACTGAATTTAGAGCTTCGTCAGGACAACACGTTACACCAAAAAATAGCGACGTAATGTTCATTGATTGAGCAAACAAAAAATGCGGGTTTAACAACAAATGATGCGCTTTTGTAAACACAAAAGAAACAAAATGAAAGCGGTTTAACGGTTGTTAGGACCGGAACTAATAACTCGCGGAATCGTAACACAATAACAACAAAAAGCGGTCGTCTTAAGACGGTATCAAAAGCATCCAAATAGCTTGGAATACAATAAACGAATCACGAATACTGTATTTATTTTACACGCAAAAAACACTTAAAATTAGCATTAGCGCGACGGAAGGTTTTGGAAAAGGTGCAGAAGTTTAAAAAACAATGAAGTAATTCAATCAAATTTAAAACAATACAGTAAACAAATTGCGGGAACGCACCATATATTTTCTGCCCGAAAAATAGAAGAAAAAGTTTGACACATATGCTGCAGATGTGCTTAAAATTATCTACGTTTTATTAACTATCCAAGAAAGTATAATAAGCTAGGGTAATATCAGAAGAATTCTTTGAAAAATCTATATAGTTCGTAGTAAAAAATAACATTATTTGAACTTCAAAATTATCATTATCAGAAAACAAAATAAAACAATCCGAAAATAGGTACAAGAAGATGACATTTATTCTATATCTTAATCCACTTTTTACTACACCAGTGGTTAAACCCATTCTAATTTATTTGCCGCATCGATTACTCTCTGTCTCAAAACATCAACATATGTGCCTGGATTAGGTTCGTTGTAAACCAAATTCTTCATATTCCCTCACATAAAAATCCATGGAGTTCAAGTCTGGACTTCGAGCTGGCCCTGGTGGTTCCACCTCTTTCGATTCACTTCATAACCTAAACCAATCACATGTCTTGATGTTTTGAAACAGAGAGTAATCCATGCGGCAAATGAAATAAGAAGTGGTTTAACAAATGGTGTAGTAAAAAGTGATTTAAGATATAGAATGAGAGTATGTATGAAAAACAGGCAGACATGTGGAACATGTACTGTAATATCAGAGTTTCTGTAAACTATATGTCATTTTGTATTTATTTGGTTTGATTTATTTTGTTTTCTGGCCCAAGTGATAAATTTGACGCTTATGTAACGTTATTCATTAAAACGACCTGGGAGCCTTCCATAAAAGGTTTGTTCAAAGAATAATTTTTATACTAACCTAGCTTGTTATACCTTGTTGTATAGCTAATAAATACATAGATATTTTTAAGCACATCGGCATCAAAAGTGTTATAGACTTTTTCTTAAATATTTTGGAAAGAAAGTTTTTTGTAAAGAATTTATTTCAATGTATAATTATCAACCGTTTACTGCGATACAGTGTGTTCAGTTAACTGCAATTTTAATATTGAGAATAATAAATCAACTACTAGAATAAATCCGAAAGAAATAGGCCAACAGACAAAAACAGACTTTTTTTTAAAACTTCAAAGTCCACTGTCTTGAAATCCGTTAAGTTTGGGATACGGTGTTTCATGGTCAAAACAGTCAGCAATAATGGAAATTACAACCTCTTAAAGCATCTAGGTTGACTTTACCTGTAACCCTGTATAGCATGTCAAAAAGTTCATGATTTCTGAAGAAAAATTGTTCAAAGTTGTCAACTAAAGTAAGCACTTATATGTGTTTTTAATCATATAAGTGTCAAAACTGCAACAAATTTATCAGCTGAACAGTATACTATTTTACTGAACAGAAACCATGGCAACATTGGATTAAATTTACTTTCGTTCATTACGCTTATACCGTAATAAAGGAATTATTGCAAAAGGTTCTGATTCGGTTTTGCAAAAAAGTAATATGATATTTTATTGTTTTGAATGTAATATTTTGACGCGGTTGGTTTAGTCAAAAGAGATAGTTTTATTTCAATATGAAGTTGAACAATTTTCTGTGGCTGTTTTTCATTAGTTAAGTTTTTATTTGTTTACGAAATAAGGGTGTGGAAATGTTAAGCATGGAATAAAAACATCAGGACTACTGCTGAGTTTTTTTATGACATTGCAAATTCATGTTACTTCTGAAATTGCTCAATTCTATGTATTTAGTGTCGGGTAATTAATCAAGTAAGGAAATGTTACAAAACATCTCTAAGTTGAAAAGAATTCCCTTCAGTAAAACAAACATATCATATTGACATTGATTTTTCATTGAATGTCTTCATTTGAAAGAATTTAGGAAGAATCTATTGAAAAGCAGCAGTCCTATCATACCATAAATGAATACAATAAAAACAAAAACTAAATACTTCTAAAAAACCATAATACACATTTAAAATTTAAATACATTTCACTTTTTAGTAAACACTTTTCATTCCGTACAGTCTTACGCATGTACGACAAGGTTGCAAGATGAATTAAAGTTTCCAAAAACTTAATATCGAATAGGTCTTTGTTATGCAAAAATTCACTGCAATATGTTACACCCTGTATGCTAAATTATTAAACCGGATTAGTAGCTCAAAATGATTTTTACATTTAAATTAATCCTCGATTTACATCTATTTATTACATAACATACTCTATACAATATTAGGATGTGATATAAAAAAATCCCAGATTTACTAAATAGTATACCCATTTTTATTTTGTGGTGGCAGTCATGGATTTTATTGTCCATGTAACAGTTTGATGTACTAAATTATAGTTCTACCATACATATCCCGTGTGTATTTGAAATTAAAAATCTGTTTAGTGTCTTTTTTTTGGCCATGTTGTTGAAGGTAATAGTCCCAGCAACTCCAGTTGTTTTCTGGATACTTTAGTTACTAAAACTACATCTAGTCACTTCTGCGCAACAGTTAAAACAGACAGTATGATAATCCCAAACCTTTTAAAAATTAATTATCTCCAAATCAGCACCATCAGCGCTTTTATTAATTGGTAACACCTTGTACTTTTTGTTTTATGTTAGTTGCGTGCTATTATCATTGACGTGATTTATGTCAATCCGCTTCCGCATTAACTAATTACTGGTAATTGTCAAACATGTTCGGGTGTCAGTTTTGCACATCTAAATGTTTAAAACCTGCTAAAAATGCTAAAAATTTAGGTTTGTCTTACACTTCTGTAGAATTCCCTACTTAGATTGTTATTTATAGTGGAAATGAGATTCGTAATTTTGCTTTAATCCAACAGGTTTTTTGTATTTGAAGCCTTTCATGTAAAGTATTGATATGTAACTGCTTGTACTTTGAAGTCAATATATGCAATATTTCGATAATGTTGAACGCTTCTACGTCATTGCGTTTGAGACTAAATTTCAGTTCGTCAATGTTTGTATATAGGAGAGTAAGTAAAACCACAACATGATAAGAGTGTCCCTTTTTTCTTTTTTAATAGGATCAATTTATATGGAAGAAATGCTTGCATGTGAACTGATTTTGGTTTATCAAGAATACATATAACCATATGGAACTTCACATAGTTATTTGCTATAAAGTTTCAGTGCCTGAATACGACATAATGAGAATCGGATTCGTAGTATTTGTAGTCCACATAGGTCGTGTAAAGATTTATGTGTTTCGAAATGTTTTTATAGACACACACACAATCAGTTATTAGCTGTTTTTAAGGCATTTTTTAAATGTTTTCATTATGAGCTTGATCCTTAAAATTCTGTTAACGCAACTAGCTTCTAAGAAGTTACTAGACATGTAATTTGATGGTATGGAGTTGATTCTTCTGCATATAAGCTCTATTTGGGTAAAAGATGGTGGTGTGTGTAAAAAAATGGTATTTTCTATGTAGAGATATAATTATACAATTAGTATTTTAACTAAAAATTTAAGTACATTTCAGTTTCTAAGAAGAGATAAGGTTTTCCTATTCCAGTTTTTATAGCATTTCGATCACACATTTTCATTTTCATTCTTCATTTAAGATATGGGCATTTTTAAGTGAGATAATATTGATTAGCTAGTCTCTGTTCTGTCACTAGAACTTCTAATTAATTAATTAGGGAATATCCCGTTTATGTATTAGTGTACTCCATAACTTTTATTCACAATCCTAGGTTAGAAATCAGATGAAATAAATTCGAAGTTTAGAAGCTTTCAAAGGGTGTTACTCCTTTTGAGACTAGGGACTTATAAACGCTCTATATTATAGAAAGGTCAAATATTTTAATTTTACCTCTTAGAATTGTGCCTTTGTCATCCATAGTTTCTTAACCATTGACAACGGGGTCTGACCTAGACCCCGAAACGTTTGGAATATACAGCAATTTTCTTAACTGTGGTGTTATTTCCCAAGAAGTACTTAGACATTACAAAATATGTACTTATAATTATTTTTATTTTGTTGATTGAACTAATATTCAATGCAAAACAAGACATTAAATGAGTGTTCGTGTTTTCTGCATTTAGCGTGGTATATTAATTGCTTTGAGGTATTCTTCCTGTAGTTAATTACTTTCAGAACTTTTTTTACATTTTAGGATAACACACCGAAGTTGAAAACTACACAGAAAAAAATCCAGGATCCTGCCCGTACCATGAAACAAAGTGCATCGTCGTTTTTCGGAGGTCTTAATACAGACTGGTTCTCATAACAGTAGCCTGTTTTTAGAACTCCAGTTTATTATTATATGTTTATTGTTTTAGAGATTTTATACAAATACAAAGTTAATATATTTATAATATCGCACATTTTGTATTTTTTCTTCTCATTCAGTTAATTTTAGTCAAAACACTATTTATTACTCGATGATCCAGCGTGTAGATTGTATGGAATTTTGCTTCTTAGTGAAACCAAAACGTTTCAAATTGTGAAACATTTCATTTTTAAATGTGCATTTTCGTATATAGTTTTCGTTTATAATAACCTAACCTAGAAAACTTGTTTCCAGAAATTTATAAATATAGAGGCGATAGTGGTGCAAATTCTATTACTGAAAATATAAACTCAAGCGCATGAGATTCTCTATCTCTCTTAAACATCAGTTAGTGACACCCCTTATCTGATGATCTATTTTATTTAGATTTATATATGAAACTATTTCTGCTTGTTGGCGAGCACTACTGTTTTATTTACAAATTTCTAATTGAAATTGGATTTGGTTAATTCGATAATTATTTTACTAGGGTGCATTTTGCTGTGATTGTAAGCAACAACAATAAGAAAAGCAAGGACTTTTCTCATTGCCATTATTGGGACAAACAAGTTTGTAAACAGTGTACTGCTCCCTGAAGACCATCCTAAATCCGCCTCTGATGAGAATGCAAAAAGGGTCAATAGGGATTATATAATAAAAAAAAATAATTTGATATACACTTGTTTTAGTTTTCATTGCAATTGAAAACGGGTCTCATTTAGACTGTGAAACGTTTGGAGTATTTGAAATATATGGACTTTCCAACAATTGAAAAATACAAACTAGAGATGCTTCAAGCATTTTAAAGAAAACAAGCAAATGTATACTTTACTGGTTAGTGTCGATTTTCTATTGCTTATGTTAAGACTAGACCGTATTCTGCACCTACACTATTCAAACTTTCTCTTAAATGCTGAAATTCTTTTATACTTGCGAGCGAATTGAGTAGCGTACCACTTAGCTTATTTGCTCTGAATAGTAAAGAGGCATAGAAGCCCCTTTTTACACCATTGAAGGTATACAACAATTCTTATTCAGTCATCCGTAAAGGGTTCTCACAATACAAATGTCGACATAATTTTTTTAAAGAATTCCTTTAGAAGTTGCTCATACATAAAATATCAAATGTTTTGGCAAATTCAGTATATTACAGGTATGCATTTTGATTCATATTTCATTGTTGGACAAATATCTATCGCAATCAAGAACATTTTACAAGCTAAACTGGATTTCATCAATATTGGAGATATTTACTGCATTGTAATATTTTTATTTACACCTTGTGTTCTTGGACTTATTTAAAAACACATTCTAACTTACTATAATTTAATTCCACTAATTTTATATTCACAGAACTATATATAATTTATCTTGACTCTTGTTGTTTACTAGACGGCAATCTAATACTGGATGAATCCTTTCGTTGGTTGTCCGTATTTATATATTTCTCATCAGAAAGCTCTAGAAGGTCAAAGATCCAGCGAGAAATTTCCTTTATGGATTCTCGATGATTCGAGGAATTTATATAGCGTCATACGTCGGCCTCGACTCGCCACACAAACTACCTCTTCGATTCCACGAAATATTGGATGAATGCCGATTCCACGAAATATTGGATGAATGCCGATTCCACGAAATATTGGATGAATGCCGATTCCACGAAATATCTGATGAACTTCCGTCACAGTATTTTCTTTTATGTCTGAACTTGGTGAATATCTTAGAAATTTATTATACTGATAAGACAGCGTTGATCACAAAGTTTTATGTTAAATTTCTATGGAATCACCCCGAAACTTGATATACCCAATCCACAGGAAGTTCACATTGTTTTGAACATCATTAACACATCTCTTCCACTTATTCTTCATAAGTGTCTTAAATGATGGGAACCCCGACTCAAGAATATGAAAAAATAGAAATAAAAATATATCGGCGATAATAAAAGTAGAAAAAGACAACTTTATAAACATACCGACAGAACAAACAGTGAAAGTCAAAATAAACACGAAATTATATGGAGAGACCTGAACAGCCGAACAGGTAAAAAATAACAGAGAACGAAAAATAGAGAACAACTTATAAATTACAATGACTTATTTATTTATTCATCTCATATGTTTACGTGAATAAATCCAGGGGACTCAAAAAGGTATCAGATTGACGTCATTTTAACCACCCAACGATTTAAAAATAGCATTAAAATTACGAAAACTTGCCCGGGAGTATATATTGACCTCGTTTACTATCATTAGAACTAGGAACTAGCAGTATATAAAGAAGCAAAATAGGTAATAGAAATGGAACACAGAAACGCTAAAAACTGGTGAATCTAAATCAATCAAGAAGAAAATTAAGAAAAATTTGAAAATAGAAACACAGAGAATATGGTTGGTATACTAGAGCATAACGCTGATCGAAAATCAAGGCAAACCAATAAGGAATGGGTAACACAAGAAATGTTGGATAAAATGGAAGGTAGAAATAGAAAAATGTTAAAAAAGAAAAAGGTAAAGCGAATTGCAGAAGAATAAATAATGAGCTAAGAAATGTGACTGATAAAGCCAGAGAGAAATGGGTGGAAGAACATGCGAGAAAAAATATCTTTACTGACATATGGCCTGATGATTCTAGTCTCCTTGCCCAAGAAAACAAAGGCAAATATAGAACCATGTGAGGCTCCCGGTTACCGATATACTCAATAAAACACGTCCAATTGCCCTCTAGGTACCTGAAACTATCAACGCCCCTAGTCCCTAACCTACCAGTTCCCTAATTTCAATCACCTCCCTCTCCTCTTTCTCTTTGTCCCTTACCACCCTGGCCAGGAACTCCACAATCACTCCCCACTTCCTCTCGCTCTCCATCAACCGTTCTACGACAATCCTCGCCTCTAGAGCGCACCCCAACTCATTCTCTGCTCTCATTCTATACCCCTGCCATCTTTCACACTTAAAGAAAGTATGTTCAGGGGTATCCACTTGTCCACAGTAAACGCACCACTCATCCTCCTTCCTCTTGAATTTGAACAGATACTGCCGAAAGCACCCGTGCCCAGACAGCAGCTGTGATAGATAATAGCTGGACTGCCTATGTGGGCAGCCAACCCACGCTTTCAGGTCTCTGACGAGCCTCCTCGTCTAGGACGCCGTTCCCGCATCCTCACTTCTCCATTCCCTCTCCCATATCTCTAAGGATCTCTCCTTCTCTTCCTTTCTTACTCTCACTCGATCCTCTCCCCTCTCGACCCTTCCCCCTCTCGACCCTTTCAAAGATCCTACTCCTTTCATCGACCTCGATTCCTATAGGCAGCTGCCCCGTGATGACGCACCGCCCCTCGTACGATACCGTCCGGTAAGCACACGCCACCTGCAGAAGCATCTGTCTATAGGTGCCCTGAATCATGCGCGCTTAGGTTCCCACTCACATAACCTTTTTCCATACCGGTGCACCATAGAGCAGGACAGACCTACCCACACTACACAACACCACCCTTTTCTGCCCCCGCAGACCCCCGATGTTGGGAAGTATCCTTGTCTGTGCCGCCACCACCCCCTTGGCTTTCTTGGTAGCCCTTCGAATATGCTCATTCCAGATGAGCCTATCATCGAGTGTGATCCCTAGACATTTAATAAATTTCCTAGGCACCACCTTCACCCCGGCCCAAGAGAAGGCAACGCCTCCCCTCTTCCCAACGGGGCCCCTCAGAATGACGCATTCCGTCTTCTGAGGAGCTACCCTTAGATGGTTCCTATGGAACCACTCCCTGATGATAGCCAAAGACTCGTTGCCCTTAGCCACCATCTCATCCAGACCCCTGGCCCTCACGACAATGGACAAGTCGTATGCCAAAGCAGCATCCCTCTGGCAGAGCCAACCTTAAAATCGGGTCATACAGCAGGTTCCAAAACGTTGACCCAAGGACCGAACCCTGAGGGACCCCCTGGCTCCCATCTGGCCGTATTAAAGGCATTCTCAACATCCACGCCAATAACAGCCGCCCAAACGTACCCAGGATCCATAGCCAGTTGCAAGATTTTGCTCACAGCCTGTATTGTGGACCTTCCCTTTCGAAAGCCGTACTGGTTGTCCGAAAGACCTCCAGCTGCCTCTATCGCTTCTTCCACACGTCCCCTGATAAGATGCTCGTATACTTTGCCGACTACGTCTAACAGGGTAATCGGTCTGTATTTCGTAACGCCCCCTTCCCCTTGACCTTTCGGGATCAGGACGGTTTTCCCTCTCCTCCAGGTTTCAGGAAATCGTTGTCTCTTCCATAGTTCGTTCAGGATTTGAAGAATCCCTCCCGAATCGTGCCGAATGATCGGCCTCACCGTGTCTACGAGCACTCCATCAGTCCCAGGTGCTTTACCCGCCTTCAGCCTTCCACATGCTTGTTCCAACTCGTTCTCTGTGAAAAGCCTCACCTGGCAGTCCTCTTGCCGAGTGAAGTGTCCGTTTCATTCTGAACGTTAGGGGAGAGTTCCCTAACGACCCTCAATTTCTCATCCTTATGCAACTCATATGGACTCACTCTGCCTTTCAATTTGGGGGTGACTATCTTATAGCCCTGCCCCCAGACGTCTCCATCCACCTCACTAACCAAACTCATCCAAGCCTCACGCTTGGCCTTTCCGATAACTTTTGCAAGCTTCTTCCGGACCTCCACATATCCTGCCTTTCTCTCGGTTTCCTCCCATTCTCTACCCACTCTTCCCCTTACTCTCGTCCATTCTCTCCTCTTTTTGTTACATACCTTTCTTACATTCTCCAATGACTCATTCCACCAGTACGCATGCTCTCGACTTTCTCTCGTTCCCCCTCGCTCACTCCGCATCCCAAGCGCCTGAGTACCCCCGTCAGACCCACATAACACCCTCCAACATCCCGCGGAGAATGTCATACGCATCCACCACAATGTCATCATTCACACCCCTACCCCGGAAGAGCCCGTCACGACATCGGCGCTTCACTGAGGCTCCTACGTCAAACGCGATGTACCTGTGAGACTGAGGGATTCCTCAAGGAGGACCTCCCAGCTCCCCAGACCCCTCGCGAGCGACGGCGAGCACAGCGTCACGTCGATGTATGACTGCGATTCGCGTGACACCGTAGACGCTACATACACTTTATTTACAACTTAGTTGTAAAACGTGTCCTCCGACCCACCCGGTTCGGGAGCTCTCTCGAGTAGGTCGGGATATCTTTCCCTCACCCGAGTGAGGCCCCTAGTCGCCTGCTCCCGATCAAGATACACGGCCACGTCCGTCAGGGACCGGTCTCTGAAGGGGTTTCCAGCAACTTTACCCACGCTGTTGAAAACCTCCTCAGGCCAGGTCTTCGCCGTCAACGCCCGTATCTCCCCGAGTGTTTCGGCCCCCGCTACTTCCCTCACCTCGCTGTCTTTCATTTCCTCCGCCACCGTGGTCTCCCTCGCGCCCGCTTCACCCCCCCCTTGGCGAACATCACGGCCCTGATCTCCGCAGTCATGAGTATAGAACTCAGACTGCGGAGCCTCATTACCCCGTCCTTGATATCACGCTTGGTGTTAGTGCTCTCATACACCAAGCGAGAGAGTTCGCGCGTAACCCCATCCAGGTCCTTCAATGCCTGAAGGGCCTTCCTCCGGAGAAGATCCTCCGCCGAATCATCCGTGAGGAAAAAGAGATCGTCTATGTCGATCCCCTCCTCCTTGAAAAGCTCCCTTTTCCGCTTCGTTGACCGTAGGGAGTCCTCATCATACGTGAGGTCCAACACCGTTCTCTTGGACCTCCTATTCCGCTTGACCTCACCGCTGCCCACCGGTTCAGCTCCGAGAACGGTCCCCACGGACCCACGCCTAGGGCTCCTCCGCAGCCCCGCGATAGCACCTTTCCCGATCTTCGGTTCGTAATCATTACCTACGTCATTGCCCTTACTGTCGCCGTTCCTGTTAGCCTTTCCGTCTCTATCATTTCCACAATCGTTTCCGTTTCGCGCCAGACCATCACCATCACAGTTCCTAGACAACACAACATTCAGGTTTTTTACATTTAAGTCCAATTCCATTACAAATACCTCGAGTTGGGTCGAAAGTTCGGTCCGGCGAGGCAGTGAGCCCTTTCCCCGCTAAGGCTAACTACTCTGAGAGGTCGCCCAATATCCCAGAGGCTCCGCTCGAGACCAACTAACGTATGGCCATCCAGCCCTCGGCACGGATCGCGTAACACATTGGCTTACGGGACAATCCCCCCGGTGACGAGTCTACCCGCGTAGCCGTTGGATTTACCCTATAAGCCATTGGGACACGCTGGGTAGATCGTGGACCAACCTCCCTCCAGTGTCACACCCCGAGGATTTGGGCGGCGCCCACCTCCTGCCTCCTCGGGGGTTAACCCTGGCGGCCAGTGATTCGTGATTGAACCAAGCGCATGGCCAATCCGTAATAGGATTTCACCTCGGCAAAAAAATATATAGAACCATAAACTGAAAATAAAATTGAAGAAACCCCAGATCAGTTTGGATTTAGAAAGTGAAGAAGTACTAGCGATGCAATTGGGTGCCTCAGAATGCTAGCAGAGAGACTTATGGAGAAGAACAAGGGAATGCGTGCGTTCTATTTACTGGGAGAAATCGTTTAACCGAGTAGACTGGAATATCCTTAAGAAAATACTGAAGGATTTTGTAGTGAATTGGAAAGACTGACGCCTCATTCGAGAGCTTTAAAAAAGACAAAAAGTAGTGATAAAGGTGGAAATTTAAGAAACCAAATAAATATTCATCGAACGAGGAATGAGACAAGTTTATTGTATTCAATTTATATGCCGAACAACTGATAATTGAAGCAAAGAAAGACACTGCTGCGATTACCGTAGGCAATAAAAAGGTGAAAATATTAAGTATGCTGCTATGTAGTCCTTAAAAAAACAGGAAATAATTTACATGTTTGGACAATAAGCAAAACTGGTAAGAAGTATGATATTAAAACAGATCTGACGATATTAAACTAGAAGGGCAACAATTAAGAAAATTTAAATATTTGGGAAGAAGAATAAATTAATTTGAAAGTTGTACTCGAGGAATCAGGAGTAGAATAATCATGGGCAAAGCGTCATTTGTCAAAGTAAAGGACCTGTTAACAGCAAGAAAGATTGTCATCAAGGTAAGAAAAAATACTACGGAATAAAGACATGGTTATTGGGAAAAGAAAGAAAAACACGAGAGTTTGGAATTGTGACTATAAAGATAGCTAGATCAATAATGCAAACTATAAGAAAAAAAGAAAACTAACTGGCTCGGACACATTTTAAGGAGAGATAGTATTCAACAGAGACTAATGGAAGGAGAAAATCAAGGGATTCCAAAGTAGGCGGGGACAAAAAATGTAATGCTTACTGACATCATGAAAGGTCGGACTTTACTTATAATAAGATGAAACAAGATGTCCAGGATCGGAAACCTTGGAGAAGGTTATGTTCATATCTGTCTTAGACTAGATTTATATCAGGTATCCTGCTGAAATATTTTGACTATAGAGGAGACCATTTTTTGCTCTGCGTCCTGATTTTACCTATAATTTAAATTTTACTGGCTCTTAACCCAGTCTTAATCAGTTTGGTAAGGTTTAGCTGCTTTATCTTAGAATTAGTGATTTTTTGAGGCAGACCATTCATCTAGACTGGGACTGAATTTCTGACCCAAACGGTAACCTATTTCGTTTGTTTTGTGCTTCTGTGTGTACTTACTGTACTTTCTCAGTGCAGGTTATCAAGGATATTGGATTTGTTCCTTTTGAATTTTGCGATTCCTTTAGTCGTAATTTTGTTTTGATTAAAACAGTGGTTTGGATGGGATTAGACTCTGGGCATATAAAATTCGGTTTCGGTAGGTAATAACAACATGTATATAAATATTGTCTTTATTTAAATAATATTACATATCACAGGCTTTGTCAGATACATATCAAAATACACATCAACTATGGACGAATACATTTTACATATTATTCTAGTGATGTAATCAAAATGGTTTAATTTCTTAGTTTTTAGCATATATTTTTACCACTAAAATGGCAAATTATTTAAAATAAAAAATCTAGGCTGGCTCTTATGAACCCTTAATTGCATATGTTAGTTAAAAGTTAACATCTGCAAATAAATATTATGTACAACTAATTTATGAAATATGTCAATTTCACTGACAATTTCAAGATTGTTCAGATTTTTTATCTGTAAAAATTGCACTGATATCACTACAATATTTCCATGAGCAGAATTCATGTATTCAATGTGAGGACAAGAATATTCACCGAAGTATCTGTAAATATATGCTATTGTTGTATTTATTCATAGGAAGTTTCACCATCAAGTCCTCAACTTGCAGCATATTGGAAACCAGTGAAATATAGTATGTTTACCTGTTTGGAAAGATTCATTTGCAAATTTTATTATTTTCTACAAAGTAATCATTATATATTAAAAAAGTAAGCACACTTTAGAAATAATTATTGAAAATATATTTGTGACAGGAATTACTTTTTTAAATTATGAGTCTAAAGCTAGGCTATGAACAAAAATGAAAGCACAAAGCAAATGTTTATTATTTCTGGAGAAATTGAGAAATCCCGGCATGTTTTTTAAAGATTGCTACCTATTAATATTTATGTTGATTTGTTTTTTATTGCAGACGGGCCTTTTCAAAAATTTCTGCAGTTTATGTGGAATTACGATGTCTTTTGTGGTTAGTAAGGATGAAAGAATAACGGAAGAACTCCCAATATATATCTAAATGGGAAACCGTTTTAGATTAAGTGTGTAAACAAAGACGAATCGTTTTCGAGATTAATACTAATAATCAGTATTGTTACTGCCACTGTTAGTTCTGAAGAATTTTTTAATAGCTTTTTTGATGCAATATTTGCTACTAGACAAATCCTTCAGTGCCATAGTGCATTAAAGGTACAAAACCAGTTCGAAATATTTTTGCATTTCTAGAGTTTGAAATAATTCAATAACTGACATACATGGGTATTCTGATTCAATTAGAAATTAATTGAAAACACACAGTCTATATTAGATAAGCTAAGAACCAGTTATCTGATAATCTAAAAAAGATCAAATTTCTTGCAGAGATCAAATACACCAACATTAGATAAAATTCTTATAATTATTTTGTGATAATGAATGAACAACACTTAGGCAACAGAAGGAAAATGAACAATTGAAAACACAATTATTATAATTAAGGATTTTTAGAAAAACCAAACTGGCATAACAGCATGCAACTTGTCACATCCACTGACATCAAAAAACTCTTGATTACCTACTTTAAGGGCTCAGTTTTAAACAAAAGCATGCAATAATTGAAATGATTGATGAAAAACTTTTAAATGACTTGACTAACTGCAAGACCTGTAGTGCACATGGCAACAGAAAAATACGGAACATGGTTTCATAGCAAGAACCAGAAATTTATGATAAAAGAGGAAAAAAATATATTGTGAAATACATTTTCACAAAATCGATAAAAATAAAAAATATTCACTTTGTGTCATTTTGGGAATTTTCCTTTAAAACTGGTTTTGGATTAAAACCGAACCAAATCAGTAGTGTTTATAAGTATGCAAGACCAAAAAGGAGCACAACCATATAAAATATCACCTAAGATTGGTGATTATATCCAACTACTTGAAGTACAGTAGATGAAGTGTTCTCTATGTGAGAATGAAAAAAGCTAGTAGAACACCAGTACATTCATTATGGTACTCAAAAAAGTTCTATTTTGTTTGTTCATTTGGTTTTCTTTTCCTCACAACGTCAATATTGACAATTCCTTCTCCGGAATCGAAACGTCACGTCACATTAGGTATATTGAAATACATCACACATATACAGGAAAACTAGTGATGAATCTTATCTGTTTGTCGGAAATCATTGTGAGGGCAGAAAACCCAAATTACCAACCAAAACAGATAAATTTAAAGTGTTCAATCAAAATATGTAACTAATTTACAATAAAGGCGACAAATGCTGTGAATACTGTGTTGTCAAAAAACAAGCAAATTGTATTATTTTAGGTGCAACTATGAATTGTGTCCATAAGGTGTTGGTAAAATATACAGCAAATTGAGAAATCATACTTTCAGGAATAGATCATAGAGTATTTTTAGGCAGTGTTTAAATATTTAAAGGCATTGAATTTTTCAGTTTAAAATAACTTATATGAAATTATTATCTGGATGTAGGTATTTAAAAACAATAAAATAATGTTTAGAAAATTGATAGTTAAAATAAATAGGAAAGGCTCCTGAGTGTTGGAGCTTTACGTTAGTTCTGAATAGGAATCTATAGAAAATGGATTGGTCATGTCTGAACTTAGCACTGAACACTGAATTGAATGAAAAATGATAGCTTACTGTTTTGGGCATAAGGAAGTACACTTTGTGTCGAATGATAAGTATTCAACAACAATTTATAAATATATTCCTTGGCCTTGAGTGAAGCGCAGTGACACTTGAGATCGTCGCCAAAATCAGAAATGCAGTCATTCGGAGACTTAATTGATAAAATGCAAGAAGTTCAACGACTTACTATTATGTACGACTAGATTTCGTCGTATGTTTGAAGTTGTTTCAAATACAGGAATCTCAATTTCAACAGAAAACTTCAGTAACTAAATAAAAGTTTTTTACAGTTTCTTAGGAACTTCATTGCCATCAGAAGTTTGGTGGCACCTGCCTCTCTTCAAACAACGGTGGTTTGGTGGAAAATGATTGCAGTGTATGAGGTTTCGTTTACAGACTGTATTCGATTTTTTGACTAAAACTTCAATGGCGTTGAATAAACATGACGTACGCTAGTGACATATTCACAGAAATTGTGAGAAAAACGCTTTGTGAACCCATTTTCCAAGATCACCTATTTGTTCAGCTGCGATTTTTATGTAGAGAATCTTAAATCCCAAACCACGCTCTCTGAAGAGATCATTAAAGAAAGGGTGCAGTTGTTTGTAGAGAAGCTATTGGTCTGAGTTGTGAATGATTGCCGTCATCGACATCGAAGCTGTATTCTATCATAATATAGTTTATTTAAAACACTTGTTACCATATATCACATTCTATTAATGCCGTTTAGTAATTTACTTAGAGGTGAATTTAAAATAGGCAAATCATTAGTTATTTTTTGAAGGAAATTTTGAAGAGTAATCATTTAATACCTAGAGATCATTATCTATTTCCTGGACACTATCATATATTGCAGAATGAAGACAATGTGCGAAACATCCTTTTAAGTGGTTTACATTTATTGAAGTAGAGTTTGTTTGGACGTTGAATGAAAAATGATTTGAAGTCGACCGTAAATTATAAAAAATCTCAGGAGTTTTTGTAAATCAGTTCATACAGAAAAAAATACTGTGTCAGACATTGAGATCCTTGTATTTTTAAAGAATGCACAAAATATATCGCATTGTGTCCACTGCGAAACTACAAATGTACAAATAAACGAGAATCATGTAAACACCAAAATCTTGTAAGCTCAGGTTTTAGTTCAATCATGATTTAAAAACTGAAAGGCAAAATAAGTTAATGAGTCAACACTAAACACATATCAGTTTGGTTTTTGTGACTGGTAAAATGTGGAGACATATGTTCAGATTTGATCCATAGTTCAAGTGTGAATGAAATATATACAAATGACTAAATATAAAATGGGGAATTAATACAAATTGAACGCAAAAAGAAAGTCAAAGGAAAGAAGTAGATGAGGAGTGTAAAGAGGAAAATGTAGGAAGTTCAGCAGAAAGTACTGTAGAGAATATTACAGAATATGCAAATAATTTAGCAGAAGAAACTACCAGTCAAAGTTTTGTTCAACCAGAAGTTGTTGCAAAAATAGATTCAATTCGCGATCCAGAAAATTCAGGGATTGCTGAGATGGATACTGTATTTCTTGTCAGTATACAAATCATACAGATGTTATTTAAATAAAATAACTTGTTTCTCCGGGGTGTTAAAATAATGCAATGCCACAGAAGAGTTACAAATGCAGACACTTTGACCCAATTTCTAAGATGTTTATTACCAACTGCCACTACCTTACCATAATTCAAACGCTAATTGCCTTGAGCACCAAATGTAGGATGTTTTTAAACAATAAGATGGCCAAATATGGGCTAAAAATCCTAGATTTAGCTTACTCTTTACTTCTTCAATAGCTTTGTGAACAAAGGATATCAAGCAATTAATAATTGGAAGTAACAGAAACATTAATGCTGAGAACTGAATTTCCCTGTTAAATTAACATATATAGAAAAAATCGTGCAGTCTTCTTAGTATCGCCGTTGTTAGTACGGAATCCATCGGAAATGATTTGCTTTAATAATGAAGCCAAAGTGGGGACTTAGTAGACGAAAAATGTGATACTATAAAATTGGTATAATTAGATGGCTTACAGATGATATGATTTCTTATTGGTAATTGCCGACTCAATATCAATATTAAGTAATATATTTTTTAAATCTGTCAAGAATTTTTTTAACTAATAGTTGCCAAGAGCATTATTTTTAGACCTACAAGATTTCCTGGTGAAACAAAAAACTAAAGCGGTGTTGTTTAATCTTATACAGAAAATAAAAAAATATCAAAATTTGTGATGAGTGCAAGTGTCAGAACTGTGTCGACAAGTAAGGTAAAAAACAATTCTGCACATTCCTTGTTGTACATTTTGTTCACTCAATTTTAAATATAAGTCTACCTATAAAATTTCTTATTTTCTAAAATAAAAATAATTAAATCAAATGTGTTTAGCTACATCTTTCTGAGTAAAAACTTAGTTAAAACCCAATTTAAAATCTGATCCTACTAAGGCATAAAACAAAAACTTACTAATTTACAAACATGACATACAGTAATTTAGTTTTAAATAAACAAAATGCAAAGCAAATTTGAAAATGAACTATCTAATATAGAAAGTTTCATTGGCGAATCCAAGGGAGAGGCTACGTTTTACTGTTTATTTTGCTAAAACCTACTCCCTATGAGTATATGTACTCATAGGGAGTATGTTTCATGTTTTGCCGATGTCCATTTTACATTTTTGCTAAGGAAGCTTTTTAGAAGATAACTAAAGAATAATTGCTCCTGTTATAAATCAAACAGTTTCCCTAGTAAAAAAGTCATTTGGAAGTTTTTGTTTAATTCCCTGCAGTAATATTTAATTTTTGTTTAAAAACGTTTTTTTCATTCACTGGTTTCCAGTCACTTTTGGACAAATGAACTTCCACAAGAATAAACAAGGGAGTATTTTGTATAAACACCTTTGGCTAACACATTAGAACATATCTGTATATTGGTGAACTTTATATTGGAACTACTATTTGTAGAAAATGGTATCAGACTCTGGAAGTGAGAACACCATTTTACAATAACATTTATAGCGATTACATTGTCTAATAAGTTGTAACTGAAGACAACAAATTTACTTTAGTTAGTTGTTCTTAATAATATCCTTAAATCCACAGTTAAATTTGTAACAAGTGGGCTGGTAATATGTATGAACTTTTAAGAAATTCATTAGTTGCATCTTTAAAGTTATATAATCAATTCGACAATTCCTATCACAATTTGAAAAAAAAGGAATTAATCAAACATTGAAACTCTATTTTAGAAACAAAAAAAATCAATCTCTATTATCAACGAACTAAATTTTTGATTAGGATATGTAATCAAAAATTTTCATCACAGAACACTTCTCCTATATCACCAAAATAAAATTAATTCTCAAACTCGTTATTGGATGAAAAATTATTGAACGCGTCCAGAAAAACACTAACAATTTTCCTAACATACACATACATTTTGCTTTCAATTTGTCGAGTATTATCGATGAAATCCCAAAAAATCGGTAAGTCGATCGTCCCAGCTGTGTATCCAGTTGTATATGGAACTGTGAGTGTTTTGGGCTTTCATCGGCATGTAGTCTTCGTTCCTAATGCAGAAATAACTTCTGATGGGTCCTCGACACATTGGACAACGATCCAGCTTGTCGAAGCAGCAAGCGCAAATGCAGGTGTGCCTAAAATAAAAAAAAAGAACGTGATTCGTACAATGCAATAATAGTGGCGCCAGTGTTGGGCAAAATTAAATTGTTGGACAATTAAAAATTAACAATTAATTAATTGTTAATCATGCCTATTGCAATTAACAATTAAATAATTGTAATTGTGAAAACTGCGATTAACAATTAATTAATTGTTAGTCGTGAGTTTCCACAATTAACGATTAATCAATTGTCAATCTTTTTAGTGTTTTTGATTAACAACTACCAATTAAAATTTATCTTATTTATATAATGCAAGTAATCTATGTTTATTGGTATTGTATATGTATATAGGTAATTTGGTTCCGGAAAACGGCTCTCGTTTGACGTAATTTATGAATTAGAAGATTTCGATGTCTTTGGGAATAATCGTATTATGAGAGATATTAAAAAATTCAGGGCAGATTGTGGCACTTATTTGTAGAAACAACAAATATTTTAAACTTCTACAGTATGATTTAAAACACGTAACCCAGAAGCAGTTGTATATGCATATATACTTTGTTAAAATGCTTTGGATAGCCATAAGCAGACGCATATACAGGGTGGTTCAAATATATGGTGGGGTGGAAATACTTATACAGAGTGATTCCAAAAATGAACAAAATTTTATATTTGGTAGCCCATAAACAGTTGCATATATAAGATGGTTGGTATATTGGAGGGGAGTGGAATTATACTAATACAGGGTGGTTAAAAAATCTTAGAAAAATAATGTTTTATAGGATAGCCCACAAGGAGTTGCATATATATTTCAGGTGGGAATATCGGACGGAGTAATATAATAGTTACAGGGGGTGGTTGATAATTTTTAGAAACAAAAAGTGTTTATAGGTTGGTTCATAAGGAGTCACATATGCAGGATGATTGAAATATGGAGTGGAGTGTAATTGTGATTATACAAGGCGGCCCAAATAAAAAAAATTATAATGGGTGGTCCATATAGGTAGTTGCACTTACAGTGTAGTTGAAATATATTATAAAGTGGAATTATTAAAGAGTGTTCAATAAATGTTATAGAACCTAAATTAAAATGACTCATTTCGTCTTGGGACAAATGGTTTACATAGCAAATGTTTGAATATATGTATCCACGTTTTTATAATTTTTATTATTTTAAAAATACATTTTAGAATTTTTAGTGATATGATGGCATAATTGAAAGCATTTACAACAACTCTGACTAACTTTGTTACATAACAATGTTCTATATTGACGAAAGAAGGGTACTTTACTATTATGAAAAATTCATGTTTTGACGAATCTAGCAGATCTCTTTATGAAGACACGAAGAATGTATTTTTTTAAATATTAATTTGTTATTATATGGGTTACAGAACTTCACTCGTAAATTCAAGGTTTCGTAAAAAATGCTGGCACATATATCCAAATAATTGAACATTTGCTAGGTGAACAAATGTTTTACTAGACAAAATAACTTAGTTTAAGTTCAATTCTATGTTTATGGATTATTTATTACAACTTTTTTCCATTTTGAACCACCTTGTATAACTATAACATTCTATATTCCAACATTCCTGTATATGCGCCTGCCTATGGTTCATTCTAAAAACTCTTTTTTTGTAATTTTTTAAACACCTTCTTTTGATATAATTCTATTCGACACCATATTTCAACCATCATAAATACACGCTTGCTGGCTATCCATTAAATTATTTATTGTTTTAACATTTCTTTCACCAACCTGTATAACTACAATTCCTCTCCATCCTATATTACAAAAATCCTATATATGCAATTTCTTATGGGCTACCAAATATAGCATTTTTGTACTAACATTTTTTTAAATCACACTTATAAATATAATAGAATATATGTATAAGATTAATTTCACTTTACCCTATATTTCAAACATCCTGTAAATGTCACTGCTAAGGGACTAGCCTGCAACATTCTTTCATATATTTTTTAACCACCCTGTATAACAATTATTCTAGGCCGTCCTATCTTCCAACCATCATAAGTATTCAACTGCTTAAGGGTTACCAGATATAATTATTTTTTTATTTGTTTTCTAACCACCCTATATAACTATAGTTTCACTTCACTCCACTGTATTTTTTAACCACCTTTATATGCAACAGCTTTTGGGAACCCAATGAAACATTTAATTTCTAACACATTTTGAATCACCCTGTATAATTATAATTCTAGGAGGCTTATATTTAAACCAATTTGTTTATGCATATGTAACTGTTTAGTTTCATTTACATTTGTGGAATCATCCCGTGTAACAATAACGATATGTATTGAAACTAAATGAAAATTACACACAGAACTCACTTCCAAAGTGTGCCTTAAATTAAAATGCGAATTTGTAAGTTTTACCCATTCAAAAATCGCCAACATGCAACTTTTTTCTTTCAAATTTTAATTTATAACCAGTTTCAATGTTGCCAAAAGCAATGGTAGGTTCTACTTCATTATTAAGGAAAGTTATTCTTTTTTGACAAACCTCGCATACAATAATTGTTGTAAGTGTAATAATTTCTTTTTATCTTTAGGTTTCACACATAGATTTTATTTATGGAGAGTAACTATATATGCAGATAAATTAAGAATATTAATCTTGAAACATCCTCCTTTTTTGAGGTCGCTTAAAAAGAAAATTTCCGTCTGTATTAAAGCAAAATAATTGTTAGTTTTAATTGTTTATATTAGAACAATTGACAAAGTTAATTGCAATTGATTTAATTGCAAAACACAACTAATGTAGATTAATCCAAATAAATTAATTGCAACATGCAGTTAACAATTCAATTGCGATTAAATTAATCGCAATTAATTTTTCAATCGATTAGTTGGTTGATTGAAAATTTTATTGATTAATGCCCAACACAGTGGCGCTCATTTGGTGCAAGTGTGACATAACTCAAGCAGGTGTTTATTTCAGGAAAGTGTAGATTTTACATTTAAACACATTTGTAAATTGTTTTGTGACATTTTTTAAAAAATATTACCCAATGAACTTGTTGAGGAAATCAATACGTAATTATTACTTTACAAATGAACATAAGAGTCAGGCTAACTTATAACCTTCTCACTGATAAAATCAATTGGACATGAGACGAAAATAACGTAGTTGCTAATTAATGATCTGAGAATAAAACGGCGCATATCTTTTAATATTACCATTTATGGTAAATAAAAATATCAGCACCCAAAATAAAGTTAAATATACTTGTTATTTAATTATTTTCAGCCAAGACAATTACTGCTTGTGCTTCGAAGACAGCATATGACGTTTTTGAGATTTTATGTATTTTTGACAGGTTTGAGTCATCCAGAATTTATCGGATCGGATTAAACTAGATTCAAAGTTTACATCCGTTCGTCTGTTGAATTCCGCTGAACTTTGAAAAATCTCATTGCTAGTTACTTTTGAAAATGCCACTTTCGACCACATAGCTCCATCCGTGGGTACAAGCTTGGAGTCGAAACACGTGACCTTTGGAATTCTTCTTCGTAGTAGTACAAAAAATGCTGAAAAATTATGATAAAAACCTCAACGTCGCAAAGAATGTGGTGTGTACCGTAAGAGTCATCACATGTTGAATAAGCTATAACGGAATGTTTCATAAACATACCACTTATGACGTGACGTTCATATCACATCAAAGATCGAAGTTCATGTACTTGAAAGCATTTAATATCAGTGATAGTTAAGTCATAGTAAAACAATCAAGAAGGGAGGTCAGATTCATGTAATTGGTGAAAGTAAATGAAATCGTGAATATTTACAGTTTAACAATAAAATGCAATATACATTAAAAAGCTATTACGGACACAGCTTTGATATAATATTTTTTCGTTTCTTTTTGTCATCGTTATTCATTACTCTTGTATTAAACTGGTGAACAAAATTAGCACCTATTTACTTCTCAATTATGGTTTTTCTTTTATTAAAATTACATTTGTCAAATCTGAAAGTTTAGTTTATGTGTTTACCAACGTGTAATTTTAGAAATACTTATCGATTTAATAAAACTGAAGACTTAACTTTAAGCACAATTTCTTGCATTTTTTATTGAAAATTTAACTTTTTATAAAGGTATTAGCATATTTAAATGTGAATATTTCAGAATTATCCTTGCATTTTTGCGAATCTTAATTATCATCTTCCGTTGGCTCAGTCAGCTTTAAATTAGATGTTAAAGTTTCCTGTTTGCATAATTATTTAGTGCAAACGTAATGTTATAAAGAAATTTTAATGTTAGTTTGACATCAGTAATGGCATGTAAAATAATGCACATGTTTAAAATATTCCTCATATTTTCTACAATAATATATATATACCAGAAAATATTTTTACAATTGGGTTTAGTAAATGAAAACAGTCATTTGTAATTAGATTGTTTCACAGTTACATAATTCGGAAAAATGATAGTTAAATTGTGTTAAATTACAACTGATTTTAGAATGTTGTAAAAAGTTAGCCTTATAATTAATTATTAGTAAGTACTAATAATTAATTAATTTTCACTGGCTAGTAGTACACTGTAATGTAACAACAGGATTTAAATACGGCGGTTTTGTGAATAATTATTCTGTTGAAATGAAAAGTTCGTAAGAAGAGAAGGTTGTTATTATATGAAAACTCGAAAATTCCAAGTTTTGAGTAAAGACAAAGTTGAAGCAATTCGTAAATTTTATCAAAATCGTTTACTTTGGCATGTCGAGCACATTATACTTTATGTTGAAAAATGTTTTTACCTACATTAACAAGTTTTGATATCTAATCTCTTTGAAGAACTGTGTCTATTCTGCAAATCGGGCTGCGTAGTAGTTCACTAATGTTAATCTGCTGTCATATTAACCCCCAAATCGAATCAATTGGAAAAAATCGTTAGACTGGTTTTTGAGGACGTTTCTTGTTTAACTCTTTTATATAAAATAGCTGAATCTTACGACTCATTTATTCTACAACTGCAAAATGATTGCAAAAGTATCAAATAAAAACTATTAATTATGTAACTAACATTACTGTATTATTGCTGGCTGTATGTTTTAAAACCAAGCCATCGGGTAAATAATTATTATGCAGAATCGAATTGAATTTCAAAATATGTAGAATCCACAAGAAGAGAATTTTACAGGCGTTTTCGACAATTTGCTAACAGATATACAAACAGTGGTCACTTAATATAATACTTAGTAAATCTATCAATAGATTCCTTTATTCTGCAAAAATATACTAAAGTGTGTTTAAAGACTACGGAAAAACACTGTACACGAAGAGCGAGTTTAACCTTTGAACTCAAATGTGTAAATGAAGATACTTTATTGCCAATATCTTAACACAAAATTCCCCCATAACATCGACGCAAAACTGCATCATTAAACTCTTGTAGGCATACAAATATGAGACCTTATGAAGGATGCAAGTTTCAAAATAAAGCTGAATAACGCAGTAAAAAGAACGGCTTTTGTAGATGTGTTTAATACCCTTAATGATAATCAAGTGCTGGGAACTATTAGTTTTGTTTTTATTTTTTTCTCTGGTTTCCCCAAATTCTAGACGAAAATCTGATGAATATAGAGGAGGATGTATTGAACAAATAGAGGATACAAGTAGAAATGGTCAAAAGAAATGTTAGCAGATGTTTCGTTTCTCAATTCCCCAAGAAACTCCAATGGAAGATATGAAAAGCAAGAAAACAAGAAAATGAAACATTATTAACACATTAAAGGCGGGCCGGGTAAAAATACCCGTTCAAAATGACTTACACTAAATGCCGGCAAGGTATTAATACCCGTTTTCTTATTGATGTGCGGTGCCGTCTAACTAATCCTTTAAATTTAGTTTTGGGTAAGGTACTGCTCATTGTTTTTTATCTACTAAGCAAATGGTGGTTATATTTTTTTGGAATATATCTTGTATCTATCTATATCTTCTATACTATTATAAAATTGTAAGTTTGTCTGTTTGTTTGTTTGTTCGGGCATCACATATGAACTACTAAACTGATTTTGCTAAATCTTTTTTTGTTGCAAAGCCTATTAGTTTGACTTCCAATCTGGTAGATATTTTGCCTACCTAAATTGACAGAAACCGTAGATATAGCAAAACACATCTACCATGTTGGAAAACTCAATTACTCTATTGGTTCCACCGCAAGCACCAAATATTAGATAGTTGAATCAGCCTAGCTTTTATTCAAAATTCGGAATAGGCCAATGTAACATGTTTCGATTAAAAAAAATCAACTGATATATCAATCATAATTTTACAGGGTGTTCTATATATAGGAAACTTAGTGCAGAGTAGAATGATATGGATATAAAAAATCTAAAAAAGATATATTAGGTGTATCATAAGCAGCTGCATATATACAATGGGTTGAAATAAGGGGGAGTGGAATTAGTTATACGGGGTGGTTCAAAAAAGTTATATTGAGTGGGACATAAAATAGTTGCATATATTAGGTGGGTCATAAACGGGCGGAGTAGAATTATATTTATATAGGGTGGGTAACAAAATGATATATTGTTTCGCTCATAAGTAGATGCATATGCAATATGTTTGAAATAAGGGTTGAATATTATTTATACAGGGAGAAGAAAAAAATGTGTTATGTAAGCAGTTAGGATCTTTGAAATATGTTCCTGAGTTATTATAGTTATGAATTGGGTTGAAAAAATGTAATAAGAAGTTGTTTATACAGGGTGGTTAAAATACGAGACCGAGTGGAATTATAGTTTATAGAGTGGTTAAAAAATTATTTTATATCTATCTATATATTAAGTAGTTGCATATATAGGATGGTTGAAATATTTAACGGAGTATAATTACAGTTATATCGATGGGTTTAAAAAATATTATAAAGAAATATAATGATCTACAAGCTCTTCCATTTACCGGATGGTTGAAATATAGGGTCGAGTACAATTTTAAGAATAAAGGGTAGTACAGAAATGTTATATTGGGTGGCAACTAAGTAGTTTCATATATTGGTTGGCCAATTTTAAGCGTATACAGGGTAGTTGTAATGCATACAAAAAACTATTGAACAAAATTTTTATATGGGTGCCCTATAAGCAGTTGCAGTTTTGGTGAAATATCTTAGGCATTGATGGATTTGTAGTTATACAGGGAAGTACAAAAAATGTTATACTGGGTGGGTCGATAAGTAGTAGCATATACAAGGTGGCTGAAATAGAGGGTGGAGTAGAATTATAGTGAAACAAGTTAGATAAAAAAAATGTATAGGATAGAACATCAGCTGTATCATATATGCAATATCTGAAACATGGATCGAAGTAAAATTATAGTTATAGTGATACAATATTAGAAAAATTGCATATACGGGTGGTTGAAATATAAGGTGGAGACAAATTATACTTTCTAGTGTGGTTAAAAAACGGTTATATAGTAGTCCATAAGCAGTTGCGTAGATAAGATAGTGAGTGGAGCAGAGTTATAGTTAAGTGTTTAAAAAATATATATTATAGAGTAAAATTATGGTTATACAGGATGGTTCAAAAATAAGTTATATTGTTTCACTGATTGGCAATAGTATATACAGTTTGGGTGAGTGTTTAAGTAAAAGTTTGGTATTAGGGTGCCACTCTGTGCTTTTACATTTGTGACACACCAAGGGTTCCACAGGCATTTCCATTAGGGTGGATCGAAACGTTTTGAAAAGTTGTTATTTAGGGCATGTTCAGTTGCATCCTACTATATGGAATACCTGAAACATGGGGCGAAGCAAGATTATAGTTTTGTTGCCTATAAAGGGAGATTAAAATATAATGTGGAGAGAAATTGTATTTTACAAGGTGGCTTAAAAAATGGTTATATAACGTAGACCATAAGCAGTTGCATAGCTGAAATATAGGGTGGAGTAGAGTTAGAAGCAGGTGTTAAAAAAGTTATATTGGGTGACAAATAAACAGCAGCATATACAGGATGGTTGTACTATCGGGTGAAGTAGAGTTACAGCTGTAGAAGTCAATTCAAAAAAATGTAGAATAAAATTGTTATATATGGCCCATAAGCATTTGCAGTTTTTATTGAAATATATTTGGGATTGGTGGATTTATAGTTAAGTAGGGTGTTTACAAAAATTTGGAAAAATTGTTATATATGATAACCTACATGTTCCATAAGTTATTTCTTTTTGCAAAGACTTATACATTCCGTATGCGGGTGAAACCGCGGATAACGGCTAGTGTAATTATAAATGTTTTCTAATTTTGTAATATTACGTTATAATATATTGTACGTTATCCGACAGCGTGAAAAAGTATCATGGGGGTCGATAAGAAATTTTGTCCGCCTTCTTGAAACATCGGCCTTCTTGAAACATCCGCCATATTGAGTTTAGAGTGACGTCATTTTATTTTTCGTATTCCTCTCAGCGGACCCTTTCATTTGGTACCCATATTATAGGGATAGATTAGCAATTTGTCCGCCTTCTTGAAACATCCGCCATTTTGAATGTAGAGTGACTTCATTTCATTTTTCGTATTGCTCTCTGTAGACCCTTTCATTTGACACCCATATTATGGGGGTAGATGAGCAATTTTGTCCGCCTTTTTGAAACATCGGCCATATTGAATATAGAGTGACGTCATTTTATTTTTCGTATTCCTCTCAGACCCTTTCATTTGGTACCCATATCATGGGGATAGATTAGCAATTTTGTCCGCCTTCTTGAAACATCCGCCATTTTGAATGTAGAGTGACTTCATTTTATTTTTCGTATTGCTCTCTGTAGACCCTTTCATTTGGTACCCGCCTTCTTGAAACATCCGCCATATCGTCATGGCGGATAGATAACAATAGCAATTTTGTCCGCCTTCTTGAAACATCTTCATTATTGAAGACATTTTATTTTTCGTATTCCGCGGACATTTTACCCATATTATAGGGATATGCAATAGATTTTGTGTACTTCATTTCATTTTTCGTATTGCTCTCTGTAGACCCTTTCATTTGACACCCATATTATGGGGGTAGATGAGCAATTTTGTCCGCCTTCTTGAAACATCCGCCATATTGAATTTAGAGTGACGTCATTTTATTTTCCGTATTCCTCTCAGCGGACTCTTTCATTTGATAACAATATCATGGGGGTAGATGAGCAATTTTGTCCGCCTTCTTGAAACATCCGCCATTTTGAATTTAGAGTGACGCATTTTATTTTTCGTATTCCTCTCAGCGGACCCTTTCATTTGATACACATATCTTGGGGGTAGATAAGAAATTTGTCTGCCTTTTCTTGAAACATCCGCGATATTGAATCTAGACTGACGTTATTTTGTTTTTCGTATTCCTCTCAGCAGACCCTTTCACTTGATACCCATATCATGGGGGTAGATGAGAAATTTTGCCCACCATCTCGGGGCAGCCGCCATAAATCTAAATAATTCAATATTGTCTTTTTTGATGAAAAATACATTATAAATCTTAAACATTTTGTTAAATTCTCATATACGTAATTTTTGCTTACGTCGCTAAATGCGCCCGCTCCGCAGCTAAGTTGAGTCTGTTGTATTACCCGCTCAAGATGTGTTAATATACAACCAATTAAGATTTTTAGTGTTTCGAAAAGAATTATACCGTTTCCTGGAAACATTGCATTAATTACAAAATCAGTATATGTGATACATAATATATGCATCAAATAATAGTTATGCATAATTATGAGGAAAAAAGTGTTTTTGCAGACTAGACCCTTTAACTTATCATGTTATTCATTGTAGGTCTGATTTACGAAAGCAAGTGAAGTTTAGAGAAAAACTTAGTTAGGTGATGATGAATAATTATTTGTTCAACATTTCGTAATGTTTTAATGGAAGTCTGGCAGTCGTTAACTCACCTGCAAGGAAGCAATGCTCTAGATAATGGATAAAATTGACAAACCACGCAAAGCTGATCTCCTGAACTATTCCATAGTGTAGAGTCATCGGTTGTTAATAGTGTCCGTCCAATAGGATCTGGTCCTCCCTCAAGAGGTTCTGCAACAGCCAACGGAATTCGACTTTCTTCATAACTGTTGGGGTTTCCTGTTGCTAGATACAGTTGCTGCAAATTGGGAAGCACCTCAATTAACTAACTAACCCAGAGATCAGGAAAAAGCACATCAAAGTGATTAATTATATGTCCTAAAGTGTCAAATAACTGAGTTAATTTAATAAACTCACTTATGAAATTCATAAATTAATCATCATCATAATGATGTCCATTCATTTGCCACCTTGCCACTAGGGACAAGCAATGCAAACGATACATCAAAGTTTTATTCGCAAAACGACGTCGATGAATTGTTCATAAACATCGATGTTTTGGTGAACCATAGATCGTCCATACATCGACGACAAATGTCAGAAACATCAAAATCGTTAATTTATTCCGTTCGTGGAATGTTTGTACGAGCTGTGGTTTGCGAATGCTCTGCCGACAACATGCTTTGGCACTGCCGCATCGTGAATTGTTACATAGAGTGGCAGTAAAAAGTTCCCTCAACCCCTCTTGCAAATAACGGTTGTAGTAGTAACAGATGACGACACAGTGGGACTGTGGCCACTAATATTAAATAGGACTTTATGGGAAGTCTACTACTACCTACTCAGTCATATTAATTTTGTTTGAGTTTAGGTCAATTTTGCACGATAAATTAAAGAAATACTAAAACTATTATTTCACATTTACACTTTAATTAGTTTAACGAATTCTTATAGCAAGTGTTCAAAATGTACTTATTCTACTTGCTGACAAAAGTGCATCCTACTAGTAAATTATTGTCGTTCTCGTTGGAATGTGTCAGCTGAAACTGCGCTGCAATTCTTCAATAATTTGCTATTTTGAAACGTTAAAATTGTCGGGTTCCGAAGTGTAGACCCACAAAAAAAAATTAATGGTGTCAGTTCCCGTGACCGACCTGGCCATTCTATGGGATCTCGCCGTCTAATCCAATCAATCATGAGACTTTTCGTCCAGGCAACGTCTTACTGCACCACAATAATGCACAGGAGCATCATCTTGTTGAAATGCTATTTCGAAATTGCCAAATTCATCTGGATAATTTACCAGAATTTCAATTCACCGGTTAAGCTTGTACTAAGGAAAACAGGTTCAACTATGTGGTTTTACAAAATGAAATTGAGTTTGATTTTAACGAAAGATGAAAAAAGTACTTTCATCACTAAAACAAACGGTTTTTGTGTAGTGTTGGTTTCGATTAACTTTATTTGCCATAATATCACAGAATGCCAGCGTTCTGTTGGGGGTCCTCATATGAAATTGGTGCACCGTTTTTAATTTGTATGGATGAAATTTGTTTTTTACCAGCCCCAATGTACTGTACGTTGTTTAACTTTACAGATATAAGCAACTTTAGTTGTAGAAGTTTAACTACCATTTGTGCAATTATGTCCATTCTCTTGTTATCACTAACTGTTGGTCGACCAGATCGTTTGGCATCTTTAACACTACCTGTTACTTCAAAGTTCCGACGAAGCTCCCTCCAGTAAGTCCTCGATATAGTACGATCTGAGTACCTCTCATTAAACCAGTGGTTTCCAACCTGTGGGGCGCGCCCCTCTAGAGGGCACGAGACTATTGCAAGGGGGCATGCAGCTGTTTCCAAAATATCATTTTCGAATACAAACCAAAAAAGTCGAATATGTGTCAAAAAAATGAATCGGCAAAATAGGAATACGTAATCCACAATCTCGGCCGCGAATTTTTCCGGTACGAATGCTAAAACATCCATCCATATTCTTGCTGGAACGAAAATATCTCGCTTTCGCGTGTGGAGTCGAGTCCAAATATGAGTGGATTAGAAACCCGTTTGTGATTGAAAAATATGATGATTTTGGCCTTACGACAGCAGAGCAGGAAATGATAATTGGCTTATCTAGTGATAGCACTTTAAAGCAGATGTTTCAAGACGAAAATAATATTGTAACGTTTTGGCTACGAGAAAGGGCGATTTTCCTACTTTGACCAACAAAGCTTTAGAAATTTTATTGCCCTTTGTAACATCTTACCTATGTGAAACTAGTTTTTCAACAGTAGCTGTCTTAAAAACAAAGTATCGATTTCGTTTAGTGATTGAAAAGGAACTGAGAGCCGCGATTTCTTCAATTATACCACGGTTTGAGAAAATTTGTGCTGAAAAACAAGCTGAAACGTCGCATTGAATTTTTATAATAATATAATATAATTTGTATTAATTATATATTCTTTTTTTGTATTTTTGCAAGATTTGTTTTTATTACATTTAAAATTATTATTTCATACCTATAATAAATAATTATTTTTTTATGTATATTTTTACATAATATTGTATATTATTTTGTAGCCCATTAAATAAATTATAATATCAGTTGAGTATATATGAAATTAGATTGTTAGAAAAAATCCAGGGGCGCTACAATTTTTTTATTTTTTAAAGGGGGGCGCAGGTACAAAAAGGTTGGAAACCACTGCATTAAACGTTCCGTTTCATAGGCGTATAAAGATTTCCCATTGAAAATACACAAAAACTCTGTTTTTTTATTTTTAAATTTATATAGCTCAGCGGCATTTCATGGCATCGATTTGACAATAGACAGATATTTTTCAGAATTGAACGCTCCACAAAAGTGCCCATTGCGGCCAAGTACGGCGAGGTAGTACGGGCTACAAAGCCGGATTTTTTCAAAAATTCGCGTTTTTCGCAATTATCTCGTAAATGTCAAGAGCTACAGGAAAAATGTAAATGAGAAAGTTGTGTAAAAAATTCAATTTCCTACAAAAAAGGTCCTTTTAGTCCGGGAGCCAGTGACAGAATTGAACGACCAATTTCCTCTCGTTCAATAGTTCATTGAATGCTTTCTTTAGCTATCCCATTAGCACCCCGTGAAGGTCAGCTTGAGTACCTTGGGTAGTACTCAAGCTGACGTTGGGAGCGCTTGTTAGTTTGTAGAGCGTTCAACTATCAAAAATATCTGTCTATGGTCAAAGCGATGCCATGAAACGCCGCTGACCCATAGCAATAAAAATTGGAGATTTGTGTATTGACAATGGGAAATCTTTATACGCCTTGTTCGAAGACTTAATATTAATATTAAGGCCTTAAACTCTGAGTTTTTTAGGGTATTTCCAACAAAAAATTCATGATGAGACCGAAGAAGAAAATCACCCCAACGTAAACTCCTAAACGTCTCGTTAAACAATAATATAACAAAATATTTAAGGCATGCATTCTATTACAAAAACTTTGCAAAGTTACAATTACTAGAAAATTCAAACAAGTCAACTTGCTTGACAACTAACTAGAGCCATACGGAATAATCTTCATTAATTAAATGTGAAATAATAATTTTAGTATTTATATAAAGTATGCATCAAAATTGGCCTACACCCAAACTAAATTAATAAGCCTGAGTAGATATTGTCTATAGCTGTCACTTGCTATAAGGTCCTATTTAAAATTAGTGGCCAGTGGCCATGTGACGTAATGTATTAATGTAACGTCATTTGTTACCACTAGTAAGTGTACACCCTCCTGATTTGATTAGCATAACCGTTCACCAGATACGCGTGTGGCGAAGACTTTTTTTGACTGATACTGTATACTAACTACGCACTAAAGTCTTCAGCGTTTTCATGTTTTTGATTTTGGAGTGATACGTAAGTAAATTAATTAATTAGGGGAATTGTTCTGCGTGTTTTTTTACAAATAAACATTAACTGGATTATTGTTCATATACCAGTAGTAAAGTTAAAATACCTGCAGCAGTCAGTATTTTTCTAACAATCATTTCTTGTTGAAAATTCAGATATACGATATATATCCAAATGAGAGTGGACAGAGACGTGTACTTAAAATAAATAAATCATTACAAACATATACATAAATACATATCTTAATAATTAAGATGATTGAGAATTTGGCATCTGGACATAGTAAAAACAGATGACATCCAAAAACATTTCAATTAAATCATCTGTTGCAGGTACAACAGAAAGTATCACCAAAAACAGACGTTTAGATCGTCTCATGTTACACCATCACTCAGAACTAACAGGCTTCGAAAACGAAATAAGGTGCGAGTACAATTTACAATGCATTTTCATTGGTTTAATCATAAAAAATATAAAAATAAATACCAGAGTTCGTGGCTCACATTATTTAACGCCATGTATTTATATCTTGGTGCATGCATGTTTTTAGAAACACAAAAAGTTTTGTTGTGTAGGAGACTGCAACAGACGACTTAGGTTTGAATATGGGGATATTTTCTTGGAAATCGTCGCATATACAAATAATATGTAAAAAGTAAAAAATAACTGTCATAAGCACGACTCTCGAGTAAGTGCTTTACACATACGTTATTTACAGCTCTCAAGGATAAATACAGATGCAAATGGCAATGCACTGAACTTTAAGTTCGTTTAAAAGGTTGCAAAGCATGTTTCGCTCTGCATTAATATTTTTAATCTAATTTTTACATATTTGTTGTTATGAACTTCCTGAATAATTGTAATAATATATGCATAGCGTATTAGCATCTGTTTTAAATTAATAGGACATTAAAGAGGACCTTCGTTTGTTAGTTCTCAAAAAGGAAGTTCCGCGATTGCACGACCTCTAGTAATCCCAATAGTAAAGACAAATCGATAGTAATCATTGAACGACTTACTTTGAGGCAGGATAACTGACCGTTCGCTTGTTTCAAGTATTGTGCTAGAATGCTGGTGGGTAAAGTGCACACTGAATCCTTGATGTGAATCACGTTGATTAAGGCGACCTGGAGATAATAATAAACGGTATACAATCTATTTACATACCAAATCAATGTTACAATTGTTTTCTTTTATTACGGTGTAATCAGTTAATTAATTAAGCAAGGAAATTATAGTAATTGTTAAGGAAATACAGAAATGGACGTGTTATGTGAATGCTCGAACTAGACACGCTAAAAGTCTAGGATGCGACATTGGAAAAAACACCAAACATACTCATCCATTTTATAGTGTCACCTCAAAGTATATTGTAATTTATAAATTATCACCTATATCGAGGTATAAACAGGTAAGGGAAACATATTATTTCCCTGACCTGTTAATTAAAAAAATCAATTGCAAGAGTAAATCGCACAAAATTTAGAATACGTTAAAATTTGGCTGCCACTTTTAAAGCTGTTGTAGTCTGCAATAAACAAGATCCATATTTTACTAATTGGTATTTTTTTTTGTGTTTCTTTGGATATTTAATATTTTGTATATATTTTTCAAACAAGATTTAAATTTTAGTATACCATTATCATCATGATGCTGCCGGTTGCGCGTAATGTCGTCTGAACATCTTGTCTTGACGTCCTCGATTACGATACGCATCATGTCTAGATACTTTTTGTCCAGTTCCATATCAGCGTTGTATTCTTTCAACTGCGTCCGTAACACCTGCGTTTCCCTGATCTGTTTCAGAGGGATATATTTAACATTGATCTCTTCATTGTTCTCTGAGCAAGTTCGATTCTGCTTCCTTTCTATTAAGGATCAGTGATCTGCTCCGTATGTTAGAACCGGAAGCACCCACCGATCAAAGACCTTTCTCTCCAAGCACATGAGTATATCTGATTTAAATGCACCCGTTAGTTTTCCGTAAGGTGTCCATGTCAAGTCTAGTCTCCTGTTTAATTCTGTGGTCTGGTTGTCTCTTCGTAATTTCATTTGGTACGTTCTATTTTCGTGTCAAACGTTGAAATGTTTTTGGCCAGTACAAGGTTGATCATGTATTGTGTTTTAGAGAAGTTAATTTGAAGGGCAAGGTCTTGAAAAAGTTGACATGCCTGATCTACCCGGTATGCGATATGGACTATGTAGTCTGCAAACCTCAGACACTCCCCATTGATGTTGACCCAAATTGTTGTTCTTTATGGTGCAACAAAGAGATGAAGGGTTTAGGGGATATGGTGTCTTCTTCTCTGATACATTTCTTCAAGGGGAATTTGCTAGCCTCGCCAAAGTATATTCTAGGTACGGCTGTTGCACTACTGGATATATTCTGAAGAAGGGTTATGTACCTATAACCCATAGCTGCATTATGTAAGCACTATTAACATGGAGTGATGGTGGACTGAGTTAAAGTAAAAATTATTAGTATCAATGGTTTGTTGTATTCCATAACTTGCTTTAGTGGCTGTTGAAAATCTAATTTTGGCCCCAATCAATCCGTGATTATTCTCATAAGGTGCTTATATAGATTAGAAAACAAGATGGTAGCTCGGTATTACTTCACTGTTCCACCAAATAGGCTTTTATGACGCATTTATTTCCCAGCTTTACGACGTCACTTACAATGCGATCTTCGCCAAGGATTTGTTTTGCTTCATGCATTTTATAGCTAATTGAATTTCTTCTTCTCTATTAGTGACTATATAAAGCTTTTGTCTATTCTTTGACTTTTAAATATTATTGATTTCTGATTTCCAGTTTAGTTTTAGAACTTTTATACTGTTATTTTGTTCGACAGTATTATTTGTTTCTTTAGTTACGTAATTCTTTCCAAATGGCCTTTGAAATGTTTTTGTTTAAACTCCTTAGCTCTGCGGTGTTCGTTGGGGCGTATCTGTATCTTATTTTCATTGGGTTTCTTGTGACCTCAGTAAGTTTGTCTATCTTCACATTTCTTTTGGGCCTTCTTTAGTACCTCCTCCAACATATTATTAAGATGTTCATTACTAGTTTCACTTTGCGTTCACCTTGTAAGTTACTTTTTATTTCTTCCTGGTCCTTGCATTAGAAATAGAAGTGCATTTGATTTTTTCGGCCCTTGTTATCATACTTGTTCTATTTTCACTATGTTCAAGATTTTACTCTAACCACTTTATGTGTCACTACCGGTTGTAAATAAAGTTACATCTTGATTATCTCTTTTTTGTTAGTAATTATAAAGTCAATATCTTCATGTTTATTCCGTTTGGTGACTCCCAAATCTATTTTCGTTGCGGGCTTTCTTAATTAGAAATTCTATAATACTCTCTCTGCATTATCTCTAAGATCTCACTATAAACTCCGAATTATCTTGTTCGTGGTCTATTTTGGGGTTTAAATCTCCCATCAGTATACTATAGGTAGTGGCTACCAATTGCATTGCAGTGTTGGTGTGTCTCATAACTATTCTACTCCTTCGTCGGTGTAGGCGAATTTCAATCGAATGTATCCATTTACTTATATTTTTTGTGTGCTTCTTATTAACAATAGATTCAACGCCTGACGAAAATACCATTTGTTCTCAAGTCCCACAAACTTTTGTCCGCCATCAATGTTTTTTAATTATATTTTGTCAGACTCCGGCCGTGAAAGCCTTCCTTCTATGATAGAGCTTTACTTAGTTTAAAAAAGGTTCTTCCCCTTCCTTGAAGTAAAGTTTTCGTCTCTCATTATTTAATTAGTAGATTCAAGTAATTCAAGAAATTAGTATTGTTCAGTTGTAGATAACCCCAAACATCATTATCACACATATCGATAGTCGAATTGTGCCTCCGCTAGTTTCCTGTCCATCTTTGTAAATAGGCTTGTTCATAGAACATCTATATTTCTCTATCTTGGGCCTGTTGTTCACAGTTGATTCCATTAGTCTTTTTATATCGTCAGTTCATCTTGTTTGCAGCCAGACCAGCTCCGCCTTAGTATGTAGATTTTTGTTACCACATCAGTTACCTTAGATCGCCTACGTATTTTTTCGTTGCGTATATGGTCTCGGAGTCTTAAACCTAGGCCTCATCACGAATAAATTGCAGGTCACACAGAGGGCTAACCACACACAATTTATAAAAATTGTTGAAAGTATACTCAGTATTAACGGCCTTTAATTTTAATTACGCCTTCATCTTTATTATTATAAGTAAATTATCGGATCGCGGGACCGGCTCCAGTGTAGATACATGCATTAAGATTAGCGTGATTGTTTTTTCTTCCGCTGTCCTCCGACATCGGATCGGAGCAGAAGAATTAAGGGTCGAATGTAGGTGCGCTCTTAGTTAGCGAATACGATTTCTGAAAAAGTAGCTTCAACACTTAGAGACCGTTTTACTCCATGATAGTTCTTGAATAATTTCAATTTGTATTTATGCTTGAAAAAAAAATCATACGTAACTGATGACATTACGTAATCCTTTCCGGGTACAAATCATTATACTGTTTGCTGACGTGTTGTGATAACTGCTCGAGAAGTTCGCCATATGTTCCTTATTTGGATACTGTGTTCGCTGATGATGACATTTAAAATTATGAATGCTGTCCTGACCAATTTTGTTGTGTACTACCAGTGCTCCTTTTTGTGAATTACCCTGACCTGATCCCAGATCATATTGGGGTTTTCAGTCCAGGCGTGTTTGGCCAACTCAGACTTTGATATTTCTGCCCTTAGAATAACCATACGGTGCTTCCTGAACCTAGTGTTCAAAGGTGGTCCCATTCCAAAAATGTAGAGATATCCACGCTCGCCGAGTATCCTGTGGATGCAAAGTACTACAGGAGCGTTCGGATTCGTTTTTGTTGTAGTTCTCTTCAAAGTATGACTGCTCATAAAAATCAGCTCTTGATTTTATATTCGTGTCCGATCCTCTTCAGTTTTCAGAGGGGCCTCTGATATAGGTTAATATAAGAGTGACTTTCGTGCTGCCTTCTTCCTGCCTTGTATGTTTGTAGATTTCGCTGATAGTTCTGGGATATCCATTCAAGTGTCAGATATTTTTGGAGTTGTTGTGTAGTAGTTTTTAGGCTACCAATTTATTTTGGTGTGGGATTGTTAGAAATGTAGTTGAGATATGATCATGTATACGTATTTATAAATCTAGACAATTCTTTAGAGAAAGTCTATACATACCAGATTACATCTCAACTTCATCTCTACCCATTTCCCAGCAACAGAAACTGGTAGCTTAAAAACCCTATTAAATAGTCATTGCAATGCATCCACAGACATGACCCTGATTGATTTATAAGGGATTAGATGGCACAATGAACATTCTAACGACGTATGCATTTTTCGGGACAAAGCTAAAATTTTACTTCATTCACCCGATGAAGGGAGTAGATTCAAAGTTATCGAGTAGGATGGAAGTTCAAGGAACCTTCGAGCAGGGATTTGGATCTAATGTTGATGTCAACTCTTAACAATCGAAACAGTCTAGGTTTTTGTTAACATTTCGGTGAGATGATAACCCAAAATTGTTTACCTTCAACTTTTAGGCTTACACAACCTAACCTAACAAAATAATTAACACAACTGTACAATTTGTATGTAATTTCTGTTTTTTATTAATGTGAAACAATATACGTATGTCAGCATGAATCATTTTCCGAGTAATTAGCTAACAACTTGACTATTATCACATTGAAATGTCAAATTTTCGGTGTCTGGCGGTCAATTAACACGAGCAGGAAACTAATTTTTAAAAATATAATTTAATTAGTTACAGTTAATGGCAACATAATTTTTCTGAAACTATTTACATTGTCATAATCCCTAAGAACGTTATTTCATTCAATAAATGTCAGATCTTCATTGTGTTTAAAAATCGAGTTTGCGGTACCACAAATAAATTTTAGCAAGTAATTTTAACTCCGCCTGACTAATTGAGAGTGCTATTCTTGCATTTTTGTGCGCATTTGTGTACTGGATATAGCGAATACGCAAATTAGTACTAATCAAAAAACAAAACAATTTTATGCGCCAAAAAATATACTGCATAAAATCTATAATGCATACCAGTTAAAATGAAACTGTAATTATTATTAGTGGAAAATTATGGGATATTATATGTAAAAAGACAAGAAAAAGAAGATTAACAAGGATATTAAAGTTCGTGACATTTTTGGTGATAATAACAAAAATAGAAAACACAACCTAAATTGGAATTGAAATTAATAACTACTTCTGCTCTAGTTGTAAAAAGCTAATTGACGATACTTAAGATATCCGTGTTAAATAAAAAAGTATGATGATTATTCCTAGTGACATATATATATATATATATATATATATATATATATATATATATATATATATATATATGTCACTAAATGTTTTAGGCGGTTTCCGGGAATTCATCCGCGTAGTTGATAACTGATGCCTGCCGGGATCGAGGGTAAAATGACGACGTTTCGGCAGAGTCACATCTGCCCTCTTCAGGTCGGTTCGCATAATTCTCGTAGCCTTCTGCTTTCGCTTCTAGTTACTCGAATTTATATTATATCAAAATTTAAATAATAATAAAGTAATTAAAATCGCTGATATAATTCATATCCACAAATCATCATCTACAAATCCAGTTTCCAATTATAAACCTATTGGCATTAATATCTAATATGGTCAAAATTTTGAAAAGTACTTTTAATTTTATGAAGGATTAAAATTTTATCAGCGAAGTAGTATGGTTTCATTAAGAACAGAGAAAATAACGATGTACTAAATTACATTTCAAACATAATTTACATTAGCTTGGATCCAAGTAAGCCGGTAACAGTAACTTTTTTGGACATAGCAAAGGCTTTTGAAACGGTTGGTCACGACATTCTTTTGAATAACTAATATTTAACAAAAAACATTTTCAATTGACTTTTAAAAACCGTGTGCAAACTATCACTATTTTCTGACATATCTTTGTTTTTACCTCTCTCTCCCTATCTCTCTAATTTGTATTCTTTTTTATATTTTTTAACTTTTTTCTATTTGTTTTATTATTTGGACCCCTTCGTATAAGTGCAATTCTAATTCACTCTATATATGCAACCACCCTGTATATGCTTCTGTGCATTGGTCATCCAATATAACGTATTTGTCTATCATTATATAAACCACCCTGTATAACTATAATTCAACTGCACATGATATAGCAACCGCCCTGATATTTTAAAACCACCCTGTATAAGTATAAATCCTCTCCATCCTATTGACTGTATCTTTTTATACTGTATACCTATAATTTTACTTCGCCCCATATCTCAAGTATTCTATATTAGCAACTGCTAATAATCTACCCTATGTAACAAAATTTGTCACATTTTTAACCATATTGTAGAACTATAATTTTACTCTACCCTTTATTTCAACTACCCGGTATATGCAACTGTTTCTATTTTTTTTAAACCATCTCTATAACTATAATTATACCACACCCGATAATTCAAATATCCCAACTGCTTATGCTTATATAACAAATTTTTGTGGCACACTTAAATTTTAGAAAATTGTTTACTGTAAAATCACTTCTCTATCATTCTGGGAATCTGAAAAAGCAATATAATCGAATCAGAAAGTATTACTAGAAAGAAGTCAATACAACTACCCAACAATTATAAAAGCGTTAGCGACTAAAAGTGATTTAATCTGTGCTATTAAAACTTCAAATTTATAACTAGATGATTTTAAAAATAAAGTATTTGTAATAAAACTTGAAGAAAAAGGATTCAATCATGGATTATTACAATTTAAAAAATATATTTTAATGTGTTATATTGTAACATACTAAATAAATTAAAGAATTTTATTTTTGTTTTGATTGTTCTGTTTAAATTATTATTTTTTAAATTTTTTACTGCGGTTATACCGAAGTTATTTTCACATTATTTCTTGTTAGAATCAATTGTGTGTTCAGAGAAATTGCATAATTCTACATTAATATGTATTGTAGTGTTTGAAATGTAACAATGTTCGGGAAGTCCCAGATATGCTTTGACATTAAATGTTAAAAAATATATACAATATATTACGTATAAATAAAATAGAAGTGACATTGTTGTGTTGAATATTTTCTTGTTTTTGTTAGTTTGTAATGCGGCAATATGACAATATAAAATTAATAGCAGAATTTTGTACCAAAACATGTCAACAAATACACAGACTTTCAAGTTTATGTGGTGTTCTTCCCAAAGAACTTAGAAAAACTAAAAAAAAGTAGTGGCGCTAAAGTTAAAAGTATTGTAGGTCACATATTGACAGTGACTGTTAAACTTGCTCGAGCTTAAACAGAATTCCTCGTGTTTATATTGACAGTCATTTTGCAGCCACCTCAGTCCATTACAGAGCTCAGATTTTCTTATCTTACAAGTTGAAAAAATTTTAGTACCCCATGTCATTACAGTTGTACATGTACATGGAGCCCTAGTTATTGTGCCTGACAATGGCTGGAATAAAGCAGAGCGTCACAAGCTTATACATTTTGTATAATGTGACCGCCATTAAATCTAATAAGCAATTCCAATGGACCAGCCAAGAAATGAAAAAAAAATCGCTGATATTTCAAAGAATATAACTTAGATGAATTTTTCTTTCCCACGAATGTGGGAAGAAAGTCAGTAGAGTGGCACTTTAAACCATGGTGTTGCTGATCTTATTTATTTTAGGATCAATTTAGTTCCCATCCCGATGAAGGTGGCTTTAATAACAGAAATTTGGAATATGTTGATTAACTGCTCCTTATGTTTCGCCAGATAAAAGTAACAAACGTCTTGTTAGGGAAGGGGCAACTATTTTACAACTTCGGTTGCAAACCAGTTGCACTTGGCACTATGTTTGTTCGTAGTCGCTTGTTGCCAATAACTTCACCGTTTTAAAAAATTATTCACGGATGGAGTGTTGGGATTATTGAAAAGGATCTGAATAAATCTAGTTTTAGTGAAACTGGTTTACAACTGAAGTTGCAAAACAGTTGCCACGTCTGCGCTGGACATTATTGTAATAATATACATTGTTGTGTTTCATCTAGGAGTGATCTGTTTAACATGTTTCTTAATGGTTTTCTACCTCCGCAATTAAGAATAAAGTATGATGACATCATACTGAGTTTAGATGGACATTTCTTAAATATATGCCCAAATCAAGCAATTAAAATACAGGATTTTTTAAATTTCCATATGATTATATTTATATTCGGCACATAAATGCTGTCTATTTTTTTTTCTAAATTATATATTAGTATCCGACCGAAGATCATATTTTGGCCGAAGCCGATCGTTCGGCCGAAGGTTTAACCTAAGTACGAAATTCGATAGAACTGACTTAAAAACATACAAATATAGATGCAAATTGTATAGGAACTATTTGTTATTATGAATGATAATAAAAACAAAAGAAGTTTTATACATTTCTTCGTTGAAATCTACAACAATTACAGTTAATATTCGTCAGCATCTGTAATCGTATATACCTACACTTGCAATATTTTGAAAACTAGGGTTTAAATAATTTAGTGTCCATGTGCACCAAAACTATAGCCAAAATTAATGTAGATGTACAAGAACTCAAGGTGTCGAAAAAACGTATGAACGAAACGTCATCAATAAAATATGTGACAAAAAAAAAATTTTTTAACCACGACCTTTTATCGAAACCCGAAACCAGTATCATAATTTGTGAAATAAGCCCATGAAAATGAAATACGTCTAATTTTTTTTAAACTAATATCGATTAATTACATCGTGAAATATGAATTTACATTATAGTTAATATTCAGAAGTAAATGGAAAAGCAGTCCAGATATAAATAAAAAGAGAAGAAAAATATTCTTTGCTTTAAATTCTAAACGATAACTAACTAATGATTAATACTAATCTGAAATTAAAATTTCGCTGTAACTGAAAGATTAATGGTCTAATTACATTATGTCAGCATTATTTTTAGATGTTCAGTTCGTAACAAACAGATGTGAATTTTGTCTTTAGCAATAAAAGTTTAAAAAAATAGTGCGTTTGTTATAAAACCACTGTTAGCAAACTTTTATTTTATTATAGCATTTAATGAGAAAATATTGTTTTCACCGCTAATTCGATTTGGTTAGAAGCATGGAAGTAATACCCAAATATTGAATGAGTAAGAGGTCAATAAAGTTAGCACCGCCATTTTACAGAAACTCAAATTAAAACATATGGGAATTATGAGCTATTTAGGAGCTCTTGATTTTTACCTAAATTGATTTTTGAGCTCAATATTTACTATGGATAAAGTGCAAAAAAATTATAACTATACTAACTTTACGTAAAGTTAGCACCGCCATCTCAGAAAAACAAACAAAAAATTTTTGTGAAGCGTCTCAAATTAGGAGCTATTTACGAGCTTTTAATTGACGTATTGAACGTCAACCCCTAAATTTGTCTAAGGGGCAAAAACCACCCCCGAAAAAATATTGAATTTTAATTTTTAATTTAAAATTTATTTAAATTATCTACGATTTACGAGTTCTTTCCTGGTGTAATGCACATAAACAGCTAAAAATGTTCAAGAGCTTTCCAACGGTATATTACACGACAACATTCAAATTACTGGAAGGGGAGCAATTATGCAGTTTTTTTAAATTTTATGATTTATAAATTTTGAAAAATACCAGCATGATCTACGATTTACGAGCTTTCCAACGGTATATTACACGACTACATTCAAATTACTGGAAGGGGTGTAAACCACCCCCCAATTATGCAGTTTATTCAAATTTTATGATTTATAAATTTTAACAAAAACCAGCATGATCTACGATTTACGAGTTTTCCAACGGTACAATACAAGACAACATTCAAATTACTGGAAGGGGTGCAAACCACCCCCCAATTATGCAGTTTTTTTAAATTTTATGATTTATAAATTTTGAAAAATACCAGCATGATATACGATTTACGAGCTTTCCAACGGTATATTAAACGACTACATTCAAATTACTGGAAGGGGTGCAAACCACCCCCCAATTATGCAGTTTATTCAAATTTTATTATTTATAAATTAAAAAAAATACCAGCATGATTTACGATTTACGAGCTTTCCAACGGTATATTAGTGCAAACCACCCCCCAATTATGCAGTTTATTCAAATTTTATGATTTATAAATTTTAAAAAATATCAGGATGATCTACGAATTACGAGCTTTAAAATACTACATTAAAATTTCTGGAAAGGATGCAAACAACCCCCTTAATTTCCCAGTTTGTCTATATTATGTGATTTTGTTCATTTTCAAAACTGACAGCCTAATCTACGATTTAGAAGCTCTTCCAGGATATATAACACGATTATTTTCAAATTATGCAAACAACCCCCAATTTATGAAATTTTTTCCAAATTTGTAGTTCTTAAATTTTTAAACTGTCAGAGTTTTGAAATGGATGAAAATATTAAATATTATCCTTACTGCGGCAAAGGTTTAGAAATCTAGATTTTACAAATTTTGTGATTTGAAAACTTGGAAATGGTGTAAGGTGTAATTATTTAAGATGTATAAGTTTTCCAACAATATATTTAAAAACGGCTACTGTTGTAGTCATTATTCGGAAAAATAATTGTATTATGAATTATGTTCTTTTAATTAAGTATTGAACCTAACGAAAAATTGTAACCATATTTATGGACCACGGGTTGTTACCGTTTCTTCTGGTTTTGTATTCAACTCGCTTCTTCTTCAAAATCTGTTGCTCGAAGTTTTAATAATTACCTCAAAGTTTTTTGTTTCTAATTAACATATTAAAACTTAGTTGTTTCAAATAGAAATAGCAATATTTTTATGTATTACGAAATGCACAGATTAATTCCAGTCGGCATTTTTCAACCAACCTTCGCCAAACGAGTCATAACAACGTTAAGAAAATATAAGTCAAATAATATTATTTTTATCTAACCTTTACCATTTGAAAATGGGCTGAATCTATTAGCTATACAAGAAATATAAAACAGGAGTTTGGTATCTGAGAGGGCAATGTATTTCGTTCTTATTCTTTCAACTATTATTTTTGTAACCACAATAATCAAATTATTCATAGTAACCCCAAAAATACAAATAGGAATACATAAAAGATCAAAGGTACTTGAATGAATTAAACAAATGTGTTGTCTCGCCATCTAGGTGCCAATATTCCTACCTGTAACTAATAACTCAGTAAAATTTCCATAGATGGACGATTTCATATTTGAAATTACTGGTTAATGTCATCGTTGGAAAGCTCGTAAATCGCAGATCATGCTGTTTTTTTTTTTAAATTTATAAATCATAAAATTTGAATAAACTGCACCCCTTCCAGTAATTTGAATGTTGTCGTGTAATATACCGTTGGAAAGTTCGTAAATCGTAGATCATGCTGGTATTTTTTAAAAATTGTAAATCATAAAATCTGAAAAAACTGCATAATTGGGGGGTGGTTTGCACCCCTTGAACATTTTTAGATGTTTATGTGCATTACACCAGGAAAGAGCTTGTAAATCGTAGATCATTTTAATAGATTTTAATTTTAAAATTAAAATTCAATATTATTTCGGGGGTGGTTTTTGCCCCTTAGACAAATTTAGGGGTTGACGTTCAATACATCAATTAAAAGCTCGTAAATAGCTCGTAATTTGAGACGCTTCACAAAATTTTTTTGTTTGTTTTTCTGAGATGGCGGGCTAACTTTACGTAAAGTTAGCACCGCCAATAGTTTTTTGCACTTTTTCCATAGTAAATATTGAGCTCAAAAATAAATTTAGGTAAAAATCAAGAGCTCCTAAATAGCTCGTAATTCCCATATGTTTTAATTTGAATTTCTGTAAAATGGCGGTGCCAACTTTACTGACCTATGAGTAAGGTAAGTTTGTATACATAGATCTTAGAGCTTGAAAAAAAACTGCATTCTAATTAATGAAAATGTTATTATACAACGTTAATAACTTCGTAATTCACAATACAACATACAACTTAACTTACAAACTTGAATTACAATCTGACGTCTAATGTTAAACTAAAGTGAACTCGCCTATAAACTCTTACAGCATTTACTTTCTAGAGATAGCCTGCAGTGCACAAATGTCGTGGTAGGAATAAGGAGAGAGAGAGAGCAATAGAGAGGGCAAGAGGCTATTTCACTCGGTTGGGAGCTGCTTTCATTGAAATACGTTCAGCATGTTGTTCATTGGCTGCTTCCACCCACTAAGTGAAATAGCCTCTTACTGTCTCTATTGCCCTCTCTCTCTAGCGTTGCCACGATTTTATGCTTGACAGGCTATATCTAGACGGTAAATGATCTAAGTATAAACTGGTCTCCTCTGTCTCGGCACCACTTCATGATACATGTTTTATCAGTCTAGAGTATTCAAGAAAATTCCTGTGTTCCATGTCAGCAGCCCAGATAGATTTTCCCATAATGACAATTTCAATTTCCGTTCAATAAATTGTTATATACAAGTTCTTCCCTCAGAAGCATTCATAACTTCGCGGAGCACTGCTACCCTAGTTTTGATTGTCCTTCTTCACCCCGATAAGGCGCCAGACGACCCAGATGGACAACTTTTATCTTGGGCCCTGGGCTGTGTTGGATACGGTTCCCAAACATTTAATTCTCTTCATATTTTCTTCATGTTAGATAACAACTCTGTACACACAGCTTCCATTTTAATAATGTCCTGTTGATCCTCTTGTTCAAATGACACTGCTGGCACGTTTGGCCTAAGAATATGACCGCTTCAATTTCTTAAACGCGGACAAGGGTTTCATAACATCCGAGTTGCAAGGTGTTCTGGGCTTCACCATCTCTGATGCGTTCAATTAAGTTTTGTGTGGCAAAATGTTCCCTCACTAAACGTCTAATGTCGGCCTCGCATCCCAGATTTGTGTTGGTGACTTGAATTACACCTGATATAGTGTTGTTTTCGAGGTTTTTTCTCTAAAAAATTTTCGCTTTGATTTTGAATTTATTACTTCTATATTTTTTGTTCAAAACATCGCTCCGATTAAATGTTTGTTACGGCGGTATTTGAATTTATAGAAACTTAAAATTTTGGAAGTAGTTTACCACTGGCCCATGTATTAGTCTGGAGGAGGGAAGTTTGTTCTGTGTTATACAGGGTGTCTTAAAATTCGTGAACTTATTGCTAGATACAACAATGTTAAAAAGGGATTTTTTAATGGGACACCCTGTATATTAAAAACAACCTGAAATGCCATCAAAATCTCGTTCAAATGGTACATGATATTCCCATACCTAAATAATAAGGTTTCGGAAATAAAATCAAGTTTGTATAAGAATTGGATTAATTTGCGATATTTATCTAGATAGCGTTAAAACGTCAACGAGAAATTTCATTAGTGAAATTTTGACAATTAGTTCGATACATTTGCGCATATCTTATGGAAAGTGACTCGAAAACGATTAAATAGGAGGGAAATAACTATTCAATGGAAGTTTCATTGAATCTTCATCTTCATCTGATTCATGGACAATGTAGCAAAATTGCAGGAAATTCAAGGAAATGTATCTCGATCTATAAACAATTAACAAGAGAAAGTTTCTAGGATTGTCAGATAATTTCATTAATTATGGGTAATAAGTGAAAACAAACCAATTTCAGTACATCAAATAATATAAATATAATAAAATCAATAAATTACAATACAAAACAAAAGCATATTATCCAAAATTAGAAGATTATTTTAATAAATGTTCAAAATCACGACCTTCGACTTCCAAACATTTTAGAATCTGGATAACCGTAGTTGTAGCCCTCCTTATAATCTTCTATGGTCACTCATTGGCGGAAGTCTTGTTTGCTCCGTACCGATGTCCTAAATACTTGATTTAAGTCATCCCAGAAATGCTCGTTTCTTCTATTAAAAATACCTCCCCTGGAAAATTTCGATTCATCTGTCCAAAATATATATTTTTTAGAAAGTTAGGACCTTCTTGGGTGCGGATTAGAATAGTTTCACAAAATCAAACCTGAAATTGACAATCTTCTGGTTTCAGTGCTTGAACTTTTGTAAACTTGTATCGATGCATATCATGATTTTCAAGAATCCTTTAAACAGAGTTACGAGCTAAACCTAAATCATTTTCTGTAATTCTTATAGTCTCTTGGGAATACGCTTGAAAATAGGGAGAATGTTTATGATGTCGTCGTCAAAAGTTACAGACTTCGGTAAACGTCGTTCTGATTTCAGTTTTGACCCATAATTAATGAAATTATTTTGCAATCTTGCAAACTTTCTCTTGTTCATTGGTTATAGATCCGGGTATATATTATTGAACTTTCTGGATTTTCTGGCTGTATTTTTTCGGCATTGTCCATGAATAACGAATAGAAACGCGCAAATGTATCGAACTAATTGTAAAAATTTTAACGCTAACTAGATAAATATCCCAAAATAACATAAACTTGATTTTATTCTCCTTACTATTTAGGTATAGGAATATTATATACCAGTTGAAAGGGATTTTGATTGCCTTTCAGGTTAGTTGATAATATACAGGGTGTTCCATTTTAAAAAAATCACTTTTGAACATTTTTGTAAGTAGCAATAATTTCACGAATTTTTTAAGAACCCTGTATAACACAGAACAAACTTCTCTCTTCCAGACTAATACATGGGCCAGTGGTAAACTACTTCCAAAATTTTAAGTTTCTATAAATCCAAATACCGCCGTAACAAACATTTAATTCGAGAGATGTTTGGAACAAAAAATATAGAAAACAATTAATAACTAGATAACCGTTAGGGATAGGTATAGGGAAGTATTAAGAGAAAATAATCAGAAAGTAATTACGCATTCAATAATGCTATCATATAAACGGTGCCCCATTTAAAATATCAAAAATGTTACTACTTTTTGTTTCGCTGTAAGAAAGAAATTGCTCCTATCACCAGCTAGTGGATACTACATTTTTTAAATGATTAAATATCACAATCCATTGCTCAGGTACTTACAATAGTTGAGGTTATTAACTTGCCCTTGTATATTATGTACATCACATACAGACAATTGAAACAAACAATTCACAAGTTAAAAACAATTAAAATATACTCAGGAGACCAAGCACCATTGAAATTTAATTTTTTTAAAATTATGTACAGATTATTATTATCGATTGTCAATATTATTATCGATTGTCAATAACGTCAGCATGGCAAATCCATAGATATCCATCACAATACATACAATTTTCAATATTTACTGATCCGTTGGTCCATCGTAGAATTCATTGAGTGGGTTTGAAAGGATATATGTATACGTTTCGCTAAGGCGTTGTGTATCATTCTTCTTGTTCATTGGATTGATCTGTTGTTTGATGTGTATCATCTCCAAGAAGACTCGTTTATTATACCTGTTGTTTCGATCTATTATTTCTACCTCCTCAAAATTTATTGTATGGTTAAACTCTCGTGCATGGTTATATATGGATATATATATTATAGCTTCCCACAGTTATGAACATGTACGGTGACATATTACTCTATTATTTGAGATAAACAGAATATATCATTAATTGTTGATCGACCTGTTCTAAAACCGTTTTGTTCCTTAGACTCATATGGGTGATATTCCTATATATAATAATTAATTACCTTTAATTAGATAATACAGCATATAAGAATACGGAAAATATTTCAGGAGAATAAACTAATAAATAATTCTTTGTTGAAGTCTTTGATTATCTTGTCCGTAAATGGGTATTTCTCTCTTCAGTTTTTTCAACAGCAATAAGTGAAATTTCGTGAAAATGCACGGAATAATGTTGGACTCTACTTAAATTTTTCCTTATAGATATTTCGAGAGAAGAGGTCTATATAAAATGATCGATTGGTACTAAAAGAAAATTAAGAGTTTAAGTAACAGAATAATTACCGCAAACATAAATTACAAAAAATGAGATATTTAAGAGATTAATTAACAAATTTATTCCCTTATTATAGGGTACACAAACATTGGATGAAAGTTGTAGAACATATTAGTTTATAAAAGATCGCAAAGAATCACGAATTTGAAAAAAAAACAACAGGTCACTACATGAAGAATGCTGCAACAAAAAATCTGACTGGATTGCAGACGATAACTTTGTGCATTGGACAATAATAAACAAGTTAACAAAAGCAAAACTTGTACGATAATAAAATTGTTTATGGGCAGTTCAAGGATAAACATACGCATATGTGTATACTATCTGAGCGAGTACATTATATTTAGCTCTCGGATATGACTTGACAATGAAATATTAAATATTGCTGCTACCTTGAAGAAAAAATGAACTTCTTATTTTTTTTCTGTTTTGGTGAAGACTGCATTACTTAATAATTGCACATTGTATTATGATTTTTTTTAAATGTGAGTCAGTCTAGCATTTTTACACTTATTACAATTAATGTCCATATTATTTCATTTAGAAATTCATTCATTAAGGTGTCCATAAATATCGTCTAAATCGTGCGATATTAGTCGAGATGTACTAATCAATGGATGGTTGAAAAAATTTTTTGTATGTTTATCTATTCCTTAAAACAACTGCACAAATGCATAGTTTCGAAGTAATTCGTTTTGAGAGTGATATTAAGCTACTATAGAGTAGCCTTAGGGAGCTTGAAACAACAGAAGGCGACTTTCAATAGACTAGATTTTTTAATCACCGAAACTAAAAAGTTGCCAGTTGACTGCATTTTTTAATTTTTCAGCTCTTTTAACTTCTTTTAAAATATGTGATAAAACTAGCTGCCAATATATTTCCCACTATTTCTTAGTTACCGCCTCGACATTACATCACTGCACTTTTCAACTAATCTCACCGTTCTTTTTTAACAGACTTCTCAAAAAGGATGAAGTTTTTGCCCATATATGCTTTTTATGTGGGTTCAACAACTACTCGAAGACAACATAACTAGTTTGTATGTTTTAAATTGTGTTCTATTAAGAAGCATCCCGAAGCGGTCCCATACCTTTTTTTCAATGACAAGAGACATCACTTCAATCCTGTGATAATCAATACTATTTTTAACCGACCAAAAAGGAGGAGGTTATCCATTCGTCGCGTATTTTTTTTGCTTTTTTTTGTATGTATGTTACCTGATTTCTTCTTCTGTGGTGCACCGTTTTGAATGAATATGGTCTTGCTTAATAGAGTATATATCCGGATTGGTGAAACTTCAAATTTTGGAAAAGAATTCTATTGGTAAAGTGATAAAATTTGTGAATGAACACATGCGTGCATGGAAATCGCCCAATATCGATTTTTCGATAACTCCTTATGGATGTGTATAGTTTTTTAACGTTTAATCGATTAAGGAAGATCGTTAGGTGATCTCATATACTTTTCTGCGGCGTGCAACTTGCAGTTTTGCAGAAAATCCACGAAAATTCCAAAATTCTTATCAAAAATTTCATCTAAATGACATAACGGACATTTCCTCATAAATATTTTAATTCCAACGTAATAGTGCGGTAATTTTAGGCACTGGAAGTTTTAATTGCGAATTTGAAAATTTTCTATGTACATCTCAAGCATATAGGTAGTAAAGCATAGTATTTTCGGCTCCTTAAATCAATGAGTACCAAGCTCCTTTTGTTTGTATAGCAGGCAAATACCTATTTAAATGCAAATTTTTCCATTTTGCGAAGATGGTTTTTTGGTTGTCACATTCTCCCTGCCTAATAGAAAATTCAGTGACAACACATGTCAAACTTTAAACTGCTATTTGGTGCGTTTATAGACAGGGTGTTTAGTTATAGCAAACAACATCACAAAGTAAAGTGATAGAAGGAGTTGCATTTATATGAAGATTGAAATATAGGACGGACTAGAATGATAGTGGTCCGTAGGCAGCCGTATATACAGGATGGTTGGAATATAGGGTGGACTGGACGTTTGGTGGTATAAAAGTGTTGGAAAAAATGTGAAATTAAAATTATATAGGGTGATTAAAAAACTGTTATATGTTGTGGACATAAGCAAATCATATACAGGATGGTTGAAATATATGCTGGAGTTGAATTATATTTATACAGTGTGATAAAAAAATTATTTCTTTTATAGCCCATAAGAAGTTGCATAAAGTGTGGAGAGAAATTAATGTTACACAGGGCGATAAAATAAAATGTAAAAAATTAACTAATTTATGGGCTAGCCCACAAGGAGTTATATACTATGGTTGAAATATAGGACGGATTTGACTCCGTAAATATGGGATGGATTCTACTCCGTCCTATAGTTTACAGAAGAAAGGCAGCTAACAAATTTATGCTTGTCCGTGGGCAGTCGTATGTACAGGATGGTTGATACATAGGTTGGAGAGGAATTATCTATAGTTATACAGGGTTGTCAAAAAAGTTGAAAAAAGGTTACATGGCGTAGTCCATAAGGCATAAATATATTTTGGGAGTATTAACTCCACACGTACTAGTACATTTTGTTCGTAAAGATTTACCTGTCAACTGAAATGAGAAAGTATCATTGTGTAATGTTGAGGCTTTCGATGTTACCTGGTTCTGTCTATTAATTATACATATAAAAATATAAAACTACCTGAGTTATATATATAAAAAATATATATAACCGACTTCTACCAATAATTAAAAAGCTAAAAATAATTATAACAAAATACAACTCTAGCAAATAAATAGCACATTCAATGTTGTTAGGTACCTACCCAGGAAGTAAAAAATGTAAACATTAAAAGGTGCTCATTCTGTACAAATTAATTACAGACCAATCTAGAATATTTATGAAGTCGGTGCCAAGTAACAATCAAGTTTGATGAATTAGTAGATAAGTACGCAATGAAGGATTTTAGATTTGATTGGCACCGGCTTCAAAAATATACTAGATTGGTCGGAAATTAATTTGTACAGAATGACCACCTTTTAATGTTTACATTTTTTACTTCCTGGGTAGGTACCTAACAATATTAAATGTGTTATCTATTTGCTAGAGTTGTATTTTGTTATAATTATTTTTAGCTTTTTAGTTATAAGTAGAAGTCGGTTATATATATATATATATATATATATATATATATATATATATATATATATATTTAAAGGTTTTATATATGACATATCTTGATATAGAAAGTTATATTTGAGTACATTTATTTTGAAGTTTACCGTTTTTTGTGCATATTTCTCCCATTTTCTGAAAAAAGATATGTATTATGTTAGTCTGAAGCTGGTAGACAATGTAACTCGTTCCTCGAAGTTTCCATCGTCTTGAAATGGTTGATCTCACAGCGTTTCTAGAGCTTTGTATCTGCTATCGTCATAAGGAAAATGATGGGAAATTGAGATTATGGGTCGTATTTATCCGAATAACCGGTCAAGCGTCGCCGCTGATGGTCATTGGGTCTCATCTGGTCCAATCAGCGTCGTCGTACCTGGCTGGTGGCTGTCGGTGATGCGTAGCGGCAGTGGCCAAAGAAGAGGTTATCGTTGTGAGATCAACCATTTCAAGACGATGGAAGTCTAAGGAAACCTGGAGGATATGTTTTATGTTATAGAAAAATGGACAGAATCAGCTGTGAATATAACTTAATTGAATACAATTTAAAGTAGTCAAATCGATGAAGCCGTTTCATAGAAATCAGTGGGGAATCATTGAACTTCCCTTAATAACCATAAATCAACAGTATCGAAAATTATTGGTACAGTTCGAGATATTCCTTATTGGCCCGTTTTAGAGCAATCTATGAGCAAATATAGAAAGTTGGATTAAAACAAAATCAACCATCCCATTAGTTGAAACAACTTTGATAATTACTTTATTTAATAAATAGAAGGATATTTCATACCCAGGTCTTATTTATTGAATACCCTGCAATCCCCTATAATACTGATAACACTGAAAGCAACCCCGCTAGGGATGACGCGACATCCCTCCTACGGAGGGCACGGCCCTTAGTTTGCAACAACATGGCTAAAATTATTGATCAAATATTCAAATAACTCACTGAGTTAAATTTTACAAAGCCTGGCACTCAATTGTTTTAAAGAACATTTACTTACTTAACAAACGATATGTCAGTAAAAAAAGGAGAATGATATAAATGATTATAAATCAGTCTCTTCGGTTGTGAAAATACATTTAGTGTAACAAGACATTGCAATATCTTTCAGGTTTAGTTTGAGACACTAACATTATTCACATGGTTGCTTCATGTCGTCTAATAGAATACAATAGGCTAAATTGTACTGTTAATGTGAAGGCTATACCACAATAATACAATTACAGTTAAAAAATAAGTACTAATTATTTCCTAGTTCGTCTTATGGTATCAAGTTAGTAAGGTCAAAACATTAATTGTGAAAAAATTAACACTTGCTTCCTCTTTACCAAGTAACCATGAAACATTGATCTTTCATTGTATACGTTGGCATTTGCAAAGTGTAAAGTTTCTTATTCGGTTATTGATATTTTAAATTAACCATACAACGTCAAAATTATTTCGGCATTACATATCGCTATTTTATTTTATATACAAGAAAAACAAATAAATTGAGTTTCATTTTAAATGATTAAAATAGTATTTATTGTATTTCATAGCTGACTACATAGTTTACTAGGTAACGACGATAAAAATAATTTTCAAATAAAAGATCAACAGTAATTGTACAAATTAGGAAGTTGAAATAATATTCTAGTTTTCAATGCAAACGTGTTACAAAAAAATTCAAATATGTCAACGTGTGGATCTACACAAGTCAGTTAATATTATACCGGAAGTAGATTTAATTAAAAAGATAACAAAGTTCAATCAATTATATAGCATATTGTTGATGCAGAAGTTTACAGACTTAAAAATCAGTGCATGTTCCCAGAGTAACAATTCTTATTGTCATAGTGGTTGTCCTTGAGACGGTAATTGCATGATAATTTAAAATATTTCAAAGAAAAGTATGTACACTGCCCACTTAAATTTAAAATGATCGTAATGGATAATAAAATTAAATCTTATGCAAATAAGTTATTTGGAATATTTGTATGTTTTTAATGCAGCTCAATACATCCATTTTTTGTTCTGCTAATATTGTAAATGTACTTTTGAACAGTTTTCGGAGAGATGGTTGAATCCAGTGCTACATGAGCATTTGATTTGATAATTTTAGGATATACTCATTCAAAAATTACCACTTTATTATAACTCAATAGAAATGGGGGAAATGATAATGATTACTCTATTACTTTATGAAATTGCCACATTTCATTTCAAATTTTTATTTGTTAAAGTGAATGAACATACATAATAATAAGAACCTCCTTAAGAAACATTTTGACTTTACGTTCTCTTACACTAGGGTTTTCTACCCGGGTACCCGGATTCGGGTATACCCGGCGGGTAAATGAAATGTTTACTACCCGGGTACTATTTCAGTCAGACCCGGGTACCTACTTAAAACAAAAAAATTATTAAAATTCTCGAAAACTTATTACTAAGAAATTAAGAAGCCCTTAAAAATAATATTAGCAAATTTGCACTACAAATAAATTAACGTGTTTTAAGGAAGGCGTTGTTGTTCTTGAGTTTTTAACAAAAATAAAACCTCAATTATTTTTATTTCATTATTATTCATATTAGAAGTATAAAATATATTCGGTTTATATTGTTCGGAGAACAGAACGGTAAATAATTGAATTAAATGTTTTTATTACAAAAGGAAAAATATTATTTGGTTTATAACCTCAAAAAATGTACTAAATGTTCGTTGTCTTTTTGTAGAGTAGCAAAATGGATAGAGAAGTTTCTGGAGTATGGAAATATTTAAAAAAAATACACAATAAGGAATCAGTACAATGTTTATTAAGATGCCCAAAAATATTATCCTATAAAGGCTCTTCAACAAGTTTTATTACAACATTTAGCTAAAGCACTTAAAATCAAGATCGGAAAACATAACATTACGTGCGAAAATGAAGTGCCATCATCGTCTTCTCTATCTGAAGCTGAACAAAGTTCAAGCCTAGTTCCAAAAAGACTCACTCTTGATGAATGGACAAGCTTAAAAAACCGTCGTTACTTGAACATAAACTTGCATTTTGATGAAGGAACAGTATTCAACCTAGGGCTGGTTTTTATACCTGGAAAGTGCGGCGCAGTTGAGGTGAGAGATATGGTTCTTAAAAATCTAGACAAATTCGGTTTGAAACTTGAACGTCATATTGTGGCTTGTACTACCGATGGTGCAGCGGTAATGCAAAAGTTTGACAGAGAAAGCCCAGCAGAAATGATGCTCTGCATAAATCACGCTTTGCACTTAGCTGTGATTGATGTCATCTACAAAAAGAAAACTACTATAGTAGATGAGGACAAAACTTACGAGGACATAGAAGAACAGTGTGATGAGGATATTTTTTGAAGTGATAGCGATAGTGACGAAAACTTAGCAAGAGTACCTGAAACTGTGACTACCCGCCCTGATATAAGTCAGGCAATAGAAAATGTGCCCAAGATTGTAAAACTGTTTAGAAAGAGTCCGATGAATAACGATTTACTACAAACTTACGTAAGGGAGGAAAAAGGACGTGGTGAGTTGCAATGTTGGATACAAGAACCAGGTGGAATAGCTTAGTGATAATGGTAGAAAGATTTCTTAAATTAATAAGCAGTATCAAAAAAGCACTCGCTGATATAAGTTATTGCTGGAATGAGGAAAATGATCATTAAACCAACATCAACGGATAGTGAAGGAGCTTTTTCCACCGCCGGAACTTTTGTGACAAAATAGTGTTCTTGAAGGCCCTTTTCTGTCAAGAGGAAAACGATTCCCTAACCACAAGTTTATAATAAGTTTCATTTATTTTAAAATTGTTTATTTTTGAAAAAAAATTATTAACTTAATTTTTACATCCATTAAATCCACCATAGCTCATTTTAACGGTATATTCAAGTACTGTAAAAAGTATTACCAACTTTTCCCTAAATACATTAAAAAAGGAAGCTCTTATTATTGAAGCGTGAGCTTCCTAACGGAGGCCCACACTTACACCTGGAAAAATAGATGACAAGGTTAGTGAAATGCAAAATTGGAAACTTTCGAGCAGACACCGGGACTAGACCCTTGGTCCCGACAGCTTTTCACATTGAGATCTTAGAGCATATACTACTGAAGGTAATATACAAAGCACAAATATCGTGAGTTTAGAAAGAGACAGCAACAAAGGGAATAACATGCTATTTCACTTTATTGTCAACTAAGTTTCGATCGATTGTAGAATACAGTGAGTGTTCAAGTGAAATAGCATGTTGCATTGTATTTCTCTCTAAACTTGTCAGGATATTTGCAAGCTGCATTTAGAAGGTAAATACTAGAAGTTTAAATCAGAGACTTAATTCACTTTAGAACACCGAATTTGACATTTAGAATATTTTTTAATGTTACGTTAAACGTTATCTGGTTAAAGTTGGATATTATTTCACTTCAATGAGAAAGTCAGCAAATGGTATATTTATTAAGAATAAATGTACTCAATTACACAGAAGGTGCATTGAATTTATTTACATTTTAGTAGGTACTAAATTTTAGACATTAATTGATTTAACTTTATTCTAGGCATACTTAAACACAAATATGATTTAGAGAGTTTAAACAATTTACTGATGATAAACAAATTGAAGTGAAACATGAATCACAATTGATAAGCCTTTTGCAGGAAATTCAAAATGAAACATTATGCAGAACTTATAGGAAATATATAATATATAATATAAAAACTACCTTGAGTAAATAAATATAGTTAGTATGTAATAGCAATGTAAGTGACATGGATGAGTTACAAAAAAAGCACACTGAAGGTCTTAAAGAAAATATTGTAAAGATAATGTTGAATTTTAATAAATAATACACTAAATATTTTTAGTATCACCAAAATGATTGTGGATAATGAGATACATAAAAATAAGTAAGTGACTTCTTATGTGGGGTTTAGTAATTAAATAAATGATAAGATATATTATGGATTAAAAGTATTTTAGTTTCATACTGTATTTTGTGCACCGTGGTATTTTCTCACAGCTTCGTCCTGACTAACTGTAAAATGTTTAAATAAAAATTCTCATTTCATTCTAATTTACTTACTCGATTTTTAAAGACATTTTTGATGAATTTTAAGAATGTAGGTGTCCACTGAAGTTAAAATATATCACATAAATATATGGTTTATTTATATACCTATTTTTAATATAATTTTTAAATATATTTGAGTAATTTGTATGCTGAACATTAATACTAAATGTTTAATAGCAGAATTATTTTAACTATATTTGGATATGATTCCACTAAGTTACTATTTTATACACATGTACTTAACTTCCAGATAATTTATTTTGCATTGTATGTCTCCAGTCTACAATATTCTGTGTTTTTGATTGATGGATTTTGTTTTACTTAATACTCGTATAAAGTTATGTCAGCTATCCTTCAGGAAACAACTAAAGTGATGCCATTTGTATTTTTTTTTCTTAATGAGATAACCTTAGAAATATTTGAAATGAAGATCAAATTATCTTCTTTTTGAACTGGTTGCAATGTTGTCATTTTTGTTTAGATTATTCTACAAGAATAGGCAGAAATTCATTATGCTTTCGATTTATGTATGCCTACAATTGAAATAATTGTGTTCAACAAAATTCATATACAAGCACTCAACCCAATGTGTTGACTTTACCTTATTATAAATAATTCGGCAGGCAAAACCTCCAATGATAATTCTATCATTTTTGGGACACTATCAATTTAAGTTTTTCAATTGAAATCCTGTGTATTTTCAATGGCTCATTACACTAGATTTATGCTCAAACCCAACCCAATTTATCAATTAGCTCCGCAATTCTTAATTACATAAGGAAAGCCCTAAAACGTTGAAGATTCTTGCAAAATTTGTTTTATTATAAACTAATTATAATACTGAATTATTAGTACAAAGAAAGTTTGTAGCTTTCATAACTAAGTCAATGTAAATCAATATAAATACGCAGTCTTGTATATAAATAATTTCCGAATGAAAAAAGTATGGCAAATACCTGGGGAAAATTTATCACAAAAGCTTTCTGAAATGAAAACTGTGTAACGATGTTGGTTATCAAAATTAGAATTTATTAAGTGGCAGGGTTGTAAAGAAATCCAAGTAACATAAAACTGAACGGAAATTCAGTTCGTTATTTTCTATTTATATACTTTTAATGCTTTTACTTTGCCATCAATGATAATCATACTTTGATAATTAATGACAAATTTATTATATAATATCAAAACGCCATTTGAATAAAATTCCAATATATTTTATACAATTCTTAAAATAGTTTTCAGAAATAAAATATGCCCCTCTAAAATATCTATCTCTGTGTATAACTGCTAGTTATTTTGCAGTTTCTCAGACACACTCTTTTGATCCGGTTTTAGTCAGTATAAATGGTCATTGTAATAAAATACAGAGTTATTTATTAAATTATTACATTTTTATACTCAAGGTTATTTAATTCTAAAGATAGTATCCAATAACAAAAACAATAATAATTTAAATAGAAATTGCCAGTTTCAGAAGTATGCGTTTGACATCAATGTATAAACATTTAGCGATCTATGAGAATATATATATATATATATATATATATATATATATATATATATATATATATATATATATATATATATATATATATTTGTTTTTAAGTTTTCGCGGGCACTAAATGTATTAGATGGTTTCCGGGAATTCATCTGCGTAGTTGATAACTGATCCCTGCCGGGATCGATGGAAAAATGACGACGTTTCGGCAGAGTCACATCTGCCGTCTTCAGGTCGGTTCGCATAATTCTCGTAGCCTTCTGATTTCGCTTCTAGTTACTCGAATACTGTATTCGACACCCTTATTTCCAGATCATTTAGATTAACAGACCCTAACACTAAAAACGAAAAAATTGAAATTATAAGAGAAGACCTAAAGAAAAACGGATACAAAAATCATACAAAAAAAAACAGCAATTATCGGCAAGACACGAGAAGAAAACCACAAAGAGGAAAACAAACATACAGCTATCCTACCTTATATTTGAGGTACTACTGACAGAATAGGACGGGTACTGAGAAAATACAGCATAAAGCCAAGTTCAATTTTCAAGCCTCACACGAACATAGGCAAAGTCCTCGGTAACAAAAAAGATAAAATCGAGTTAGAGAACCACGGAGTCTATAGTATATCTTGCGGAGACTGTCAAAAGTCATACGTGGGAAGTACTAACCGACGCATTTCCGTAAGAGAAGAGGAGCACAAACTAAGCATCAGGAATAAGCAGACGACATCGGCCTTATTCCAACATGAACTCCAGACAGGACACAAAATAGACTTCAAAACGTGCAAGGAAATCGCGAACATAGAAAATCACCGAAATAGGCAAATACGATAAGCAATCGAAATTCAAAAAATCCGGAGAATAAATAAATGAGACGACACTCAAAACTTGCTAAAAACGTGGAAGGCACTTCTACAAAAATCCGAATCATAAAAATCTTAGTAATAAATCTAATCCTAATAAAAAACAATCACAAGGGACAATAAACAGCGCGACGGGTGGTCACAACCCAAGAGCATTAGCAGGTAAAGCAATAAAGACCACTAACGGCACCGCACCTGAACAGTCATCATACAATTTACGATCTCGAACGAAGGTATTCGCTCTGTGCGCGACTTCAGCGCCATGGTATGGTTGAACTACAGGGGGCTATTGTAATATATTTTACAGTCTCTAAATTTCTTCATTACAAATAAAATGTAAGTATAGTTAATACTGAAAAAGTAGATAGAAGTTAGCACACATAAAGATAGGTTAACTGAAATCAAATAAAAAGAAAATAGAGAAAAATTTTTATAAGTAAATTTAGATTGAACGAAATTACCAAATTTTATTGTTTCAAAATTCTACAAATTAAAAGTGCTGATTGTTTTTGAGTACAAAAAATAGATTATGTTTGCTAACTAAATTAACATATTACAATTCAATAATAAATCTGAGAAAAATTGTTAAACGATTAAATTTATATTTTTATTTTTAGATTTGGATAAAATGTAATAAAAACGGGATTTCAATCAATAACCACGAAATTCAGTTCCAGCCACAGAATTGGTAAAGGAAAAAAGCTGGTTCTTGCTGAACATGTCCGAGAGGTACAACGAAAGAAAATCATATACAGTGATGGCTTACACCACGAGTTTAAAATTAATGTAGAACGATGTGTTGTTGATGTGCAATGTAATTGCGTTTATAATCAGAGTAAAAAATGTAAACACATCGCCCTTTCACTCCTTTCAAGATTTTTATTATTACGGATAGTAAGGTTATGATTCTTAATTTTGTCTCCTAACAGCAGCTATCCATTTTTCCTTTGTTTACCAAGAACCAAGCAAGCATATCTCTGTATTCTTACAACTTACAACACAACAACTTTTGACTCATTTTATGTTATTTTATTTAATATTTTAAATAACAATTCACTTGTATATTTAGCTAACTATCAAAATATAGTCACGGGTAGCGCTGACGGTAAATCAGTTTCTCCCCACCATGGCTTCGCACTGAGCGAATAAGTAGAAGCCAGTCTCTAAATTTCTTCATTCTGTTTTCAGCAGTAGATTAAAATGTTCTTTTCAGAGCACAAACCAAGATACAACAAAGAAAATCATATACAGTGATGGGCAAATATGTGGAACCAAGCAAATATCTCTGGACTTATTAGAGATATCAAAATGAAATTTGGAAGGTGGATACGGCAGTAGATTCCCTATTTGTTTCCAAATTTTTTTACAATTTGAACTTCCTGTTTTACCGGAAGTAATGTCGATTTTAAAATTTGCAACACCCTGTATAGTATTTTAGTTTCTGATGAAACATTTTATTGCGAATACAAAAATATCGGGTTTGATATTATTTACTTCAATACCTACCGAGATATTAACAGAAAAGTAATTAAGGAAAGGAAAAATCTAATATCCATTAAAGAAATACATAATCATAATTATTAACTAAATCTAAGTGATTTTCAAAACATTGAAACTTAACTAAACTTAATGTATTAGATGTTCAAACTGAGCACCGTTTACTTCTTGACAATAAGCAAGTCGGTTTTTAAATTCTCTAGTAACATTAGCTATTACTTCTGGTGTAATTCTCTGGATGTGTTGAGTTATTCTTACAGCTAATTCTTGCAAATTATTTGGTCTATCAACATAAACCTTAGCCTTTAAGTAACCCCCCAGAAAATAGTCTAGTGGATTAAGGTCGGGACTTCGTGCAGGCCATTCATAAGTACCCCTTCTTCCAATCCATCTGTGATGAAATGTCCTATCTAAATGATCTCGAACAATGCGAGCGTAATGGGCTGGTGCTCCATCCTGCTGAAACCGGATATTATTTGGTAATTGTCCATTTACCTCCAATGCCTCCAAGAGCTGTAAATACCCATCTCCGTTTAAAGTTTCTTGTAGGAAGAAGGGTCCCACGATTCTGTTGCTATCAATGCCGGTCCAAACGTTCAATTTTTGGGGATGTTGTGTATGAGCCCCTTGTACCCAATTAGGATTACTTTGCGACCAGTAGCGGCAGTTATGTCGATTAACCGTACCATTTAAACAAAATATAGCCTCGCCTGAAAACACTACATTTCTTATAAAATTATTATCACGGTTACAAATATCCATGATCGTTTCACAAAATTGCAAACCTCTGTCGAAATTGTCTTCGGAGAGTTCTTGAACGAGGCGTTCTTGAACGAGGCGAATTTTGTATGGATGATATTTTTCGCGCCTTAATATCCTTCCTACTGAACGACGGCCAATTCCATGCATATTGGCGAGGTCGGTAGTGGATAAGTGAGGATGTTCTTCCAAAGATATAGCAACATTTTGAGCTACACCTTCATTACTTGCACTTTTTAACCGTCCACTTTTTGGTAAATTGCTAACTGTTCCACTTGTGTCGAACCTTCGCAAAGTTTTCGTCACTACTAAACGGGATATTTGTGTATTCGGATGAACAATGTTAAAAAGGTCACAAACTTCTTGATGCGTCCTTTTCCTCTCCCCATACCCAATCATCATTAATATTTCTATTCTTTCTCTTTCACTTAATTCGGTCATTTTACGATCAAATTAAAACAATACAATCTTTTTACGTTCAAATAAAAAAAATTAACTTAATTTGACAACTACTGTCAGTTCTGCAATGAATTTCATGGACTACTAAGTTTGATTCAGATTTAATTTGCGCCTGATTTAAACAAACGGACCTGTATTCGACTATGGAACAAGCAGTACTGTTGGCTGTGACGGTATAATGCCACCGACTGGCCAATAGAAATACAAATCCTTACCGAGCGATTTGTTTATATCGGGCGTAAATGAAATCTGAACCGAGTTTAGCTACCATCGAATTTTTCCTTTCCTTAGTTACTTTTCTGTTAATATCTCGGTAGGTATTGAAGTAAATAATATCAAACCCGATATTTTTGTATTCGCAATAAAATGTTTCATGAGAAACTAGTATTTTAGTTTCTCATGAAACATTTTCACATATGTATGAAACATACAGGGTGTTTCATTGCAAATTTTAAAATCGACATTACTTCCGGTAAAACAGGAAGTTCCAAATTTCATTTTGATATCTCTAATAATTCCAGAAATATTTACTTGGTTCCACACATTTGCTCATCACTGTATATGTATATACCTATATATATATGTGAGTATGGTAAAGAAATGTTTCCCAGTTATCGAAAGAAATAATAATTGCAGAAAACTAAATTTAATTTCATAACACGTGGCAATTACTCAGATGCTCCTAGAAACCACCCGTAACTAAAAAATATGACAATCGAATGCTCATAAATCTGAAATTACTTTCAAAACTAAAAAGGTTAAATAAAATAAGTTTTGGCGTTTTAAGGGTTTATACAGCTTTAAAAGTAATAATAAATAGGCTTCAATGTAGGTAAAAGTACTTACAGTTTCATCAGGATGAATATTATCACTCTGGTCGTTTCTTAGGAACATTATAACTAGGGGGTAACACAACCTTGGTGGAATACCGAGGTCCAGTGCCTTGTCCAGTCTTAAGGTTATCGTTTCGTCCGAATGTGATGTTTTCCTATTGAAAAAATCATGACTAAAAAAAATACTGAAAACCATTTACTTACTCGGTGTGAATTCCTGGATATTGATAAAATCCATTTAAAAATGTTCCATCGAGAGACGCATTTCTGAGATCAACCCATGGCCTCCATAGAAATATATGTAATTCTCTGATGTTGACACCCCAATAAACCCTGAGGGAGTATTTAACTTGACTAGATACACTGCACTGCAGTTCTGAAAGAAAGAAACTATAAATATTTATTTGATTAATTGTAAAGGTAAAATAAATATTCGGATTACATTTTAGCAATTGGTAGATATAATTTAAACATTAAAATCGATTGAATGGGCAATAGTGTATATGTAAAAATACTATTAAGTGGAGATCACCCTAGTTTATAGGTTTGAATAAAAGCGATTTTAAATGTAAATGCTTGAAATATATTTAGAATTAATTAAATACATTCTCTAAGGTAGGAAAAGAAACCAATATTCAATCACTGTAATTGTCACTAAATAATCTATGTAATCAATGGTTGTGTTTTTACTGACATACAAATTCTAAACCTTAATAACTCCAAAAGATATACATTTCTGTTAAAGGATTAAGAATAACTGCCTCATACTGGGCCCTAGTTAATAATTGTTAAGTGTTAATTTTTTAAGGAAAAAATTCTGCTTTGTAACAATATATATCTTCGGTGGCATGAGGGAGTTCACAATTACTAGACAGGGAAGTTTCTGGTTTTGAGACCTGATGATGAAAAAAATTTTCAAGCAAACGTGTATCGCTCAATCCTAACGAATACCATAAGAATTTTTTTTCAAATTTTTTTCTATGAACATGTAAAATTTTTTCGAAATAAATCACTCTATTGATCGGATAAGTTGTTTATTCAGCTTTAAATTGTTTTTTTTTTTAAAGTTCAATACGACCAGTTGTCGCTAAGATATCGAACTTTTAATGGAAAAGGATCCTTTTGTGTTTAACCATCAATATCTCAGCAACCGTTGATCGCACAAGAAGAGTAAGAAAGGTTCTGAAATCTTGAACAAACACTCCATAAAAATCAGAAACGGTTTTTTGAAAAAAAAAATTTTTTATTTTTTACATTAATTTGAAAAATCAAGAAAATAAGCACTTTTGTTGGCTTTTGGGATCATCAGGCGCTAAATTGGAAATATCAAGAAAACCAGTAATGTTAAGTGTGCCTTTTACAGTTCAAAATGCCAACAAAAACCGTACAAAGTTTCGTTTAAATCCATCGAGCTGTTTTTTTGTTTTCTTCGATCGAATTTTTGAAAACCTTGAAAAGTTGATGATTTTGATTTTAAATGATCATAACTTTAGCAAAATGCAAAAAACTATATTTTTTCTGTTTCTTATACAATATAATTCATAAATCTGTTTAAGATTATAGGAAAACAAAAGAGAAATTGAAAAAAAAAAATGTTTAGAAAATTTGGAATTTTTTTTAACAAATTAGTAAAGAAAAAAATTCAAGTTCGTACACCAAAAAAGAAAACCAAAAAAAAATTGAAATTTTTTTTGTTATGGTATTCGTTAGGATTGAGCGGTACACGTTGCTTGAAATTTTTTTTCTCATAAGATCTCAAAACTAGAAACTTCAAGCTTTAAAATCCTTTTTTTAACTCCAGGGCGACCATTTTCAAGGGAAATACAGCTAATTGAAAAACGTCAAAAAAATCTGGAATTATTTTTTGATCCTTTAATTTTTTCCACTACTATATAATAATAATAAACTAATACCCTTATTATGTTCCGACGATTTAAAATGATGCATTCTCTAAAGCGCGGGCATCTAGTCCAAAAAAATCCGATGAAAGTGGCAATTTTGAAATTATTTTAGTTTATAAGTTTCACCATCAATGAAATATTTAATCCTTAATTAAAATAATTTTATTTTTACAACTCGAAGTATGGCAGAAATGGATGAGATTAGCAAAAAAAATTCAAACTAGACGAAAAAATAACTTAGATCCTGGAAAAAGGTGACAAAAAGGAGAAATAACATCAAGAGGAAATCCAACAAAAGTTGATGAAAAACGTTAAATTGAATTAGAGAACGTTGTAATTAATATAGATGAACAGCAACAAAACCTTGTTTCTGCAGTGAAAAGTGAACAACAAAATTTAAGAGTTATTTTTGAAATTTGAATTAACAAGACAAAATGAATCTATATTTGAAGAAAAACAACAACAAAGTGAATTGAAGACACAAAATGAGTTTCAAATATTAGAAGAAAAACAAGAACAAACTGAATGAAAAAGACAATTTGAACTATTAATGCAATTAGTTAATGAAGCAGTTAATCAGAGAATGCAAATAGTGGAGTCAGACATAAAAGAGACAAACGATGATATTAAGATCCTAAAAAATAAAGGGGATACTCTTGAAACCAAAGTAAATGACATCGATTCCATCCAAAGTCGGGTAATAGTTGAAATCACTTCAATTAAAAAAAAACAGTACAAAATGAAGTACAAGATAAAATCAGTGCTATCCAAAACAAAGTGGAGACAGAAATTTAAAAAATACAACAAGATTTGCAGAGGGGGAAATACCATCACATCGTGACTACTTAAGGCTCCGTTAGGAACCACCCATATTTGATGTTAGTTCAACAAACGGCAATTTGAAGCCGTGACTGCAGTTAATGGGTGGGATAACTAAGAAAAACCTACCTCTCTTGCAATTTCTTTAAGAGGTCTGATATTAGAGCTCCTCCAAAAGATTCAGTGGATGAACAAGGTAATTTCAACAAGTTCATCACAATCCTAGACAAACGATGCGACAATCAATCCTTGAGCCAAGTATACCAGGTGCAACTAAGTGGAGAAAAGCAAATCTGGAGAGAGTCTACAAGAATTCAAAGCAGAGATTAGAAGTTTAGTACACCTATCCTATCCAGATCTACTAGAGGAAACTAAACCTCAATTGGCCACACAGAGTTTTATAAATGGTATCAGAAATGTTGAATTTCAAAGAAATTTAAGACTTAGTTGCATTAAGAAAAGTAGGGCGTACCAGATATAGGTGAACAAGACAGAGCCCAGTAAAGAACAGTTCGCTGACTATTTGACACACTTTACACCAGAAGAATAGCAGAGACCCAAAAAAATGTATAGCGAATCACTGCCAAATTTTTAATAGTCAAGATGGTACTACCGGTCGTATAAACATCATCCAGCACAGTATAGATACCGGTAAGACTCGACCAATCAGAATACTACCATTGGCAACAATAGACAGTCGAGGAAAACATCAAGTGGATGTTACAAAATGGAGTTATTAAGCCATCCATCAGCCCATTGTCTGCTTCCATGTTTCAGTGAAAAAGAAGGATGGAACCAACCGTTTTTGAATTGATTACAGAAAATTGAATAATGTTACGAAGAAAGACAGCTATTACCTCCCCCGAATTGGTGACACACTGATCACACTAGCAGGGTTCCGTTTTGTTCTGCACACTAGACCTAAAGAGTGGATATTGGCAGATTGATTACTTAAAATTGATAGAAAAAAGACAGCGTTCTACACCAGTAAAAGGCTGTTTCAGTTCATGGTCACCTCTGGGTTATGTAATGTTCCTTCTACATTTGAGAGGCACATGGAGTATGTATTGAGCAGGCTGACATGGAGAACACGCTTAGTATACATCAGCGACATTCTGGTCATGGGTCACACATTCGACGACCATTTGAAGAACCTTGGCGAAGTATTTTCCAGTATTAAGAATGCCAACCTGAGACTCAACCCGAAGAAGTGTTCCATGTTTCAAAGAGAAGTAGAAATGAAGACTGGACAACGGAACAATGTATCCAGGACCAAATGGCTGACCCTGACATTGAACCAATCCTGTCACTCAAGAAGAGAGGGGCACCCAGGCAACGATGGGGTGAGATAATTCGATACTCGGGCGTCCTGAAATCGTTATGGTCCCAATGGGACTCTCTAATTTGGGAAAGCTATGACGGCTGAGTAACAAAGTCCCAACTGATAGTCCCAAAGAAAAAGATACCCGCCGTCCTGACCGAAGTATATAATGGGATTACTGGAGGTCATATGGACATGAATCAAACAACAACATCTATCCAAGGTCGTCAGCAATAACCAGCGTGATTGGAATGAACATATTCCCCTATTCCTGTTGGCCTATCGCTCAGCCTTACATAACAGCAAAGGACTGACTCCAGTCAGGGCCCTATTCGATTCCCTTGCGATTTGGCTTATGATAACTCCGAAGAACCGTTCCAAGACATCAACGATTATGCCGACCAACTCCAACAGAACATGCTCGCAATACACGAAGTAGCCCGAACACAGATGTTGGCCACCAGTGATCAGATGAAGACACGATATGACCTCAAGGCAAATTCAGTTAGATTCCAAGAGAGAGACAAGGTCTGGCTGCACAACCCCCAGACGAGCAACGGTAAATCTCCAAAGCTCACACCAGCCTGGGATGGTCCACACGAGGGTTTCAAAATAACGTCAATGGTATTCGCCAGAATCCAAGAGCTAAGATGAAGGTGGTTCATTTGGATCGACTCGCTCCCTACCATGGAGAGGATGATTCCGATCGGGACGATCAGAATTAAAGGGGGTCAGTGTTATTAAATTCAGTCAATTCCGCCAAAAAAAATACGAAATCTTCCAAATTAGTCGTTCCGATAAAAACAACAAGTAAACATAAAAAACCGGCCGAAATAAAAAAGAAGAGCAACACAGCGGCTATCCTGAAAATTCGATGAATGTGTATAAAAAGGATCAACACAAGGTCTTCGAAATTTCGATAAGATTCCTGAAATACACTCTGCACTGGCTATTTAAAGGAAAGTTGTACAAGTTGAGGTGTTTAGTTCAAAACCTGCAGTGTGTGATGAATTGACAGCGAAAGAAGTGAGCAGCTGCAGTATTACTCATTGTGTTTGTAAACAGTAAATTTATTTTGTTAAAAATAACGACATTGAAAGTGAAAGTGAAAATTTGTAAATTTTTGAGCCCACGGAATCTATTGCAATAAATAATGCAGCTCCATATTACGTACATTTAGTTTATTAAGTACAACATATACGTAGTTCAAAGAAATATTTGTGATTTTTTTTTTTCAGTGAAATCTCTATAATCGAACTAACACTGCTTGAAAACGTCTTGCCGAATTCTTATTTATCTTTATATTGCCGCCAACCGACAATAGTAAGAGCAGTTAATCTTTAACTACTGTCAGTCAGAATTTAGGACATAAACCCTGACTACCCGTCTGTGAGACCCCTATCTTAAACTGGTCTTTTTATCAACCCCATGTATTTTATATCAAAATAATATATTAGTATGCATTTACACATAACAGTAGGACATGTACCATGCCTGGTGTAGTTATTGTAAAATTAGATTTACTTCAACAAACTAAGATATATACAACAACGAAATGTATCATGCTTACATTTTATTACGCATATGTAAAAATGTGCAGGCTATAAACATTAGGCATTTTCTGTACATTTTCGGACACATTTTCTTAGCACATTCCAAAGAAATCGGCGTCTGAAATTGTAACACAGATATGCAGTTATTTTTTTCTACCGATAAGGAGAACTTTTTCAGCTTTTCGACTTTTTCTTGCTCTAAATTTTGCATTATTGTGAATTTTGTTGTTGAATTGTGTTCGCTAGTTATAGCAAAATCTTCATCGCAATCAATTTCTACATCACTGTCATCATTATCTGCTTCTTTAAACCACCATATCAACGATGAGCAGAAATTAACAGTGCGGGTTTGTTCGACGTGTCCTCGGTATTGGGTTGAAAAATTTATTTTGAATTTGATATACTTTTTAATTATCATGACAATAAAAATAAACAAAAAGTAGTTATGTTAAAAACTTATATATAATATTTTTAAGTAAGTATTATATATTTTCCGTATAATTTATAAATATATCTTAACTTCCTACTTCTGAATGTTAATAGGGGTAATTAGACAGAAGGTTACTAATTCGTTACGGAATATTCAAATTATAGGTAAAGATTAAAACTGATATTTGTGCAGAAATTAACATAACATTGAAGAATTATGTAACACCTGAGTTATCATTTTTTACTTTCAACTCATTGTTCAAAGATGAGGCAAATAAAGGGTACGAATTTTCAGTATAACGATTATGCCATATAGTTTATTTAATTATTGCTATTTTTGAATCAATTTTGAGGTTTTGTGAATGATACTTGTGGCATAAATGTCTAAGTGCTTCTGGAAATAACACCACAGTTTAAAGAAAATTGCTGTATATTCCAACGTTGCGGGGTCTAGATCAGACTTGTCAATGAACTACGGATTAAAAGGGCACATTCAGATGTAAATTAAAATATTTGTCAATGTGTATTATTGATTTTGACGTAACTAAGAGAATTTTATTTGTAATATACAGGGTAGCACAGAAATTTCTAAAGATCATATAATCATAAAGTTCCTTTCAAATTGAAGAATTTGAAAGGGAGATCAGAATGTTATGTGGCGCTCCTAGGTGCGTATAAGATAGTGCATTCGCCAAAAAATGCGATCAATGAACTTTGTTGATAGATCCCATTAAAATCAAAAGGGAACACCTAGGAAAAAACCTTATGAACTAAATATGGGTTGTTCACAAGGATTAAGGAAGAAATTGCTAATGGTCAGGTCCATAAGAAAAAGAAGTATAAAAACAACATCTGAAGATCATGTTGGCCATGGCCACTATATCGATTGTCGCCTCGCTATCCACCAATTTGAAAATATTCGCTTTAACTTGAGTGTTTGCTGAATCAGGGTAGAACTTTGTCAACGTTGGCACGACATTATTTTGGATTAGTGCTAAATAATCATGAAATTGCCCTTGATGAAAAATGGAGCAATGATATCAGGGGCGGATCCAGGATTGTCAATTGGGGGGGATCTCGTTTGGGGGGGAGGCTCGACGTCACGACAGGTTGGTTTTAGCACGATAAACACTAAAAAAGCATACCACCTAGATGATTGGGGGGGGGGCTTCAGAGTCAAATTAAATGGCTTTGTCGGAAATGCGCACAGAAATTTATATCTGACGGCAACAGAATTTCGCTCCTGGGTTTGATTATTCTGTGGTTTCGACAGGTAGATTCACTTGGCGCGTCGAAACCAAGACCTGCCGGTCCGGATCAAAGGCTCTCTGGGCTGCTTTGTGCCGTCAATGTATCAATAAAAAAACGACAATTTATAGCAAAGAAAAAAAACAAAATTACAAAGGTAATTTCAAAGATACTTGCTTGGTCGGTAACCATAAAGGTGGGCAGCGAAAAATTAAAATCCTTTGTAATCCCCGCAAAGTTAGTGAAGAAAGGGAGAAGGGAGGGGGTTTATAGTTTAGTTGGTTTTCACAGAGAAACTAAGGGGGTTTTTGTTTTTTTTTTTTTTTTAGGTATGGGTGTGTGTGAATTTTTTTTTTTTTTAAGTTTTTTGTATTAAGAAAAGTAGAGGGGAACCAAATATGGGGGTAACAAAGCCCAAAAAAGGGGGGGCAGACTTCGGGGACACACTTTACACCAGCCCCCCAGAGACCCAAAGGGGGGGGGGGGAAATGGGGGGTAAAATTTTGCGGGTCAAGGGGGGGGGGGGGTAATATGGGGGGTACAGGGTGTGTTGGGGGTAAGGGTGTGTAGGTAAAAAAAGGAAAAAAGAGGAAAGGGAAAACATCGGGGGGAAAAAAACAAAATGGAGGGGAAAAAAGTGGGGTGGTGGGGGGGGGGGGGGGGTATTCTATTGAAAAGGGGGATGGGGGGGTTCCGGTTTGGGGGACAAAGGGGGATGGAATTGGAGAAGGTTGTGATTGTTACACCGAAAGGGGGGGGACGGATCAAAGACAGCGGTTACATTGGGGGGGGGGGGGGGGGGTTCCGGGGGGTGGGGGGGTGGGTGTTTTTGTTTGGTTTGTTTTTGTTTTTGGGGGGGGGGGGGGTAAGTATTTTTGTTTTGTTGGGTTGGGTTTTTTTTCAGGGGGGTTTGTGGTGGGTTTGGGTTTTTGTTTTTGTGAGGGGCACATGGAGGGGGTGGGGGGGGGGGATCAGGGACATTTAGTTTACATCAGGTTTCGTGGGTCATGGGTTTGTGGTGTTGGAAGAATAGGGTGTTTTTTTTGTTTGTTGTGACTTGGGTTGGAAAGGGTTTTCTTTGTTGGGAAGTTTTTTTTGAATTTTTTTTTTTTTTTTTTTTTTTTGGAGGGTGTTTGACATTGAACCAATTTGTTTACCAAAAGAGTTTTCACCCAGGGCTGTTTTTTGGGTGGGTTATTCGATTTTTTGGGTGGTCCAAGTTTTTTTTTGATTGGACTCTTTGATTTCGATGTTGGTTTTCCTTTTTTCGTTTTGTCCCAATGGGGGGGATTTTTTTGGGGGACGGTTTTTTTTTGGTGGTTTGGGTGGGGGTTGTTTGAGATAAAGTGGTGTTCTTTTTGGTTTTTCTTTTTGAATGGGGGTTTTTGGACATTTTTCTTTATTAGTTTTGTCCTGTGTTTTTTTTAAAATTTGGGTGTTGGGTTGGTAATATTTTGATGGGGTGTTTTTGTGTTTTTTGGCTTATGATACCTCCAAGGGTTTGTCCCAAGGGGGGGTTGTTTGGTTGAACATGGTTTTCCTTTTGGTCATTTGGCAATACCGACATTTGTGGGTGGGGTTTGGTTGAATTTATTTCAATTGCGATTTGATTTTTTTATACCCTCTTGGACGCAATTTGATTCAAGATTTTTTGCACAGAACCGTTTTTTTTGTTTGTTTTTTTTGTTTGGGTTTGTGGGTGTTGGGTTTTTTTAACGTCATTGGTTTTTGCCAGAATCCAAGAGTGTAAATGTCTTTCTCTCACACCAGCTTGGGCTGGTCACACGTGGGAAATATTTTAATTTCGGGTTGGTATTCAGGGGTCATTGTTGTTAAATTTTGGATTTTTTCGCTTTACTGGAGTAGATTATTTTCGATTAGACGTTCCGAATTAAGGGGTCATTTTCAACTTAAAATTCCGCCCGCAATCCAAATTTGAAGAACACATTTTTTTCCTTCCTTAAAATTTTTTGTTTAAAAGTAAAAACAAAATTTATTGAAATTAAAAAAAAAGAGCTTTCCTGAAATTTCTTCTTTTGTTTTTTAAAGGAATTTTATTGGATTGTGGTTTTTTGAATTTTTTACTATTTTATAATTTTAGTTTGCCTGGCTATTTAAAGGAAAGTTGTCAAAGAAGTTGTTGTTGGTTTTTAATTTTGAGGTGTTTAGTTTGGGTTGATGATTTTTCGAAAAGTAAAGACAAGAGCAGTTAAGTGCATTATTTTTTTTTTTTTAATTTTTTTTTTTTTTTTTTTTTTAAAATAACGCATATTTTGTTTTTTTGAATTTTTTTTTTTTTGTTTACGGAATTTTTTAGAAATATTTATGGTTTTTTTTTTTTTTGTACATTTAGTTTTTTTTTTTAAACATTGTAGAAACTTTTTTTTGCCGAATTTTTTTTTTTTTTTTTTTGAACTAACCGACCTTTAAACATCTTTCTTTAATTTTTTTTTTTTTTTTTTATTTGTTTAGACCGACAATATTAAGATTTTTTTTTGTGTCTTGACAGTCAGTTTTTTATCAATAAAATGTATTTTATTTTTGTTTTTTTTTTTTCTTAAACTATTTTTTTATCAAGGTATTTATTTTTTATTTCCTTTTTTATTATTTAGTTTTTGTTTTTTCATTAGAAAGTATGTAACGTATTTAAAGTTTTAATTTTTTTTTACAAAAACAGATTTTTTTCTTCGGGATTTAAAAGTTTTTTTTTGTAAATTATAATTTTTTTTTATTTTAGTAAACATTTACAATGTTGTATTAAATTGTTTTGCCAATTTAAATATTTATTAAAAAATTTATGTGCCATAACATTTTTTTTTTTTTTTTTTTTAAAATTTTTTTTTATTTTTTATAACAATTTTTTTTTTTTTATTTTTTTTTATTTTCTTTTTTTTTTCTGTTTTTTTTTTTTAAAACGTTTTTCACGAAACTTTTTTTTTTTTTTTTTTTTTTTTTTTTTTTTGTTATTGCTTTTTAAGTTTTTTTGTTTTTTTTGTTTTTTTTTTTTTTTTTTTTTTTTTTTTGATTTGAATTTTTTTTTTGTTTTTTGGTTTTCATTTTTTTTTTTTTTTCTTTTTCATCAACATTTTTTTTTTTTTTAATTTTTTATTTTTTTGATTTTTTTTTTTTTTTTTTTTTGAAATTTTTTTTTTAATTAAATTTTACTTTTTAATTATCATTGAATTTAATATTTTTTTTTTTTGCTTTTTTAAAACTTTTATATTATTTATTTTAAAAATATTATTATTTTTTTTTTTATTTTATCAATTTATTTATTATTTTTTTTTTTTGAATTTTTTTTCTTTTTTTCTATCTATTTACTTATTTTTTTTTCTTTTGTTACTTAATTTATATTTTTTAATTAAATTTTTTTATTTTTGTTTTTTTTTGTATAAATTTTAAACAATTATTTAAACTTTTTTTTTTTTTTTTTTCTTTTCTTTTGAACTTTTTTTTTCTTTTTGTTTTTAAATTTTTTGATTTTTTTTTTCATTTTTTTTTTTATTTTTGTTGAGATTTTGGTTTATTTTTTTGTTTTTTTTTTTTTTTTCTTTTTTTCAATTTTTAATTTTGAAATTTTTTTATATTTTTTTTTTTTATTTTTTTTTGGTTTAATTTAAAATATTTTAATTTTTTTTTTTTATTAAATTTGTTTTTTTTTTTAAACAAAACAATTTTGTTTTGTTTTTTTTTTTTTCTTTGTTTTTTTTTTTTCAAATTTTTTTTTTTTTCAGTTTTTTTTTCTTAAATATAATTTGTTTTTTTTTGTATATTTTTTTTTTTTTTTGGTAACTAAGAGGATTAAATTTTATTTTTAAGATTTTATTTTTAATTTTTCAAAGAAATTTTAAGATTTTTTTTTTATTTAGAAGAATTTTTTTAAAGATTTTTGTTTTAAGAATTTTTTTATTTAGTTTTTTAGCATTTTATTTTTTTAAGAAAATTGCATTTTCAGAAATTTATTTTCTTTGAATTTTTTTCTTTTTTAAAATTGTGTATCAAAAAAATTTTGCGAAAAATTAAAAAAAACTTATGAATTTTTTGGAAAAAAAAAAAAAAATTGGAAAAAAATTAAAAAACTAATGGTCCTTAAAAAAGAAAAAATAAATATTTTCATATGAACATTGTCATAAAAATTTACATATAAATTATAAATCTGAATATCATATTTTGAAAATTTTTTTTATTTTTTTTTTTTTAAAATTTTTGTTTTGTTAAAATTTTTTTTAACTTTTAGTTTTTTTATTTTTGATAATTTTTTTTTAAAAAAAAAAAAAACATTTTTTTGGAATGGAAATATATTTTTGATTTTTTGATTTTTTTTTTTGGCAATTTTTTGGTGGGGGGGGGGGGCTTCACGTTTTTTGGGTTTTTTTTTGGTTTGGAAAAAAGAAAAAAAAAAAAAAATTTAGCACGATAAACACTTTTTTTCCATTTTTTTTCTTTGTCGTGCTTTTTTGTTTTTTTTTTTTTTTTTTTTTTTTTTTTTTTTTTTTTTTTTTTTTTCTGGTTTTTGATTTTTTTTTGTCGTTTTTTGTTATTTTTTTTTTAACGTTAAAAAAAAAAAAACTTTCAAAACGTCAGACCTTTGGGGGGCTTTGTGCCGTCAATGTATCAATAAAAAAACGACAATTTATAGCAAAGAAAAAAACAAAATTACAAAGGTAATTTCAAAGATACTTGCTTGGTCGGTAACCATAAAGGTGGGCAGCGAAAAATTAAAATCCTTTGTAATCCCCGCAAAGTTAGAATACACCCTAACATGTTCTAATTGGATAACATTTTTATCCACGCTATAATTATTTATTCACAAAATTATTTCTATCAAAATTATCCTCCATTCGTTCTTCTTTTGTAATTTTATAGGTTTTTGTATTTTCTTTCCTATTCGAAGAATCTATTCTGTGTTGTTATCTCCGAAACTATCATAGCAGCCTGTTATTTTGATTTTTATTATTTTTTTATTGACAACTTCGAAAGGCCTTATATTTTTTTTTCCTAACTTCCTCAATTTCACGACCTAAACGATATCATTTTTAAGTTTTGTAGCTTTTCGACAATAAGATTTTTATTATGATAAATTCTGCAATAAATTTGAAAACAATACCCATTTTTACAAAATATTACACCCCTATTTCCCATTTAAAAAATTGGTATTGCAACTGTCACTAGAAGGAGGAGAGTTCATTGTAAGGATGAAGTTTTCTGGATCAAGAAATCAGTTCATAATCTAAAATAAGCGACTTTTTGGATGAAATAATGAATTTATTTCAAATTATATGACATATCAAGATTTAGTTTGTTGTTATCAAATGGATTCATTTCATTTAGTTTCAAAAGTAAACTACTTTCAATATTTCTCTAATCTTGACCACACTTTTCGAAAAATATTATAATTTCTGGTATAGGTAATCATATGACTTTTAAAACATCGCTGTCGTACTGTAAAAAAATGCTGTCCTTGAATATTCTTCTTGTTTGCTTAACTTTGTATTAGCATCATGTGCTTAAACTGAATATGTGTGTTTAACTTGTACTAGATTATAATGATGGTTTGTAATTAAGATTTTCGGAATAACGTATTTATATAGTGAAAAACCGCTTATTCCAAATATTCTTAGGTAGCATAAATAATTATTTATATAATGCATGTACATAATTCATTCCCTGAATCGCAGAACAGAAATATATGTTTATTTTTCATAAATGTAAAAACACAGTTTTGCACCCTAACACCAAACCTTTATTTTAAACACTCAACGCCGTTTCAACAACTCTAAATTGTCATCTTCAAGGAGTAAACCAAACAGTTTGGTTGCGGCACCAAGCTCTGACGTCTTCGAAGTAATTCACCCAGTAGTACCGCTGGCGAACTTTGTCTAGGGTTTTATTCATGCCCAGGTGGCCTCCGGTAATCCCATCATGTACTTCGGCCAGGATGGCTGCTACCTTTTTCTTCGGAACTATCAGTTGGGACTTGGTTTCTCGTCCATCAGTGCTTTCCCAAACTCGCTTGAGAATTCCATTGTCTACTCTTAGAGAGTCCCACTGAGCCCATAACGATTTCAGCACGCCGGAGTATCTAGCTACCTCGTCCCATCGTGGCCTGGGTACCCCTCTCATTTTGAGTGACAAGATTGGTTCGATGTCTGGATCAGCCATTTGGTCCTGGATGCACTGTTCCGTTGTCCAGTCTTCATTGGCCTGCACTCGGATCTGCCTGATGGAGATACCCTCTCGCTGTTCCGTCTTCAGACAATGCTTGCATTCCGCTCTACAGGGTCTTCTAGATAGGGCATCGGCATTATTGTGCAACCGGCCGGCACGGTGTTCCACCTTGAAGTCGTATTGCTGTAATTTCTCCATCCATCTGGCCAGTTGTCCTTCCGGTGTCTTCATGTCCAGCAGCCATTTGAGTGCGGCATGATGTGTTCGGATTAAGAAATGGCGACCATACAGGTATTTGTGGCAATGGTCTACAGCCCTTATTATTGCAAGAAGTTCTTTTCTGGTGACGCAATCATTTCTTTCTGGCTTCGAGAATCCACGGCTGTAGTACTCGATCACCCTCTCTTCACCATCTTGCAGCTGGGATCGGACGCCCTCCAAACCTGTGTTGCTGGCGTCGGTGTCTAAGATGAACTTGCCGGACTGTGTAGGAAAGGCTAGGATTGGGCTGGAACATAGTGCTGCCTTCAGTCGCCGGAATGATGTTTCGCAATTCTGATTCCAATGGAAGGTCTCTTTATCAGTGGTCTGCCGATGTAGAGGGGCGGCGATGGTGGCAAATCCCTCAACAAAACGCCGGTAGTATGAACAGAGGCCCAAGAAGCTTCGGAGTTCATGCTTGTCTCTTGGGACTGGCCAATCACGGATGGCTTCTATCTTGTCTTCGTTGGTGCGGATTCCTGACTCGGACACTACGTGGCCCAAAAACTCTACTTCTTTTTAAAACAAGGAACACTTCTTCGGATTGAGTCTCAGGTTGGCGTTATTAATTCTGGAGAATACTTCGCCCAGGTTCTTCAGATGGTCGTCGAATGTCTGGCCCATGACTAGAATATCGTCGAGGTATACTAAGCACGTCCTCCATGTTAACCCGCTCAGTACATACTCCATTAGCCTCTCAAATGTAGCGGGTACATTACATAACCCAAAGGGCATGACCGTGAACTGAAACAGCCCTTTACTGGTGGAGAACGTTGTCTTCTCTCTGTCGTTTGCGTGCAGACCAACCTGCCAATATCCACTTTTTAGGTCTAGTGTGGAAAACCAACGGGAGCCTGCTAGTGTGGTCAAAGTGTCATCGATTCGGGGTAGTGGATAGCTGTCTTTCTTCGTGACATCATTCAGCTTTCTGTAATCCACGCAAAATCGGGTGGTTCCATCTTTCTTTTTAACTAGCACGACGGGAGCAGACCATGGACTGATGGATGGCTCAATAACTCCATTTTGTAACATGGACTCGATGTTTTCCTCGACTGCCTGTTGTTGCCCCAATGGTAGTCGTCTAGGTGGTATTCTGATGGGTTGAGCCTTTCCGGTATCTATTCGATGCTGGATGATGTTGGTGCGACCGGTGGTTTCATTTTTTCTGTTAAAAATTTGCCAGTGTTTTGTGATAAATTGTTTGGCTTTCTTCTGGTTCTCTGGTGTCAAGTGTGTCAAGTTGTCAGCAAACTGTTGGGAACTCTTCATCGGGCCCTGTCTCCTTCACCGACGTCTGGTACTCTTCTTCACAATTGATGATGGTTTCTACTGGCTCGAAACAAGCTATCTCTTGACCATTGACAATTCTGATGTCGTTGTTGGACAAATTCAGGACTCTGATTGGTATATCTCGTCCGGTTTTAACTATAGCCCGTCCAACCAAGTAGTCATGAGCTAAGTGTACGGGCTCCACCATTCCAACGCAGCTCCGAGGATTGCTGCCTAGCTGCCCATGAATAATCTGTTCCGCTCGACCGGGAATTCTAGCTGAAGACTTTGCCACAATTTTTATGGGCGTGACTGATGTGTTGACGGGCCGTGTCAATACAAATTCCTCATTCAGGAACCGAAGAACATCATATCTCGGATCGAACATAAATCCATGCTGGCTAATTAGGTCCATTCCCAGTATGCCGGATCATGTTGTCCCCTATCTGGAGCACGACATCTGCCTCACCCTGTATTGACATGGACTCGCCGGTGACTGTTCTGAGCTGGATGTTATTGGTAACTGGCCGAATTTCTGATGCTCTCAAAACCCTGGACTTGGCAATGGACACAGCGGCGCCGGTATCGATGGTGATGGTAACTGCTCGCCCATTGATGGAGCCTCTGATGACTAGGCTGCCGCTATCTCGGCAAAATCCCCGGATGGATAACGTTTTGGGGGCTGGTGGAGGGACAGTCAGCATTCGCCCCCTTATGCTGACTGACTGACGGTCCCTGGACATCTGGCTGTTCTGTTGGTTACCCCTGGTCGGTGATCGTTCAGGTGGCCTCACTCGACAATTACGTTGGAAGTGCCCTGTCCGTCCGCAGCCGTAACATGCCCCTCTGGTGCCAGTTCTTGGTGACCGTTCTAATATTTTGTTTAGACCAGCCAGCAGCGCTTGAATAGGTGACTCTGACTCTTCCTGGTTGAAGGATACTGCTCGGACCCTCGGCTTGGACATGTTCATGACGGCCTCTACTTCCAAAGCCCGAAGTAGAGCTTCATTACTTTTCTTGACGCCACTTAGTCTTAGATTTCGTTGTACTTCCACATCTCTGATGCCGTTTATGAAACTCTGTGTGACCAACTGGTCTTTCGTTTCCTCTGGCAGGTCTGGGTAGGACAAGTGAACTAACCGTCTAATTTCTGCTTCGAATTCTTGGAGGCTTTCACCGGATCTTTGGGTTTTTCCACTCAGTTGGACTTGGTATACCTGGCTCAAGGATTGATTGTCGTAACGTTTGTCTAGGATGGCGATGATCTTGTCGAAATTGCCTTGTTCATCGACTGGAATGCTCTGGAGGAGTTCTAGAGCCGGACCTCTTAAGGAAATTACCAGAGACGTGGATTTTTTATGATTATCCCATCCATTAGCTGTAGCCACGGCTTCAAATTGCCGTTTATACATGGGCCAGGATGAACTGCCGTCGAATGTGGGTGGTTTACTAAAGGAACCTTTGGTACTCACGGTGTTCTGGTATTTTCCTCGCTGTAAGTCCTGTTTTTTTTAATTTCTGTTTCTAGTTTATTTTGGATGGCACTGATTTTATCTTGTACTTCACTGTGTACTGTTTGCTTGATGGAACTGATTTGATCTTGAACTGTGTTTGAATTGAACTGATTTCAAATTTTACCTGGCTTTGGAGGAATCGAGATCTTCTACTTTTGTTTCAGAGTATCCACGGTATTTTTTATGGTCTTAATGTCATCATTTATCTCTTTTATATCTGACTCAACTATTTGCATTCTTTCATTAACTGTTTCATTAACTTGTCCTACTATTTGCATTATTGTTCGAATTGCAGTTGTCTTTTCTGTTCAGTTTCGTGTCGATTTAATTCAATTTGATCTTGTTTTTGTTCAAATATTTTAAATTCATTTTGTCGTTTTTCTTCAGTTTGATCTTGTTTTTTCTACAAATTTCGAGAATAATCCTTCCATGGCAGTGACAAGATTTTGTTGTTCGCTTTTCATTGTAGAAACAAGATTTTCTAATTCTATTTTACGTTTTTCATCGATATTAGTGACAAGATTTTCTAACTCAACTTTAAGTTTATCATCAAAAGATTTCACTAACCTTTGTTGAATTTCTTCTTGATGATTGTTTCACCTTCTTGTCACGTTTTTCTAGAATCTGTGTAATTTTTTCGTCTATCTTTTCCATACTACGAGTTTCCATAAATCAATTTTCACTGCACTTAATCCTTTACTTCTGATCACCAAATTGCAATATACATCGTGGGTTCAATTGAAAATTATAACAACTAATATTTACTTTCACTTCACTTTTTACATTTAAAACAGCTGATTCACAATACATTTTCATATACGCTAGTCGTCGCGGTATATCTGCCCGGCGATCGTGGCATGCTTGTTTTATATCACCAGCGTCGAATTCTCGAGTAGAAATCATCATCGTTCCTTCCGCTGCCGAGTCTTTTCGAGAATCGTATTTTTTTATCTTGAAGCGTTTGTTGTCGTGCTGAAATGGCTTTGGGTAAATTTCGTAACAATATTATCAATTGAGAGACCTCAAGTGTTAGTAAAACCCTTGAAATATTGATTAACTATGAGAACTAATCTTCAAGATTGTTTTTTAAAAGTTGAACGGAGTAAATAAATACCAAATAAAAAATGATCCAAGGTAATGTCATAGATAAAATAGACTATTTAGTTATAAACTTCAGATATTCTGCATTTCTATAATGTTAGGAACCTATTTAAAGTTTATAGAGGTTGTTGGATTTATTGTACTAGATTCTAGAAAGTATAGTATTTCTAGCTGACCCAGAAGATCAATAATTTATCTAACAAACAGAAATAAATACACATACATTCTATTTTAGTATTTTATTAATAAATAGGGAAATAACAGTATCGCCAAAAATATTGAACTTCCTTGTTAGTTTGTTAAAATTTAAATAATCTACAATCGCATAAAACGTGTGATACGTGAATCAAGTAAATGGCACTTGTTTAGCCTTGAAATGTAAATGACACTTGCTTTGAAAATGTGAGCAATTTTTACAGTTATAAAATGTAGGTATATAAAACAAAACGAATTCCGATGAAAATACATGCTAACTGCGGAAAACATGTTTAGTGTGGATTAAGGTTTTTCTGTGTAAAAATTTTTAGTATTTAAACAGATAAAGAATTTTGAGGTCAAAATGAATAATACTGTAATAATCAAAGTCACCACATCAGTAACTGACTTATTTAAAAAGAAAATATTGATTGTGGAAGCCGTTAATTTGTAATGCTTAATAATGATTAATATGAACAAATATTAAGTAGATTTAATATGACTTCTGTTTCACTTAATGTAACTAATTACGGCATATGCAATACTGTTATCAGACTTATCAGTTGCTGAGTTAACTAAAAGACTTAAAAATGGGAGATTTATATCTTCTGAATTTAATACATTAAATTGAATACTACTTAAAATTGGTATAATGGTATTACTTTGAGATAATGCTGGAGAAAACCAATAAATTATATATTTAAATATATCAAAGGCAAATCTATCTGGTTGTTAAAGATTAATAACCCAGGAGGCCAATTATTGGTCTGAAATTGTATATGATATGATATATAGGCATTGATAAAAGATTTATAGGTTGGATTGCGCTGTAAAACTGATTTTAATGTTATATTTGGACAATAGTTTGGCTGTGGAGCTAAATAGACATAAAAAAATATTGTTAATACAATTTCTTAAGGAACTTGATTACTACTTGTAATGATAATTTGTTTTAATTTTTATTAAAACAAAATCGCGAATATTACTGATTTGTTAACGTTAAATTATTTCACAGAATGTGAATTTAAATTACTTATTAAATGTTAAAATTTCCTAATTATAATGTTTAATATGAGGTGAATTTCAGTCAAATAGTTGGTAGATAATTGCGCAAAGTAGAACAGGAAATGAATACAAAGTATTCCTATTTCAATGCCACTTTTGGTTATAAGATTTACATACACACTTCATTGTGCTGTCACTAACTATCTATTAAAAGAACATGTGTCGTGTGTGTTAATTTTTAATTAAGACGTGTAAATTAATTTTTAATTAAAATATAAAATTTGTTAAATTATAATAACTCAAAGTTTCAAACATACTGAACCTATTTGATATTCTGGCAATACATAATAACAATGTCAATTTAATTTTAATATTAAATTATAGTAACATTTAAGTAGACATTTCTTAAACATCAAAGCATCCCCACACCATTCTTCAAAATAGCTGCTGTAATATAGTTTAATTAAATACATATCAAAAATTAAAAAAAAATAACATTATCTACACAATAAGTATTTATGTAGGTAGGTACTAGGGATGTAACGAATGTCCGATTTTCCACATTCGCGAATGCGAATTTTCAGTACCAATATTCGCGAATACGAATGCGAATATCAGATTTTTAAATATGGCGCAAAAATTATGCAATCACAAACACATTTAAATCGGTATATTTAAGACTGATTATGTTAAACCCGATATAATATAAAGGATATAATGAAAGTTAGTTATTTTGGCTCCATGAAAAAATATATCATAAATTGTGAATCGGAATTATATAAATAAGTTTTTATATTCTTAGTATAAATACATAAACTAGAAGAGCAGTGGTATTTTTGGGGTGTCCCAGATATGAAAATACAAAGATTTGGACCCTAACTGCAAAGCTTTATTTTTTACACTCAACGCTGTTTTAACAGCTAAGTTCTCACATTCATAAAGTAAACTGAAAACAATACTAAAATTTAGTTACTAAGTCCAGTAAATGAATTGTATCTTTTATGTTTCAAAGAAGAAATGTAAAATTTTTATGTTGAAATTTATATATATTGTTTATGAGACAAAGTGTAAGAAGTTTGTTGTTGTTTTAATTAAATGTATTTTTTTTAAGTTTTGAATATAAAAAATAGTTTTGCATACTAACATCAAACCTTTATTTAAAACACTCAACGCCGTTTTAACAATTCTATGTTGTCATCTTTATGGAGTAAACCAAACCTTTGGTTTACTTCATGAAGTAATATTATAAACAAGTTTGTTGTTTTTATTAAATAGAATAAATATCTTGTTCATGAGTCAAATTGAAACTACATATTATACATAATGAAACTGACATAACTTACTTTTAGTTTATTTAGGTGTATATTCATCCCCAGTAAGGGTAATCTTAATGTTAGTGGCACCTACTGACAGGATAATTTACTTGGCAGATTCAAGTAAATACTTACTGGAAACATAATATGTCACCAATTACATAGAATTTTATAAGTTTTTAATAAAAATTTTAATTATAACTTCTGAATAAAATATTATTGACTTATTAAAGAAGAGATTATGATTGTTGAAGATACATAACATGTGCGGCGTCAATATATTACACGCAATAGGTTTCAACAGTGTGAAAATTTTGAATCAATTTGTAATCTATAGCTATTTTCATTTATCCTCTGTAAAATTAAGAGCCCCTTCTAAAAAATGTACATAACACAAAAAAAACTTAAATGATGTTCTCTTTTTCTAACATATGCATTTCATATTACCAGACAGAGAGAAACATTAGATTGTATGATAGAATAAATTTATAATTACTGAAAGTAAAGTGAAGTAAAATGATGTCGATAGTGATACTGGTCATAATACAAATGGCAGAGACAAGGACCATCATATCAAATAAAACAAATAATAAACAAGGTAGAAATGAAAGCTTAAATATTGTTACGAAATTTACCCAAAGCCGACCCTGTTTCATTTCAGTACGACAACAATCGCTTTGAGATATAAAATGGTTCTCTAAAAGACTCGGCACCCTGTAGGAGTGATGATGATTTTTGCGAGAATTTTCTATGCTGGTTTTATAAAGGAAGCAGGCCACGATCGCAGTTCAGTTGGTGGAGCGAAGAGCTTATATGTAAAATTGTTGTGATATTTGAATCAGCTGTTGTATATTCGATGTAAGTAAAAGTTTCTAGGAAAGTGAATATTAGTTTTATAATTTTAAATTGAACCCACGGACTATATTGCAATTTGGTGATCAGAAGTAGAGGATTAAGTGCAGTTAAAATCGTAATTTGATTTATGGAAACTCGTAGTATGGAAAAAACCGCCGAAACTACCAAAAAATTATCAAACAGGTTACGGAGGGACTGGATGAAAAAATAACTCAGATTCTGGAAAAACGAGACAAGAAGGAGAAACAACATCAAGAAGAAATTCAACAAAGGTTAGTGAAATCTTTTGATGAAAAAACAAATCATGTTTCCAAGATGGAAGAAAAACAACCAAATTTATTGGAAGGATTGTTCTCGAAATTTAAATTATTAGATGAACAGAGACAAAATGATTTTAAAATATTTTAACAAAAACAAGATCAAATTGAATTACATCGACACGAAACTGAACAGAAAAGACAACTGTAATTCGAACAATTAATGCAAGTAGTAGGACAAGTTAATGAAACAGTTAATGAAAGAATGCAAATAGTTGAGTCAGACATAAAAGAGATAAATGATGACATTAAGACCATAAAAAATACCATGGATACTCTTGAACCAAAAGTAGATGATCTCGATTCCATCCAAAGGCAGGTAAAATTTGAAATCAGTTCAATACAAGACACAGTTCAAGATCAAATCAGTTCCATCAAGCAAGCAGTACGCAGTGAAGTACAAGATAAAATCAGTGCCATCCAAAATAAACTAGAAACAGAAATTTAAAAAAAATGCAACAGGACTTACAGCGAGGAAAATACCAGAACACCGTGAGTACCAAAGGTTCCTTTAGTAAACCACCCACATTCGAAGGCAGTTCATCGTAGCCCATATACGCGGCCATTTGAGGCCGTGGCTACAGCTAATGGATGGGATAATCAAGAAAAATCTATTTACTCTCTTCGAGGTGTCTTGAAAATCCTAGATGTCGGTCTTACATCTCGCGTCTTCAAAAAAATCTACTTCTCTGGTAATTTTTAAGAGGTCCGGCCCTAGAACTCCTCCAAAGCATTCCAGTCGATGAACAAGGAAATTTCGACAAGATTATAGCCATCCTAGACAAACGATAAGACAATCAATCCTTGAGCCAGGTATACCAAGTCCAACTGAGGGGAAAAACGCAAAAATCCGGTGAAAGCCTCCAAGAATTCGAAGCAGAGATTAGACGGTTAGTTCACTTACCCAGACCTGCCAGAGGAAACGAAAGACCAGTTGGCCACACAGAGTTTCATAAACGGCATCAGAGATGTGGAAGTACAACGACATCTAAGACTAAGTGGTGTCAAGAAAAGTAATGAAGCTCTACTTCGGGCTTTGGAAATAGAGGCCGTCATGAACATGTCCAAGACGAGGGTCCGAGCAGTTTCCTTTAACCAGGAAGAGTCAGAATCACCATTTCAAGCGCTGCTGGTTGGTCTGAACAAAATACTAGAACGGTCACAAAGAACTGGCACCAGAGAGGCATGTTACCGCTGCGGAAGGACAGGACACTTCCAACGTGACAACGTGATTGTCGAGTGAGGCTACCTGAACGATCACCGACCAGGGGTAACCAACAGAACAGCCACATGTCCAGGGACCGTCAGCCAGTCAGCATAAACGTTATCCATCCGGGGATTTTGCCGAGATAGCGGCAGCCTAGTCATCAGAGGCGCCATCAATGGGCGAGCAGTTACCATCACCATCGACACCGGCGCCTCTGTGTCCATTGCCAAGTCCAGGGTTTTGAGAGCATCAGAAATTCGGCCAGTTACCAATAACATCCAGCTCAGAACAGTCACCGGTGAGTCCATGTCAATACAGGGTGAGGCAGATGTCGTGCTACAGCTAGGGGACAACATGATCCGGCATAGGGTCCTGGTAGCGAATATTGAGGACGATTTTATACTGGGAATGGACCTAATTAGCCAGCATGGATTTATGTTCGAACCGAGATATGATGATCTTCGGTTCCTAAATGAGGAATTTGTATTGACACGGCCCGTCAACACATCAGTCACACCCATAAAAATTGTGGCGAAGTCTTCAGCTAGAATTCCCGGTCGAACGGAACAGATTATTCATGGGCAGTTAGACAGCAATCCTGGGAGCTGCGTTGGAATGGTGGAGCCCGTACACTCAACTCATGACTACTTAGATGGACGGGCTATAGTTAAAACCGGACGAGATATACCAATCAGAGTCCTGAATTTGTCCAACAACGACATCAGAATTGCCAATGGTCAAGAGATAGCTTGTTTCGAGCCAGTAGAGACCATCATCAATTGCGAAGAAGAGTACCAGACGTCGGTGAAGGAGACAAGGCCCAGTAAAGAGTTCCTACAACAGCTTGCTGGCCATTTGACACACCTGACACCAGAGAACCAGAAGAAAGCCAAGCAATTTATCACAAAGCACTGGCAAATTTTTAACAGTCAAGATGGAACCACCGGCCGCACCAACATCATCCAGCATCGAATAGATACCGGAAAGGCTCAACCCATCAGAATACCACCTAGACGACTACCATTGGGGCAACAACAGGCAGTCGAGAAAAACATCGAGTCCATGTTACAAAATGGAGTTATTGAGCCATCCATCAGCCCATGGTCTGCTCCCGTCGTGCTAGTAAAAAAGAAGGATGGAACCACCCCATTTTGTGTGGATTACAGAAAGCTCAATGACGTCACGAAGAAAGACAGCTATCCACTACCCCGAATCGATGACACTTTGACCACACTAGCAGGCTCCCGTTGGTTCTCCACACTAGACCTAAAAAGTGGATATTGGCAGGTTGGTCTACACGCAAACGACAGAGAGAAGACAGCGTTCTCCACCAGTAAAGGGCTGTTTCAGTTCACGGTCAGGCCCTTTGGGTTATGTAATGCACCCGCTACATTTGAGATGCTTATGGAGTATGTACTGAGCGGGTTAACATGGAGGACGTGCTTAATATACCTCAACGACATTCTAGTCATGGGTCACACATTCGACGACCATCTGAAGAACCTGGGCGAAGTATTCTCCAGAATTAATAACGCCAACCTGAGACTCAATCCGAAGAAGTGTTCCTTGTTCCAAAAAGAAGTAGAGTTTTTGGGCCACGTAGTGTCCGAGTCAGGAATCCGCACCAACGAAGACAAGATAGAAGCCATCCGTGATTGACCAGTCCCAAGAGACAAGCATGAACTCCGAAGCTTCTTGGGCCTCTGTTCATACTACCGGGTTTTTGTTGAGGGATTTGCCACCATCGCCGCCCCTCTACATCGGCAGACCACTGAGAAAGAGACCTTCCATTGGAATCAGGATTGCGAAACATCATTCAGGCGACTGAAGGCAGCACTATGTTCCAGCCCAATCCTAGCCTTTCCTACACAGTCCGGCAAGTTCATCTTAGACACCGACGCCAGCAACACATTTTTGGGGGCCGTCCTATCCCAGGTGCAAGATGGTGAAGAGAAGGTGATCGAGTATTACAGCCGTGGATTCTCGAGACCGGAAAGAAATTATTGCGTCACCAGAAAAGAACTTCTTGCAATAATAAGAGCTGTAGACCATTTCCACAAATACCTCTGTGGTCGTCATTTCTTAAACCGAAGAGATCATGCGGCACTCAAATGGCTGCTAGACATGAAGACACCGGAAGGCAACTGGCCAGATGGGTGGAGAAATTACAGCAATACGACTTCAAGGTGGAACACCGTGCCGGCCGTTTGCACAATAATGCCGATGCCCTATCCAAAAGACCCTGTAGAGCGGAATGCGGACATTGTCTGAAGACGGAACAGCGAGAGGGTATCTCCATCAGGCAGATTCGAGTGCAGGCCAATGAAAACTGGACAACGGAACAGTGCATCCAGGACCAAATGGCTGATCCAGACATCGAACCAATCTTGTCACTCAAAATGAGAGGGGCACACAGGCAACGATGGGACGAGGTAGCTAGATACTCAGGCGTGATGAAATCGTTATGGGCTCAATGGGACTCTCTAAGAGTAGACAATGGAATGCTCAAGCGAGTCTGGGAAAGCGCTGATGGACGAGAAACCAAGTCCCAACTGGTAGTTCCGAAGAGAAAGGTACCAGCCATCCTGACCGAAGTACATGATGAGATTACCGGAGGCCACCTGGGCATGAATAAAACTCTTGACAAAGTTCGCCAGCGGTACTACTGGGTGAATTACTTCGAAGACGTCAGAGCTTGGTGCCGCAAATGTGCCATCTGTGCAGCCAGTAAGGGCCCTAAGACCCGGACCAAGGGCAGAATCCAGCAGTACAATGTGAGCGTCCCATTTGAAGTCTGAGAGGGGGAACAAATACATTCTGGTCGCAATGGATTACTTCAGCAAATGGCCTGAGGCATATGCGATACCCAACCAAGAGGCAACCACGGTAGAATGTATTCCAGAAGGTCTGCACGATGTTGGGTATCAGGAAAACGAGAACAACACCATTACACCCACAGTCAGACGGAATGGTGGAAAGATTCAACAGGACCTTAGAACAACACCTATCCAAGGTCGTCAGCAATAACCAGCGTGATTGGGATGAGCATATTCCCCTATTCCTGTTGGCATATCGCTTTGCCGTACATAACAGTACAGGCCTGACCCCAGCCAGGGTCCTATTCGGAAAGGAGCTGCGATTACCCTGCGATTTGGCATTTGGCTCCCCCGAAGAACCTCCCCAAGATATCGACGATTATGCCAACCAGCTCCGACATAAAATGCTGGCAATACAAGAAATAGCCCGAACGCAGATGTTGGCCACCAGTGACCGGATGAAGACGCGATACCACCTCAAGGCCGATTCAGTCGGGTTCCAGCAGAGGGACAAAGTCTGGCTGTACAACCCCCAACGAAGCAAGGGTAAAGCTTACACCCGGCTGAGATGGTCCATACGAAGTGGTCAAGAGGCTTAATGATGTCGTCTACCGGATCCGTCCAAACCCCAAGGCTAAACTGAAGGTGGTTCATTTAGATTGACTCGGCCCCCACCATGGAGGGGATGTTTCTGATCGGGACGATTAGAATTAAAGGGGGGGGGGGCAGTGTTACGAAATTTACCCAAAGCCGACCCTGTTTCATTTCAGTACGACAACAATCGCTTTGAGATAAAAAATGGTTCTCGAAAAGACTCGGCACCTGTGGGAGTGATGATGATTTTTGCGAGGAATTTCTATGCTGGTTTTATAAAGGAAGCAGGCCACGATCGCAGTTCAGTTGGTGGAGCGAAGAGCTTATATGTAAAATTGTTGTGATATTTGAATCAGCTGTTGTATATTCGGTGTAAATAAAAGTTTCTAGAAAAGTGAAATTGAATATTAGTATTATAAATTTAAATTGAACCCACGGACTATATTGCAATATCAATTGAGGAACAAACAATAAGAAATAGACAGATAACATTCAATGTACCTTAATTAATGTAAATAATTGACAAAAATAAAGTAAAAGAACGAACAATAAGCCAACAACCAACCAAAAGAATTCATGAATGGTGGAATGGAACGATTTAAAGTCAATAACAACAGAAAACGGGTAAGATGTAGTCAAACAGAAATACACTCTATTTGTAGGTAAAAGAAGAGAACAATAAAAAGCCGAATCATGAAATCATGAGGAGAACATTTAGTTTCATTTAGTTTTTGACAGTCAGTACTTTATAAAATATTTAGAAAATTCAGTAAATAAATAAAAATTCCTTAATGTGTTTAAATAAAAACTAAAATCCGAGTCTTCCAATTACGTCTAGTAGAAGTAGAGAAAGAAAAAATGAAATAGAGAGCAACCAAAAGGTTTATACTATTATTTCTACTAAAAATTTCTTGTACACGCCATACTTTATATATAAATAAAAAACTGATTTCATCAGCGTTTAAAATATCTAATACAATATTTCGTAAATTCATAACCAGCCCAACATATGGCGGTTAGTAACGCCCTGATTACAATTGCATTAATAATTACATATGATTAGTTGAGTGGAACTATTTATGAGAACAATTTACATTGTTATGCGAGATGAACGAATATATGTAATATTAGAAAAAATATTTTTTAATAATACATTACTTACGGGTAATTCATGTTTAAAAGTTTATCCGACATCTTCCAGAAATAATAATAAATATAGGTATTTTGACTGATTAAACCATTTGAAAGAAGTACTACTAAACTATTAAGTATAGTTATACGGTAAGGTCCTAAAATAACGGATAAATTTATTTTCTACGTAATCCTGAAATAGGTAAATTTTTATATATGAATCTACACTTTTGGAAAACAAATTAATGAAAAAGCGGTAGCGTATGATATCGCGTTTAAAAGGAGTTTCAATTTCCTATGCAGCATTATAGGACTTTTTGATTTTTGGATGTGGAAACCTAAGAATAAAATAACTATTTTATACAAACAAGTTGCCTTCGAGTCAAATGCATGTCACGATTTACTAGTCTATTAGTTATCTTGTTGCCAAAAAAGTAAAAATTGGATCTTTTTGTGACATTTAAGACAGTAGACGCCGTTAGTAATTTTTAGTAATTTAGCGTTTATTTAGGAATTTCTGAGACCTAAAGAATTGAGATATTAATACTAAGTGGAGTGAATGATTAGACAAGAACGCATGGTGAGGTATGCAGAATATTTAATGAGAAGTATCCTGGCCGTCATATTTCCCAGTCTGCGGTGAGTAGAATAGAATAAAAATTCCATAAATTTGGAACTGTCAAAAATCTTCCCAAACCTGGGAGATTGAATTGAATGACGAAAAGAAATTGCATATATTGCTAAATTTTGATGAAAATCTACAGAAACCTCAACGAGAAGTAGCTGGTAGTATTGATGTAAGTAAAACGTCTGTATTGGAAATTAAATAAAAATAATTTGGTCGAGTGCGAGTTGGACTCGCATAGTTAGGGTTCCGTACCACCTTCAAGATTCTAATATTCCAGTTTCAGACAAGCAGGGAATGAGTGCATTTTCTTATATTTACCCTAATATCTTTTAAAAGAAGCGTTGTAAATTGACAGAAAGGGGCAAAATAGCTCAAGTTTTAAATTATAAATTATTAAATCTGTTATTCAAATTATTAAAAAATACAAATAAAATATATTTTTCATAATTTAAATAGTGTAGTTTCTAAAGTGGGAATTATGTCGATGTTTAATATTTTTTTAATATCTTTTAAACAAATGATTTAAAAATATGATATATTTGTAATTCACATAATGAGCCTTTTATCTGATATATTACATGATGCGTTTGAAAATTGAATCTTTATTTTCCATTTAATTGTATAATTTGTCCCTAAAATTACTATGGGGGTTTTCTAATAATTTATTTTCCGTTTAAATCTATTATTTGGGGGCCAAATATTTTTTTTCATATTTTTCCTATAAACAAAAAAAAACGGAGGTCTTATAGTTTGGGGAATAACGGGGAGAATGGGTAATTTTTTTAAAATATTTTTTTAATATATTTTAAAATATTCATTTAAAAAAAAATAAAAAAATATATTTGTATTCGTCATAATAAGCCCTGTGATTTGATATATTACATGACCCGTTAGAAAAAAGTATAATTTTTTATTTTCCATTTAATTCTATAATTTGCCCCCAAATTGAATATTAGGGGTTTCTCCTTATTTTTCCAGTAGTCAGGTCAGGCTATACTTCCATTTTTTTCAAAATTTTTCAGCTTATGGATTCGGAGATAAGGGGGGGGAGGGAATGGGTAATTTTTTTTATATTTTTGTTAATATCTTTAAATTAATTTCTTTTAAAAATATATTTGTTTTCTTCATCTTCAGCCCTTTCATTTGATATATAATATGATGGGTTAGAAACAATTTTAATTTTATATTTTCCATTTAATTGTATTTGTCCCCCAAAATGAATATTAGGGTTTTTTTCTTATTTTTCCAGAAAAGTTTAGGTGAGGGGTTATACCTCCATTGTTTTTTCAAAATTTTCCAGCTTATGGTTTCGGAGATAGGGGGGATGGGTAAATTTTTTTATATCTTTGTTAATATCTTTTAATTAATTTTTCTTAAAAATATGAAAAAAATATATTTGTTTTCGTCATAATGAGCCCTTCCATTTGATATATAACATGATGGGTTAGAAATAATTTTAATTTTATATTTTCCATTTAATTTTATAATTTGCCCCCCAAAATAAATATTAGGGGTTTCTCCTTATTTTTCCAGTAAAGTTCAGGTGAGGGGCTATACCTCCATTTTCTTCAAAATTTTCCAGCGTATGGTTTCGGTAATTAGGGGGGGATTGGTAAATTTTTTTATATTTTTTTAATATCTTTTAATTAATTTATTTTAAAAATATGAAAAAAATATATTTGTTTCCTTCGTAATGAGCCCTTTCATTTGATATATAACACGATGGGTTAGAAACAATTTTAATTTTAAATTTTCCATTTAATTCTGTAATTTGCTCCCCAAAATTAAAAGTAGAGGTTTCTTCTTATTTTTCCAGTAAACTTCAGATCAGAACCTATACCTCTATTTTTTTCAAAACTTTACGTTTTATAGTTTCGGAGATAAGGGGGGGGGGATGGGTAAATTTTCGTTAATATCTTTTTAAATGAATTTTTTTTAAATATGAAAAAAATATATTTGTGTTCCTCAGAATGAGACCTTTCATTTGATATATTACATGATGCGTTTGAATTTTTTTTATTTTAAAATTTTTATTTAATTCTATAATTTGCCCCCCAAAATAAATATTAATGGTTTCTCCTTATTTTTCCTGTAAAGTTCGGGCAATGTTCTATATTCCCTATTTTTGTCAAAATTTTGGGCTCAGTAGTTTCGGAGATCCCCCTGATCGACCGGTAGATTTTTTTAGTTTTCTCCCCCCAGAAGTATCGGGTCACCAAACTATACATAGATACCAAATTTAAACCTCTTCCGTCCAGTAGTTTAGGAGAAAATTGCTGTGATCTGACAGAGGGAGAAATCCTGAGTGATATTATACGGGTATCCGTATATTGTATATACAGAACCCTAAAAACTACCATCCAGATAAAATTAAACTGGTTCAGGAACTAAATGACGATGTTCCTGATCATAAATTAGAATTTTGTAAAATGGTTGGGAAGAGATGCCAATAAAAGGGAATGTGATATTTACCTATAAATATAATTTTCTCCGACGAGGCAACTTTTACCCTACATGGAATGGCCACCAAGCAAAATTGTTGGTATTGGAGTACGCAAATTCCTCACTAGATGCGCAAGGTCACGTCACACTCAGTATTCTCTTAAAGTGAACGTTTGGCCAGGCATAAAAACAACAGAACAATTAAACCAATTTTTTTGAAGGGGCCAGTTGAGCCAGTTACCTATATTTTTTTAATGTTTTAATAACTAAATTAACACAACTCTTTCCCGCTTTTACGATTGATTCTACTGGATTATTTTTTGTAGGGCTTATAAAAGAAAAATCTACAAGAGTTAATCAACTAATATTGATGATTTAAAACACCGAGTAACGCAAGAAAATAATCAAATCAGCGCATCAAAACGTTGCCAAAGAACTTCAACACCGTTTATTTTTTTGTCAACTTACGACTATAATTATTGTAAATATTGTTAATTACGACAAACATTATTTTTCCTATGACATCATTATTTTACATTTTAACATATTGAAAATTGATTCTTCTTATGACCAACGTCCAAAAATCAAAAGTATTGCTGAATAGAGAATTGAAAACCCTGTTAAATGTGGTATCTCATGCTACCTCTTTTCATTTAAATTTATTTTAGGGGTAGTTAGTACCCCTAGGGGATTAAAAGGGAGATGAATAATTTTATTCAAAATGTGTAGTTTCATATATAAAAATTGACCTCCTTCAGGATTTTTCGTTTACTTTCATAATAACGTAGAAAATGAATTTATCAGTTACTTCAGGACCTCACTGTATATTGAAAAGTACTAGAGTTTAATTTGTAGAATATAAATCAACAATTCCAAGAAATTATCAGGGAAATGAGTGTTTCTGATGACAATGCCAACGAATTTACAGTAAATAATACTTCAAGAAATTGTAACAATTGGTATTATTTTTCTTAATTAAGATTAAATTATATTGTAAAGTGTGAATACACATTGCCCATATGCTGTCAATGTTTCCACATTTTTCATTTTACTGCGTTACTTTTTCATTCGTTCTTAATTGTTTTTCTCCCAATATAGATTGCTACGTTTATTCATAATTATAAAGCCATTTCTCATTAATTACAGTACATAACATAACCAAGTTTATTAATTTGTGCGGGTCTTAAATCGAACGGTATATTTTTTAAAATTGTCACCAATTAGGTTTAACTGTTGCAAATAACTATGCACCCCAGTCAACAGAATTCAATATCTGTTGGCTGTAGGTTATAATAATTGCAAACAGTAATAAATAATAGTGGAACTTAGAGTATTTTTTTTATATAAAAAGATAATTAGCAGAGTTGAAGTTGTTTGAATTTGAAAATAAAAATATACTTGATACAAGTCTCGAAGAATTTATTCCAAAAACACCATCTCCAAAAATTGTTTACATCAGGGGCGAATCCAGAAAGGAGGGGCGAGGACTTCTCCATGGTTTTGGAGACCTTGTATTTCGTCGACTATGTTATAAAAATAATTAATCTACAGATTAAAGTCATATAACTTTCCCCCAACTTTTGGAATGTAATTTCCTCTGTTTCGTCTTAAGTTAAAGCATTTCGAATCTATTTTGCCTGTATATTAGGGTTTTTTCCAATAAGTTTTTTCCTGCAACATATATTTGAGATTTGTAAAGTGTACATGTAGTTGAAGAAGTTTCAAGTTCACATCTTGAAGTCGTTATTAAACGCTTTGGCCTTTAGCTGGAGGTTTATTCGTAAATTCAATTTTCTTGTAACAAAATCTGACTGTGACAAATTGGATGATTGGCGCTCACCTGATACTGTTGGTACCGGTTTTTATTGTTCTAGGAACAGGTATTTCATCCACTGTCGAAATCAGGTGAAGGTATCCCGATTTTCGGGTAGTTTATCATCATACAGTTAAATGCTCATTAAATACAACTCAAAATTCCAAGAATCAAGGCAAATGACATACCAATATAACATTTTCAGAAGACATGTGGGCAAATCAAATTTGGCTAACCATGTATTAACCGGCACCGATAGCCATTTAAGAAATAGAAAACTTAGGAAGCCAGTTACATGCCGGTAATCAACTCAGATATCGGGGCAGCATCAATTGATTTCGATTTCGATTAAAGCTAACATTTATAAATAAATTAGTCTGCCCACCAAAGCTGTAGCTAGACATTTTTTTAGGGGTGGGTTGGATAATTTTTTTCGGCGGGATTGGACAATTGTCTTGACTGGTGATAGGCTGATTAGGACTGCAATATTTATATTTTTGTTCATGTATTTCCAGGATATATGATTTTGTAGGTATAAATATAAAATTTATTCTTATGAAATGGATGATTAATTGGTTAAAATTGAATCCTGAAACCCAAAATTTCAAAATTTCGGGGGACTACGGCCTTGCTACTCAATATACCGTACTATACAATGACAGTGCTATGAACGTATCATACACGGCAAGCAATACGATATGCTTTACTATGCCCGCTGAAACGGATTGACGGCATTCTGTGCCGGTATGCAACTCTTAGTTGCCCGTATGTAACTCTTATATTGCCCATATTTAACCTGTATGATCCTGATGTACAACATCCACCAAAACCGAACACAACCGTACAATAACTTTGAGCACCAGTTCATTCTTTCATACCTATCAGTATTGCGTGGACATCTTGAAATGCTATCAAATTTTTTAAATAATAAAATATGTATGGCTATTGTAAAATTAATTGTTTAGTTGTTCCGAAATTTCCTTCCAAGCCATTTTTTTCACATTACCCAAATATTTCGGGTATTGTAAATTGTATAAAAACTCATATTTACGAGCAGGTTCTATTAGTTTTCCTCTTACATTCAACAGTGTCTTTACGTGTATGCATCTCAGATACCTACATAAAGGCAACGCGTTTACAACCCCTCTGTAAAGGTCATCATACCCGGTTACAACCCGCATACTTACAGTTCAGCACCGGCAAAATATTGTCGTCGACAATTGTTGACGCTCCGTGCATCATGGTATGCTACGGTGTTGGTCGGTGACAGAAGGGTCTAGTGGGAACAGTGACATTCTTTTCAATACAAAGAATACTACTTTGCCTGACTGTTCCTAGCACGGTCATGGTGTGGTACGACTCCAGAATTGGAGATGAAACGTCTCCAAACAGTAGGTATCATACAATAAACAAAACACTTATTTATATACAGGAATACTGGTTGATCATATTGCAGACAACCTTTTTCTTTCAGAATATCTGCGAGGAAGAATTTCTGTACAGACAACCAGTAACTGAAGAGGGAAAACAGTATTGAGTATAAGCTACTTTTCTTCTCGAAAATATTTAAATTTTTTGAGCGACAGCGAAGGCAGATATGGAAGATCCAAATATTTTAAATATAATCGAAATTAACAGGACAAGATATAATGAAATTTCAAGAAATAAATATAAGCATGGGACAAAAAATAAAACTGCCAAAAAGAAATGGGTAGCAAAATCAATGCGACGAAATTGAACATGATGATTTCCATATAAATAAATATCTCAAGGAAATTACAATCACGAAGAACATTAGACATCAAAGTATGCTAACTAACAAAGAAGGAATGTTGATCTCTCTGGTCTATCAGAACAACTTATGTCCATTAGAACAAAGAAAAGGTTGAGCTGATCATATAACTGAACTTTTCCGCCACTATAGTTAGCATCCTACCCTACACCCATAATAATGAAATTCGAATTAGAAAATGCTTTAAGACAGCCAAAAATCAAATCGTCTGCAGGAAGGAACATAGAGGTTGGGCCACTAAAGTTCTACTCAAGCCCAGTCCGCTTCTAAAATCAAAAATAACCATGTTAAATCCTGTCAAAATACCAGCTTATTAACCTTCTGTCTATGAAAACATTATGACTAAAAGGCGATGTGACCTGCTAGATCAGTTAAGGTTTATGAAGAGAATGGGGACACGAGAAGCAATATAGGGCTTCCAAACTCTAGCAGAACGCATGCAAAGAGCAGTTTTTTTTAATCTTTTTTATTGGTTTTGGGAAAGGCACTCGACCACACAAAGAACTCATAAAAAATATTTAATACTACCGCAAAGCACCAAATAAGGAGGTCCAAACAAGATTTGTTTGGAAGTAATTACAAAACTAATGCTACCTGTGGATATACGAGGTATGTCTATTAAATAAAGGGACTGATATTGTAAAAAAAATATTTTTATTTTATACATAATTACTTATTATCGCCTTCAATATACCCCCCTTCTCTATCACTACAACGCTCCATGCGAATTTTCCATTGTTGGAAACAGTGCTGGAAGTCATCTTCTGTCAACTCTTTCAGGACTCTTGCCTCTTTCTTTTGAACAGCTTCTACGGATTCAAATCTCGTACCTTTCAATGCAGATTTCACCTTAGAGAAAAGATAAAAGTCACATGGTGCTAGGTCTGGTGAGTAAGGTGGATGTTCTAACACTGGGATGCTGAACTTGGCTAGGAACCGCTTAACAGATAACGCGGAACGAGCTGGCGCATTGTCTTGGTGCAAAACCCACAATTTGTCCTTCCACATTTTGGGTAATTTTTTTCTTACTCTTTCACGTAGTTTATCAAGTACCTCAAGGTAGTAATGTTGATTAATTGTTTGACCTTCAGGAACCCAGTGAAGGTACACAATCCCATGAATATCGAAACAAACAATCACCATTGCTTTAAATTTTGACTTGCTCATCCTTGCTTTTTTGACTCGGTGAATTTGGGGTCTTCCAATGCATGGATTAGCGCTTCGTTTCCGGATTATAAGTAAAAAACCACCATTCATCACATGTTATTATCCTTCCTTTCCAATAAATTTGGGTCATTTTCAATGGCATTCAAAGTGTCAGTACAAAAGTTTTTGCGAGCTGCTTGTTGTTCGATCGTGAGAATTTTTGGTACCATTTTTGCACACACTTTTCGCATGTTCACATTGTCACGTAAAATTTGCCGTACACATTCTTTATCAATGCCTACAGATTTAGCAACTGCTCGAATACTTAATCGACGGTCAGACCGAATCAAATTACAACTTTTTCCACATTGCCATCCGTTTTTGATGTTGAAGGACGACCTGGCCGCGAATCATCTTCAACGTCTTGTCGACCATTTTGAAAACGCTTAAACCATTCAAAAACACGAGTCCGCGATAAACATTCACTGTCATACACTTCTTTTAGTATATTATAGGTTTCGATAGCGGTTTTTCCAAGTTTAAAGTCAAATTTAATAACAATTCGTTGCTCTATTATTACGCTAACCATTTTTCCGGCAAAATAAAATAACAACACTAACGTAAATGAAGGTTATGTCTCAACGATGTTATTTACAGAAACGAGACTAACTGCATTTTGAAGGGGAAGCCTCAAACTAAACAGCTATTAGTCAATGTTGATTGGCGCATGCGCACTCGTTCCACTGCAGTGTCAGTCCCGTTATTTAATAGCCACACCTCGTATGGAAATCTAAAATTAATATACCAAAATATCGAGGAGCAAAAATGTACCCCTTCCAACATACGTGGAATACAACTATACAAATACCTTGATTGTCTGAACACCAATCAATTCGAATAGAAAGAGGAAATTAGGGCAAGAATAGAAATAGTTCGCCAAGGCTTATTAAAATAAAAATTATATATTGCAAATACAGTATTAATATAGTTCTTAGATTCGTTACTAGGTGCGACCCAAACTAAATTTCTTCGAATGCCGTATATGGTGAAGAATAATACTAAATATCTACTACTAAAAATATCTTAGAACACTAATGAAAATTTATTACAAGATTCAGGTACCGAAAGAAAACTTCTAGGCAGTATTAACTAATGCATATAATTGGATTTATTGATTTTAGAAAGCGTCGTGTAGGTCAAAATCAAACTAATTAAAACAATTGAAGATTTATTATCATATGAAGAACACGAAAGTTTTTCGGGATTAATTATCACTTTTGACGCTAAATGTCATTTCAACATCTAGGAATATCGGGGAAAAGAGCACAGAAGTTCTATGTCATTGATGTTATTATGTAATTCCTAGATCAGAATGTAAGGTTAAAATTATCGGGTTAGGTTAAGTCAGAGATTTCAGTACTCTCTTCGAGGTGTCATTCTTTTGTTAAGTCAATTTATATAATAAATATTGGCCGAGATCACTATCCATTTAAATGCTAATCTAAAAATAATTAAACTATGCAATATTTATGTAGTTCTTATCTAAATCTTTACATGGTTTTTGCGCTGTTACCAGTGTCACCGAATGAGAGTGAGATTATACAAAGCAAAGTAAGGCGCTACAACTTAATAGAAGAATCACTGCAATATATTCTATCCGTTTCATTTCAAGAATTACTTGAGCGTATCTACATTTGTCAGTTTATTTGCTATTAATTAATAACGTTAATAAAATTAGACTTTACTGAGTTTGTAACATTTAAAGATGAATTAGATTTGCTTCGAAATGTCTTTTTCAGCAATACCTTCTGACGGCATCGATGATAAATATCTGTTTGCCTGTACAATATATTACAACACAATTATTAGAATGATGATAACAATTACTATAATGAAAGCAACGACAAGGATGATGTTTTATTGAGACACAATTATACAACAGTAATACCTAATTTTCGTGTGATATTGATGGTATCAAGCAACAATCAGGTTTCATGAAGTAACATGTATAAATATGTTTGGTTCAAATTTCAAAGACTTACTAGACAGGTAGGTAATTAATTTGTATCTAAAAAGCACTTGTTATTGTACGCATTTATTACACGGTGTGTAGATATCAAACGTGTAAATGTGCCATTATTACTCACTAAGTATATACCTCTACCTACAGAAGTGCTTATTGTGTAGTGGTGAGTTTTGTTAATTATTTTCAACTTTTAGTTCAATTTCAAAGTTTGGTTTTGAGGGCGACAAATACCATTTCTTGTCAAAGACCAACTAACGTTTGCTGGCCTGCCCTAAAACGCTGTAGAATCAACTGAACGTTGCATAATTTTCCTATGCAGTTGAAAACGTGACATGTGATGATTTCAGTTCCAAACCTTTAATGAAGATTAACTTTTTTCTAAATATCATTCATTAGAATTTTTTTTCATTTGATTCAAACTTATGCAGACACACTGTATATACAGACGAATTGAGAACCTCCAACTTGAAGTTTGTTAACTAACATTTATTTTAACTTAAATTCAATCCATTTTCAATTAATCACATTCCAGGTTTTGAACGACAATTGCTTTCATTTAATATCGCCGTCGCCAAAGTTTAGTATTCAAATTTTCTTGAGATTTAAAAAATAACGGTATAAGCCATTTCGGGATCCTCCTTAACATAATCCAGTTCAGGCCATCTAAATTAGTTGAGCCGGTTTCAAGTAATGGCTGAACACATGAAAAAATAACAAATAAACAGACGAACTGGGAACGTCATTTTTTTAAGTCGGTTAAAAAACCACACATATAGTGTCACAGTTATAATTTAAATTTTTAAATTGATTTTTGCGCCTAAATTAACGACTGGCGGTGACAACATGATTGCTTCGTTATATTTTAAGGTTACATATGTAAAAAAATTAATTTCAAATTCTATTTTTCTGGTAGGGTCTTAAAAGCTTCACCAAGGTAATTAATTGTACAAAAGAAAGTATACCATAAGACTTGTCTCTATTTGTATAAAATCCAATGTTTCACAGTGTACGAACATTTTAAAATATAATTTATTGATAATAAAAGACTAATCATTAATCATTCAAAATCATATATTAAATATAACAAAATCACACTTTAATGGATTAGATCTATTGTATTTCAATATCGATTTTAATAAATAATGCTGGCAAATGTCCTTGAATTTATCTAACGAATTTCTGAACATACATTGTTATCCTTCTATTAAAGAAAGTTAAAAACTGTTGAATAATTAATGGTTATTGAATTGAGTAAATCTACTGAAATAAACAAAAACTATTATAATAAATATGTTTTATACAGTATTAATATCTCTATAAGTGCAGGTTCTTACCGAATTAGCCTGGAGATTTAGTTTTCGGACAGAAATGTATTAGAAATGTACAAATTATATCCTATAAAATTATATTCTTGCTCGCATATAACGAGGATAGAGACGGAAGTATCTGATCTGACATAGATGGCGGTACAAAGCTTAAGTTGGACCTGACATCGCTACTCTATTTAGTAATAGCAGGTCCTGTATTGACCGCTGCAAGTGAATTAGTAAACAAGAAAAAAAATTAGTTAATGTTATGATTCATTTGACAGACCTAGGTTCAACCAATATCCAAGCGGAGCTAGATTTTATCATGACGGAATCGGCTCCTTCGATCACATTAGTAAAATATGACCAAGTCGGACATCGCGTTGTTCCATCAAATGATGACACCATGCCCGAAATGGTGACGAAAAATCACAAAATGGTATTGGATGTCCGATAATTACAAATAAGCTAACTAACAAATATAGTTGGCAATTCAAAAACGATTCTCTATTTCCAAACCTGAAAAAGGATTTATAGTAAAAGATATGCCAACAACGAAGTGGTGGGGGAGTCTGCGATATATAGTTATTTTAGGGCGCTTAACGATTCTCGATATAAGTAGGTATAAGTGTATCAGTTTAAAAGGAAAATATGCTGGAAAATAAAGTATATTTGTCACAAACATTTTGAGTTCTGTTTGTCAGAATGACACGCATTGCAATGCATTCGATATTAAACGTAGCATATAATGTACACCGAAGGATAAGTATGTGTACAAAGTTAATACTCGTGTGGTGACCACTGTGGGTTTCATTAGATCGTGCAATGTGACCTCGAATTTTTCTAGAGGCATATAGTTCAATTTTTGCCCTAGTTTTGTTGCAACTAGTATAATAATTAAGATGTTATAACTCTCTTACCTATCAAGTTTTCAAAACAAGAACCCAACTTTCATAAGTGGTTTGATTAAGATTGCAGGATAGTCTAGTGAATTTTGCACAAGAGAAATAAGTTTACACTTACATTAATATTCGATTCAGTTAAATATGATTAATAAAATTTGGAAGGTGTAACTTTGCCTTTAATATTATTTCTAAACCTCTAATAAAGTCAGCCTCTGATTAATTGCTGAAACGTAGATAGATTTTTGAATTCAGCAAAACTATTCTGTTTAAATATTTTAGAACACAGTTGAGCCCTGTCTTAAAGAAGCAGACTACTCTTAGCTTTGTTTCAAGACGTATGAGAGGGGATGTTTATGCCTATAGATTTTTGGTAAATAATACCACACTTGAGACCTGCTTATTCATATATCCAAACGTTTAAAAGTATGAGTCTGACCTCGTTGTCAATGGAAGTATAATAAAATGTAATTCTCTGACCTAACCTAATTTAATGGAGCACAAATTATGAAAGCCGACATTGTTATTGGTGGCTATTACCACAGAAAACTTGACTAGACAACTGCAATTACCTAAACCATTATTAGTATGGTCAGTTATCATTAGCTACTGAAAATTTGCGGAAATTTAAGATCCATGAAAGGTAAATTCTTATTGGATTAAAATTAGGTGTACGTCCTACTTGAAAGAAACAACAGTTTACTAAAAAATGACTATTTAAAGACCGCATTGAATTGATTAAAACACTATAATAACGCATTGGTTCCATTAGTATTACTAAGTAATCGATTTTAATATATATATATATATATATATATATATATATATATATATATATATATGAAATGGAAATAAACATAGACCAAAAATAAAAATCAAATCAATAATTATGTTTAGATGAAAGAAATAGTATAGAAATTTTGTACGAGTGATTCAAGTAATGTAAAAGAACTATGATAAATCAAATGCAATTTAAAGATTAATACATGAATAGAAATGATTAAATTATAACAAAAATGATTTATACAACTAAAACCGCACAGCAAATATGTTTTTGAAAATAACAAATGTGGCAGTTTGACACTATAATAACGCATTGGTTCCATTAGTATTACTAAGTAATCGATTTTAATACACATATATATATATATATATATATTGAAATGGAAATAAACATAGACCAAAAATAAAAATCAAATCAATAATTATGTTTAGATGAAAGAAATAGTATATTAATTAACAGATATTAAATAATGCATTGTAACATATAAACCAATATTGGAGGCAATAGAAATTTTGTACGAGTGATTCAAGTAATGTAAAAGAACTATGATAAATCAAATGCAATTTAAAGATTAATACATGAATAGAAATGATTAAATTATAACAAAAATGATTTATACAACTAAACCGCACAGCAAATATGTTTTTGAAAATAACAAATGTGACAGTTTAAAACAAATTTCTTAAAAAGCAATTAGGATTTGAAATGAACATATAAAAATAATCTATAGGTTTGATATATTACAATGAAAACATCTAATGAAAAAAATATATAAAATTTTACCTTAAATTCGAGATGTTAACAACTTATCTGACAAGAGGAGAATGCTATCATCCAGATCAATAGTAACTTCATAGTTTAGACACAAAAGGGGTAATAATTCAAAATTTTAGGATCTTAGTAAAGTATTTTGGGGTAAATAAACTTTAAAAACACATTATTTTCACACAAAATAACCAAATCAAAATTAGATGTCATGATACAACTTTGGAGCAATTCATAGTACAGAATAAATACAGAACGGGGAATCAGGTGATAATATGTTTCGTGGCAACAATGAAAATTTAATAAAATTTTAGTACAGGTTAAAAAGAGTATTATATATAAAAAGCGCATTTCAAAATTGCTGATTTAAATGTCAAAATTAGAAACTATAAAAGCCAAGAACTGACAGCATGTAAAGGAGAGTCTAAATTTGCAAGTGTAACAGTAAACATTGTTAGCGAGTACAAAGTGACAGTTCTTGTCAAAAGTCAAAAAAGTTTATTAAATCAAAAGTTTGATAAAAAGTGAAATTTGAACAAAAATACTTATATCCAAGAATAGTGGAGGTATAACAGTACAAGTAAACGGTAATGTACTAACATCCAGCAGCAGATAAATATCAGTAACTGACATCAAGTAAAAAATCCAGTTTTGGGAAGTTGAAGGCAAATAAAAATTTTACATTGGGAACAAATATAATTTGGCAGTAAAAGTATAATTGGCAGTAAATAACAGTTTTTAAATCATTTATTATTTTGATTTTTATTTATGGTAACGATTAGATATTTTAAAACAGAAATTTGGGAAACAATCATTTTAGTAACGGTATAATTTTGGATATTTTAAATAACATTGCATTTGAATCATCACTGACCTTGAAATTTAATTGTTGCAAATAACTTAATCATTTCAAAACTTAAATCTTTTTATATTAATTAAAATTTAATTATAAGCTGTTTTGGTATTTATATTTTGAAAGTTTTTTGTTGATTTGATTTATTCGTTTATGTTTGATTTTGTTGAATGTTTATATTTTGAATTGAAGCAGTTGAAAAGATTAATAATACATAATAATAAAAATTTTGGTGGTTTTATTATTGACAAAGTGTCAATTGGCGCATATAAACTTTACAGAAAAGGAGTCTCAAGAGCTGGAGCAGTCTGTTCAAAGAAAAGAAAATTGTGTGGAGTTTTTACCGAGTGGACAAATTTGAAAATAAAATAAATAAAAATCCAATCATCAACAGGAAGTAAAAATTCCATTACAATTTATATATAATTTTATAACATTTTTGCTCAAAAAAATTGTATTCACCTCTTATTTTTATATAAAAAAGTTTTTTTTTTAAATTTGTGCCCTCTTCAGTTTGAAGCAATATGAAATTTATTAAGGCACTAATTACAAACAATTTAAATTACTTAAATGAATTCGAAAGTGGGAGCATAGTAAATATCCCGGAAGTCACATTTAAAAGATGCATTTCCGCGGGTTTGGGCTTCCCTCAGATAGACCATTTTTATGGCTTCCATTGAGACAATGACATCGTGCTGACCGAGTGGTGTAACACCTAACACCAGATCAAATTGGGAAGGGGAATGGCAACTTTTTCTGTTCTCTGGAAAGTCCCGATTCTTTATTTTCACGATGGTCGCAGAAGAATAACAGACCGCTATAATTTAGAATTTGCTGTGGAAAATACAGTAAAGATCACCTCTTGTTTTTATTGACAGAAATTTGAATGTAAGTGATTACATTACTGCTACGTGTTGTACTGCCATACATATAGGGGTTAATCAACTCGTTTTTTTTTCTTCAAAAAAGAACGCAAACCTTGATACAAGGAAATAATGTGACTCTTGTTTCATGGCCTTGTCACCAATCAAACAGTAGGATATTTGATTGGGTAATTTACCACAAGTATCAAATAATGTGACCTTCGCCATTTTATTCGAGAAGCTTGAGTTGACAATCCTCAGGACACAATAAATCATTTAATTTCATTCTCGAAGAGCTATCAAATAAGAGTGCGCGGCAGACCAACTCATTCTTGAAAATTTTCTCATTTTTGAATTATTTAATTTGAAAACGTAAACATTTTTAGTATATAGTATGTAATTTCTCATTGGAGAGTGTCATTACTTGTTCGATATTGATTACTATTTAGATTTTAGAAAACTTTTTTTTACTAGAAAACTTACCAGGTTCAATTGATGCTTACCTACAACAAAAATAATATTATAAATTGGTTTTAGAAATTTAGAAAATTTTTTTCATAGTGTTACTATCCAGGTGGAGAGAAGTATTATCCAATAAATGTATTGAAAAGAGTAGTTATTATTAATATTGTGTAAATAATTTATCGGAAATAATATTGAAAAGGCTATGTTAAGGTTAAAACAGTATCTCAAAAGAGTAAGAAGGATTCAAAAAGAATAGATCAATACTAGACGCTCCATTTCTCATTAGATAATAATTCATTGAAGGAACTATTGAATTTGCAACATCAACATCAATTATGCACTTTACGAAAGCATTTGTTAGAATAAGATTCAAGTGCGAGTTGGACTCGCATACTAAGGGTTCCGTACCACCTTCAAGATTCTAATATTCCAGATTCAGACAAGCAGGGAATGAATGCATTTTCTTATATTTACCCTAATATCTTTTAAAGGAAGCGTTTTAAATTTTATTTTATCTGCTTCAGGATTCGCTTGATTTTTATAAGAATACATATGTATTTAATTTTCTAATTTGGCCCCCAAAAATTATGGCTATGTAGATTGGAAGATAAAGGGCAAAATAGGTCAAGTTTTAAATTATAAATTAATGAATCTGTTATTCAAATTATTTAAAAATACAAATAAAATATATTTTTCAAAATTTAAATAGTGTAGTTTCTAAAGTTGGAATTAAGTGGATGTTTAATATTTCTGTTAATATATTTTCAACAAATGATTTAAAAATATTATATATTTGTAATTCACATGAGCCTTTTATCTGATATATTACATGATGCGTTTGAAAATTGAAGTTTTATTTTCCATTTAACTGTATAATTTGTAACTAAAATTACTATGGGGTTTTTCTAATAATTTTTCTTATAAATTTCACGTGAGCCCCAGTACCCCTAATTATTTTCAAAATTTTAGGTAGTATGGTTTCGGAAATAAAGCGAGAAATGAGAATTTTTTTATATCTTTATGTTAACATCTTGTAAGTAATTAATTTTAAAAATTTGAAAAATATATATTTGTATTCCTCATAATGAGCCCATTCATTTGAGGTATTTCAAGATGCGTTAAAAAAATATTTTTTTATTTTCCGTTTAATTCTATAATTTGGCCCCCAATATTAATATTATTGGTTTTAGTTTTTCCACCCAGAAGTACCCCTAAAATTAAAATTTCTTCTTTTACGATATGTACTCCTGATCGGGTCACCAAACTATACATTGATACCAAATTTCAACCTTTTCCGTCCAGTAGTTTAGGAGAAAATTGCTGTGATGTGACAGAGGCAGAAATCCGGAGTGATATTATAAGGGTATCCGCATATTGTATATTGGAGCCCTAAAAAGGAAATTAAATGCTTGCGGTGGTCTACATAATAATTACGTAGTTCCCAAAATGGAAAAAAAATGAGGCGTAGACGCTTACCTGTTCCGTATGTATTTTGGGTCGCTAAACACGAATCCGTTGAGCATTTTCAGCACATTATGATTTTACTTAGAAAAAACAATAAGTTAGGAATCATCAAGAAGACTTATCCACTTACTTCCTAGCCGATAAACCCAAGACACCACAACCCCAAACTCACAAAGCCTAAAGTTGAATGAGATCTATTGGTAAATATTTAATGCCTTCAGGAATTTCTATTTAAAGAATCCTCCAACCTTGAAGGGTTTGGGCTGCTTCTTGAGTGAGAACATGACTAAGGTAAGCTTCTTTACAGAGAAACTGTATTTCCTCTTCATTATTAAACAAAAAAGACATATTTTATAACCGAAAATAACTTGTTCTTTATTTTCAAGAGAATGTTAAGTGAGAGAGACTATTGGATATAGGCAATTTTCTATGTCGACATCTATTTTTTTCTCTTATAAATGAGTTAAAGATTGAAAATGAGGTTGGCTGTTAAAGTTTGTTACTTACCTCTTCATTACAAAAATATTTTATAATAACTTGTTCTTTATTAAGATGTGTCGTTCTATTTTTTTCTCTTATAAATGAGTTACTGTTAAAGTACTTACGGTCGGAATGACCTTTTGAATTTATAACCAGGAAAGACTGTACTCGGTCAAGTTCTAATTAGAAAACCGTTTGTGTCTTATCGTTAAATATGTTAATTAGTTGGGAATTGTTGGAATGTTCTATGTATCGTGTTCGATTAAATGTTGGAAATTAACTGTTCGAATTTTAAGTCAATAATATATTCATAATGGTCAAAAAAAACATTTTAATATTGCATTGAATGCAATATCAAACATATGGAATGAGGGTAGCCCTTCATTCCATATGGTCAATTTGAACCGAAACTGAAAACTGATGAGTTTAGATCTGATGCACGTTTAGTTAGTATCTTAGTATAATCACCAAACGATTATATAATAATGCTCCACTTCATATGGCTATTATCCTCATTTTGGCAAATGATAGAACGATTAAAAGGTATCGGCAATAGCTGTTACATAAAGAAAGTTTCCCTACTTAGAGCCTCTGTGGGTTCGTTTTACTGAAACATGTCAAGTTCTGTGAAGACAGTGTAAATTATCAGTAACAATGTACAGCAATCAAAAGGTATTTTAAAATTTTGAAGAGTAACAAAAAAATCTAGAGGGAATAATTTCGGGTGACATTTATTAGACACGTTTATTGCCTTTAATATTCGTTGAAGCGGATCGAATGAATCGTCTACTTCATACCAGTCAAGTTGTGTCTGCAAAATGCGGTCAGTAATACCACGGTGCGCGAACGTCTTATGCAATAAAACTGTAATAATATAAACTAGTGAAAGCAACATTTATTATCCATCCGACACGTATTTTATCTCACTTGGACATAGCCGGCTTTGTATGTTTCTGCATTGTCTGAAGTTGGCTTACTCAATTGGATATCTATTACTACTGTGCGACACAATGTCTTATTTTAGGAAACAAAAGCAAAACAAAAAGTATTAATTAGAGAATCGCGAATCTGGAACGGTTTAATAGAAATTACTGAATTTGGAAAAGTGGTTGCAGTTCAATCACCGGTGCTGGTACATTTCAAATTATTTAATGATACCTTGACCTACTTGCTGCGAACCAGCATTTAGACATGCGAGATTGGGAAAGATTGGATTGTATAAATTTTGCTTTTAGATGAAATCAGGTTATCTTGATATAAGTAAAAGTTTAGTAACATTAAAACAAATACTTTCGAGAAGTTTATGCTCAAGGTACTGTACTGAATTAGTACTAATATGCTGTTGGATTCTGGTGAATATTCGTGGTATATACATCATGTAACGTCTAGTACTAACATAAAAGATGACAAACACGACTGATAAAAAATAAAAAAAAAGCAAACAGAAAACTTTATTAAGTGAGATTATAAAGAGGAAAAGGTGAAGGGACTAGCCCTGTAACTGGAAATTTAATCACATACTTTAAATTGATTTTTTAAGCAGCTTTTTAATTTGTCAAAATCTATTACTAATGTTATGGTCTTTTTAGATTACTGTCACCTGTTTTGTGTAGTACAATGGAAAATTATTCTAAGAACCCGGACTTCAATGGGGGGTATTTGAATCATTAAACATAATTTTCTTATAACGAATTTTTCATTCTTAAATATAAATCATTAACTAATCAATTTTTGCGAAAATTATCTGTACTGTACTCAAAATTTCTTCCTGACCTGGATGGTCCAGCAAGCACTGAGTATTCCAATATTTACAAATGTCCAATCGTGTTGATAGAGCGGTCGTCGATTTGATATGATTTATCTGAAGTATCTATATAAAATGTGTAAGTTTTTTCTTGGTAAAAAATCTAAATATTTCAGGGAAATAGAGTTGCCTTTTACACTCATTAATTGCTATCTACCTGCCTGTCCAATTTGGTTCTGTCAGTTCGAAGAGTTATTTCTTTTCAGTGTTTATTAAGAATTTTAGTTACACTTTCGTTTTGGTTGCGCTCTCCTCAACTGATTGAAAGATAGAAAAATAATGTATGTATTTAGTACATATATCTGAACTGAACATTTCGTCGCGAAATGAATTGCAACATTTAGAAGTTTCAAGAAAAATTAGCTCACAGAGACTCCAAATCAAACACAGTTCGGCTCCTGATTTGGAGTCCCTGTGAGAAAGTTTTTTTTTGAAATTGTTAAATGTCGCAATTCATTTCTTAACAAAATATTCAAGGTTATAATGTAGTGCAATTAGTTCTTGAACTATTCGAAAAACCAGTATGTTTTTTCTTTGGTCCCAGAACATCAATTGGCAGTCACAAATTGGACCTTTTGAAATGAGAAAATACCAAATGTAAAGGATGATAGAATATGAAGTAATGTAATTTTGTAAGGTTACAATGTAACCCAATCCAATTATTTCTTGAACTACTTGGAATATCAAAATCTCTCGTATATATTTGGAGGAGATGTCTACCGTATTTGAATTTTTCTAGAAGTTATTACCGTTTAAATAATAAAAGTATTTTTTTTAATTAACAATATTTATATTATTTACTTTTAAGTACTTGTTTAATGATTCCGGTGTCGTTTTGTTTGGTCGCTCAAACTTTAGATTGCAAATAGCACAAGAAAAAATCAAGTGTAAATAAATTTTCGGGCTCTGTAACAAATTCACTTCTTTGGAACAAAATTGAACGAATGAATACTCCCGATGTGAAACGCCATCTATTGGAAACAATACTTGCCCATTTCCTTAATAAACCCTTCTAGACTTTATTTTCCGGGTAAATTACATTTTGCAACCATTGCAGAAACAGTGAACCATCCAAATTGTGATCAATAATATAGTCACCAAAAATGCTAGCCAAACATTTAGCTTTTGATTTTTAAAGTTTATTTGTGGCATCTACTAATTTCTTCTTGTGGTTTGCATGATAAATAATCCCAACGTTTCAGTCTTGATCTTTGAATCCTGTTTATTTCTTGGAATATACAACTCAAGTGCGGTGTTATTTACCCAACAAACCACAGAAAAAATATTTAGCATTTGTCGATATTCTGTTGCAGTCTCTCGAAACTATAATGGTTAGTACCAATACAGCGTGTTTTGCACATTTATAACTCCCTTAAAACAATACCTTTGCTACAGAAGCACGCAAAACTCCAGAGTAAAGTCATGGTAATTGTGATTTCAGTAGTAGTTTCCGCGACTTTAACCCTTGAGTTAGATCACCTTCATTCAAGTTATGAACTACTTTTAATTTGTCTCATAAATTCTGAGATCCCTTGTGGATACTCGGGTAACAAAATCTGGGTTCATCTTATTGTAATGAGAAACAATTTGTTTCTCATTACATATAGCTATTTGAAATATAAAAATATTCTGTAAAATCAACACATCTTTCATATCATTAAAAATTGTTCAGTTAGCTTGCCTATCAAATAATTGTCAAGTTTGATGTAAATGTGTCTTCCTCAAGATCGTTTTTAAATTATATTATATTATATTCTTTCCTCTGAAATTTTGGTTCTAATATTTAAACCTCACCTACAGTAAGTCGTCATTTATATTTTATTATATATTATGTAGAATTTTGTGTAACTTTTAGAATGAACTGACGAAGAAATAAATTTTATTTCGAAAGCTCTTCATACGTAAAAAGAGTACTCGCTTCTGTTTATTTCCCATCATTTTGGCTGCTTCCCGTTAACCACTTCCTGATATACAGTATTCCAGCCGTTAATACCCCTAGTAAATATATATATATATATATATATATATATATATATATATATATAATGCAGTTAGGTAGCTATTTAAAACTATGATAATAAGTAAATTAGAAAATTGTAATTTTGACAAGTAGCTAAGTGATTTTTTTACTGTTTTGCCTCATGTTCAACTAATTAGGTAGGCAGAATAAGACGCCAGGTAGAGTTGGATTGTGTTCTTGTTAAATTACACAATCCTTAAATTGAATTACCCAATTATACGCATGTTTTACATTTTTTGTGAGTTGTAGATTTCCTTTTCTGTTACATAATTACTAGTTTTCTAATTATATATTTTACAGAAATGAATTATTTAATGAGAAAAATGTTGGTGAATCCGAAATATCTGTCAAATATCTTCATTGCGATACTGAGAGGCCTACATCCTACAGAACAAATAGAATCGTTGGTAAGAAAATTTTTTCGCGCTATCCTCATCTAATGTAACTCTTATTTGATTTTTTATCTGAACGACAACACTTTATTCAATCGAAAAAACCTCACACTGAGTTCCTCACCTTTCATTTCTTGTATCGAGTAACAAGGAGAATAAGACCTTGCAGGTAAAATTACGAAACTAAGCAAATATTAAAACAAATACAAACAAATTACAAAAAACCTTCATGAACGGGTTTGAGGGGTTGGGTCGATTTATAAATTGAGAAAATTTTAATTTTTCATTATTCATTTAATTTTATAAATGCCCCAATATTGTGAGGCCCTATATTTCTATTTATTCAAAATGTTAGGTGTTATAATTTCGAAGATATAGGTGGGAATGCGTCTTTATTTGTATTTTTTGTTAATATTTTTTAAACCAATTCCTTTTAAAATATGAAAAAGTGTCTTTCATATCGAGCTCTTTAATTTGATATATTACATAATGCGTTTACAAAAAATTTTTCTTTCATTTCATTCTATAGTTTTCCCCCCAAAGTTAATAGGATTTTCGCTTTATGTTTCTCCTTTTTATTCAAAATGTTAGGCTTAATAGTTTCGGAGATAGGGGCGGGAATGGTAATATTCTGTAAAATTTTTAGTTTCGGAGAAAATTGGTTGTGACAGATGGACAGATGGAGGAGTTATTGTATAAGGAGTTCGGTAAATTGAATGTATGAACATCTAAAAATATAGAACTAATAAAGCTAGATTCTATATATAAATATGTAAAGACAAAATGGTTCGGTACGATTTTCTCCTTTGTCCCTTAACCGATTTTCTTTATTTGTGTTTTGTTTAGTAGCTATTGACGAATGCTTAATTTTTTAATAATATTCCTTCATTCATTAAACAAAATAAAATAATCATAATTTACATTCACACTGTCAATGCCAAACAGTGCCGCTAGATTGCTTGGAGAGAAAATTGTAAGATGGATTGACTCGAAAATCAAACTAAATTAAACAAAAAACTAACAAATTTTGATCGGTTCCGAAAATTATTCCACATCATCACGCTAATCAGATGGCATAAATTTATATTATATGATAATAACCATTTTTAGGTAATATTTGATTATTTTAACATTATGCTTTTAATTTATATTGTTTCTATTTTAAAGGGTATAAGTTTCACACAATTTAACTAAGATTACAAAATAGCCCATGATATGAATACAATTAGTGAGATTTAAGATAAATAATTAGATCTGACTTCATGGCAATAATTCTTCTTCGTTTTAGCGAATGTGATTATTATGATTTCAGTTTGACATATAACATTGTTAGCCGTTAGGTATTGTACCTTTTGAATTCAATGTGAACATTATCAATGTATTTATATGAACAATTTCAATTTCAATACACTTATAAAAATTGTCAACATAAAAAGTATTATTTAAGATAAATTAGCAGCAGGTGCATTGAATTTCTTTATGTTTTTTATATAATACAGAAATTGTCATCGCTAACTTTGTGTGTTAAATTGAAAAGATTGAGATTATGCATACATTGCAGTTTAAGGTGTACTAATATGTAAGTACTTATGTATCGTAGTTATTTATACTGCATCTTTATAGTTACTTATGAGTTGGTTTCTTGCATTTCTTTCTTAGAAATTGAAATCGTAATTGTGAAATATCTGAATAACCGTAAAGGATTTTGCAAAAACTAAAGTTTAAAAATATTATATTTAATATTAATTTATTATTTGATATACCATTCCTGAAAAATCCTACCTTTTAATACATGAACATATTGACATTTTAATTATGAGTATTTTGTTAAAATCGATATATAAATGCGCAAATGCAAAAGAGTTCGGTACCATTTCCTCTGTTTGTGAACCAATTTTCTTGAGTTTTTTAATTGCTAATTGACTTTAGTGTTATTAATAAAGAAATTGGATCAAACGTCTAAAATTTTCCGTTAATAAGAGTTATTGCCTCATCTATTCCATAATAGCTGAACTAGCGTCATTAAACTTTCCACCGCTAGAGGACAAAAATATTTCATATATTTCCCAATAATTCAAATCAAGGCTTTTTCTAAATTCTTCATTTTTATTGACGTTTTGAACTCTCGAAGTGTATTTGCATTTTTAAATTATTCAATAACAGTATGAGGTTTGTCCCAACTTGATGCAGTGTACTGTTACCGAATCATACGGTATACCGTTCAGGAAGTACTCAGAGTTTCAGAGTTAAGTTGGTACGTTTTCCAAACTGAGATAGTACCAAAATCACTGCCTGCAATCTTCAGACTGGTCAGACATAATGTTAATAAGTGTAATTACTTTATTCACAATGGTAGTGACTATAGCGGAGCAAAAGAACAAATTACCAAAGTTACTTTTTGATTTCGGGCTAAATGCATTAATTGTTTGCTATAAAAATATAAAACATAACATAATGTTACCCCCAATTGTACATTACTTCCGTTACAGACACAGGTACATCAATAATTTTCTTTGTTTTACTAATACTTAATTTGGTTCAATAGTTTTTTAATGAAAAATAATCTTATTTCCATTACTTAACCTCTTAATGACATAGAATGTTATAGTTTACATGTAATTGGAGGATGGAACTGGGCAAGTCATAAGCTAATGAACTATCAGTTCCTTTAAAAATCGTGAACTGAGAAAATTGTACGAGAACCGTTTATAAATAATACATATTTTAGTTGGTACTAAAAGCTGAATCATTCCGTGTACCGTGCAAGCTCTTGTTGGTACGCTCATGTACGGTTTTGCATCAAGTTGGGACAAACCTATGATGACATGGAAATTTGTATATTCTTTTTTATTCAGGAACAGAACGTTATTTGATTTTGCTTATTGAATACGCCTTGGCGTCTTACATGTACATTAACTGGAACCGTAAGACAACAAAACTGAAATTATTATCCTTTGCGAAATAGTTTTTGACTTAATTATAATGGTAGTGAACCATTTTGTATAAGTACACAAAAAAAGTGTATAATTTGTAGAAAAAAATGTTGGAAATATGCAAATTCATATAGGTATACAGTGTGTCCGGTTATGGACTAGCGATAATCTAAATACATGTAAAGCAACTATTTTAATACACAAATACACCATATACGAGGGCTGAATACCCAACCCCGCCATATGGCAGCCATTTTTTTTTGATAACCTATTCTCAATGTGTGAACAAAAACGTTTATATCTCTAAAAGTTTTTGTCTTACTGAGATAAAAATAGCCTTATTCGACAGACTACTGTCTATCAACAACATTTCAAAACAAAGTATTAACGTTTTCTTAAATTTTGAAAAAAAGATGAAATGCAAAAAATTATGCAAATCAACAAATTGCAAATCAATGCAAAAGCAGTCTCGATAACCTTTCATTTTTTTTTTCAGTAAATCGAAAGTTTTTGAGTTAAGCTACAATACAACATTAAATTCACAACTGTATTTTTATTACTTTAGGAGTTATTGTTGTTTGAACAAAGTGTATGCGCAAGCACAAAAGACCTTTGTCGAGACTTTAAACAGGTAAACATTAAAACCACATAAAATTCTTATTAATTTTTATTTGATACTTTTACAATCTTTTATACACATTAAATTTCATCATACAGCAGTTGTTCAAAGTGCCCACCTCCAGCTTGTAGACAAGTTAATGCTCTGTGTGCTATCTGGGCAGTTCAGCGCTTAATAGTTTTAGGTCTAATCTTATTTCTTCGGCGACTGCCATAATTTTAGCGACGAGGTGTTCTCTGGTGTTTGGAACTGTACGAGGGCTGCCTTTTATATTTCGGGATTGGACAACCCTAGTGTTGCAATCTGACAACTGACAGCTCTATCGTAAAGTTTGACATTTTTGAGGTTATAAGTACTCAGAACGTTTTGACATACGAGCGCTATGTGTTGTTTACAGTAACTTAAAGGATACATCTCGGCCAAAAAATGGAATTAAATCGTGAACATTTTCGTGCGATTATTTTTTACAACTTTCGACGTGGATTAAGTCAGCAAGAGTGCATGGATGAACTTAATTTAATTTTTGGCGATGAAACTCCATCAAGGACCACTCTTTATCGATGGTATGGTGAATCCAATCGAGGTCGTAGTTCACTCCAAGACGAATTTCGTGAAGGTCGTCCAAAAACAGTTGTTGTTCCGGAAACAATTGATGCTGTGCGCGAACTGATATTGCAAGATCGTCATGTGACCTATCGTGAGATTGAGTCAACCTTACACATTAGTGGGACCAGCATACATTCAATATTGCATAAACATTTGAATGTCAAAAAAATTTATTCGCGTTGGATCCCACATAATTTGTCAATCGTTCAAAAAAGACTCGTGTCGATTGGTCGAAAGAAAAGCTCAAAAAATACACTCGCGGTGCTTCAAAACACGTTTATGGCATAGTGACAGGTGATGAATCGTAGATTTACGCGTATGAGCCCGAAAGTAAACAGCAGTCTGTATGGGTGTTTCAAGATGAGGCGAATCCAACAAAAGTTGTTCGCGCACGAAGCACTTCCAAGCAAATGGTCGCCTGTTTTTTCGGAAAAACTGGACATGTCGCAACCGTACCACTAGAACAACGCAGAACAGTCAATTCTAAGTGGTACACAACCATTTGTTTGTTAGTTGTCTCCCAAGAAATGAGGAAAACCAACCGCCGAAGACTGATCACTCTTCACCACGACAATGCGAGCTCACATCGGCTCAAACAACTGCATTTTTGACCACTCAAAACATCGATTTGATGAGTCATCCGCCGTATAGTCCTGACTTGTCACCAAATGACTTCTTTTTATTCCCGTACGTAAAAAACAAACTGAGAGGTCAACGTTTTTCGACACCTGAACAAGCGGTTGCTGCGTTCAGAATGCATGTTTTGTAGATACCTCAATCAGAGTGGAAAAAGTGCTTCGACAATTGGTTCAAACGCATGCCAAAGTGTATAGATCTTCATGGGGAATATTTTCAAAAACAATAAAGCGATTTTCGATGATTAATATTTGTTTTTGTTCTCTAAACCCGAAATATAAAAGGCAGTCCTCGTAGCATAGACCTTTTGCTTAATATCACCTCACAAAAAATAGTCCAAGGGGGTCAAATCGGGCGAGCGAGCTGGCCACGCTACTACATCACCGCGACCGATCCACGGTGCATGGTTATTGTTGTCATCTTTTTTCCAAAAGTTAAGATAACGTTAACACTTTGTTTTGAAATGTTGTTGATAGACAGTATTATTGTCCGTCGAATAAGCCTATTTTTATCTTAGTAAGACCAACATTTTAAGAGATATGAACGTTTTTGTTCACACGTAGAGAATAGGTCATCAAAAAATACAAAATGGCTGCCATATGGAGGGGTGGGGTATTGAGCCCTAGTATATGGTGTATTTGTGTATTAAAATAGTTGCTTTACATGTATTTAGATTATCGCTAGTCCATAACCGAACACACTGTATAATCTTAAAATTTTTAAAAAGGAATTTGGTCGAATTTCGACCATTGGGCGACCGCTAGTTATAATTAGGTCACTAAAATCAATATTGTAGAGCACCGAAATAGGAAATCAACCAAAAATGAAAATCTACAATATAATGATCACGACCAGGTTGATGGTGGTTGATTGTTGGATTTGATACCTGGAGAATTGAACTCTTACTAAAAAAAATGATAGATTGCAATTGTGTCCATTTCAATCGCTTCTGTTTTTCTTCTAAAAAGAGCAAATAGAGCGCCAAAGTTATGGTTAAGAATCAATAAAATACAAATGAACTTTTTAGCGTTTTTTGTAAATTACTCAAAATTTTGAAGGTATACGGGTCAACGGACCTCAGATTCAGAGTCAGCGCATCGAAATGCATAAAGCATCCCCATCCGATCTAGGGTCTGGTCAAATGTATAGACCACGTTTTTTGTGTGACGGTGTTATTTTAAGCTTTTGATGACGTATAAAGAAAAAATAAAAAAATATGTGCCAAAATGATGACGTCATCGAATTTCTTTTCAATTAGCTATAATTCCCTTTGTGGCATGATATAGAGAACATTTTTCTGCAAATGAGAAAGTAGTTTTATAACAATTTTTGAGAGAATTTAATTTAAAAAGAATACAAGTCTTTTACATAGCCTGTCTTATTTATCCAAGAATTTGTCTGTTACTCAATTTCTGTATGTAATATTATTAAGTTTTAATTCATCATGTTTGTATAATAACAGAACCTAAACTAATAACAACTTCTTGACAAAATTCGTGTCTGTTATGTTCGATTAGTAGCTTTGAGTTTAAACATTTGACGTTTATCCTAAATCGTTTCTTATTTGACAATATCTACTATAACATATCAAAAAGGCTCGCTTATCCGCATAAACAATTTAAAATGGTGGGTTACGGAATCCCTGAAGCTCTGATTTCTAGAAGAACTGTAAGTATAGTTGCCGCAAGATACCAGCAAACAGACGAATCAAAAATTTTCCTAAATCTCACACAACAACGGAAATTGCTCGACATGAAAATGTAAGCCGTCCTTTCTTGCAAAATATTTTAGCAAACTCCAATTTCACCCATATAGGGTGCACTTCATTCTTGAGCTAACAGAAGATGATCCAGACGATTACAATTTTGTGAAATTCTTATGCGGCAAGTTAATAATTGTTGATATTGGTCTCATGGAAATCCCACTGAGTTTAAAACAGTACCCACCCAGAATCCATAAAAACTCAATGTTTGAACCTGCTTAATAAACACCAGATTGATAGGTCCTTAATTTACTAAATTAGTATTCACTCCGTGACGATAACAACTGCGTTGTTGAGACGGCTGTGAGTTAGTAAAATATATATTTGGTCTTACAGTCATTATACAACAAAAGGTTCCGTATACTTTTTCTAGTTTGGATTAAATGTAAAGCAGTTAGATTTGTTCGTAATAGTTATCTAAAATATTGCTCTTTTCATTCCTCAGGTTGTTAACTGACCGGTTTCATGATGAAGGCTTGTTTTAATTGCCAAAAGTTCAGAGGTACTTCAAAAACAAATAACCGAACTCAACACAGTCAGTATGAAATAGGCTAAAACGTAAACATAAAGAAATCGAAGAAAATTTATAACGAACCAGCAGAGGTTCAGGACATCATATGTAAGGTTATATAATACGTGTATCAGGTTCACTACTACCAGAAATAAACAGAAGGATCAAACTTGCATGGATCACTTTCGCAGAGAACTCGTTATTCTTCAAGATTAGAGTGCCACATTATCTCAACAACAACGTATTTATTCCACCAGGGGCCTGTTTCATAATCAACTTGTAACTTGTACTTTTGTAACTTGTAGAATTAAACGTCAAAATTATTATACAAGTGACAACTTGTAAAATTAAAAATATTAGTAATCGAAATCTGCACGAGAATAGCACAGAACACAGATCATGCAAAAAACAGAGATTAGCGCAACTATTGGCGAATATGTTAAATAATGACGTTTATACAAAGACAATAAATAATGTTTTTAGATTAAGTTAAAAATGCTACATAGAAAAACGGAAATAAACGCAGGTTATGAAAATATAAAACAGTATGTTTCCAATCTTAAATTGTGATCAGAAATAAATAAGTTTTAACACATGTGATAAATGTTGAAGAGCTATGAAATAATGACAATAGTTATTTAATAGGATCACTCCTCAAATACAGGTGACATTAACACCATATAAAACAAATTTAAAGGTAAGTAATCTCATAACTTTAAATCTTATGAAACACACATTAGTATTGGTAAATTTTACATCTTAATTTATTTATTACAGGTTAATGATTCTTCTATTGTCACAGGAGTAAAATGCAGCGGTGTTTATAACCAGAGGCAAATGCATGTTGCTGCTTTAATATATCTTTAAAAAATAAGCAATGAACAACAATGAGTAACATTCATTGGTCAAATATTCAAAACGAAGTTCATTCAAGATGTTTTCATCAGTGTCCTAGACTAAATCTTGTCAAAGATGATCAATAACTCATAATGAATTATTCCAAGACTCTTAAAACAAGTATTAGAGACAGACACAATATTTAAGTTTAATTGCAGAAGTAATTCCTGAAATGTTTAAAAGATGAAATACATTTGCATTTGAAGACACATGTTTGATTGTTTTATACCTAATCCAAAGTGAATTTTAATTATAACAAAGTGATTACACACTAGGAGAAATTCTAAAACCATATTATGAGAACCATGTTGCTGTTTGATGGATGATAATTGTGGCATCTCTGGTTTTTATTTTTTCTGAGTTCTTTGGGAATAACACCACATGAACTTGAAAGTCAGTATATTTCAAAAGACCAAACGTTTCAAGGTCTAAATCAGACCCCATTGTCAATGGTATTACACAAAATGAACAAGAAATTATATTGTTTATGGAAATGGGATATTACTGTGATTGTCACGCATTTTTTCACACTTCTTGCATTTTTAAATAAGTTTTGGTATATGATAAAAGTATTTTGCTCATATATGTTCTTGTAAACTTCTGTCCCATTAATCAAATGAAAAGTACTTTTATTTCTGTATATTTCAGAACCTGATGGTTTCATGATAATCAAACCATTTGTTAAAAACTCCAGATATTTATCAAAGAATACTTGAACATTCTGTTTTAGTTTTATCACATTTTGTGGAGGAATTTGGCTTGTAAGGATTGCAACATATTTTTGGGTTCGTAACTAAAGAAACAGTAGTTATTAAAATTGTTCATGATATTCATAATGTTTTACTGCTTCAATCAGTTTCATTCTTCAAAATGGTATGAAGATATTCAAGATACTTGCTTAAATGAATTAAATAGTTATACAAAGGCTTCCAGTAACATACATTTAAGCTCATGCCATTCACATTCTGCAGCAAATTTATATTTATTTTTTACATTGGTTTGAATGAAAATATAAAAAAATCAGATTTCCTAAGTAAATAAATATATTACAAATGTGGTTAAATATTTCAAATACACATTTATTTTAAATATGCACAACCAAACACAAAGCAGATTCACAATGCTATGCCTAACTTCAATCTGAACTGCTTTACATTGATAACAGATAATATATTGCTATTCAAATAAAATATTCTATCAAAAAGAAACATATTCACTTTTTTGAAATTTAAATATAAAGCCAGAAAGTAAAAAATGAGTAGCAGAAACAAATATTTATATTTGTTTCTGCTACTCGTCTTTTTTCAGACTGAGACAGAGAGATATGTTATTAATGCAAATGTAATTCATTTTTTAAACATTTCAGGTATTACTTCTGCAATTAAACTTAAATCTTGTGTCTGCCTCTAATACTTGTTGACTTGGAATAATTCATTATGAATTATTGATCATCTTTGACAAGATTCATTCTTGGATACTGGTGAAAACATCTTGCTTGAATTTCTTTTTTGAATATTTGACAATGACTGTTACACATTGTTGTTCATTGCTTATTTTTGAAAGACATATTAAAGCAGCAACATGCATTTGCCTCTGGTTATAAACACAGCTGCATTGTATTCCTGTGACAACACAAGAATCATTAACCTGTAATAAATAAATTAAGATGTAAAATTTACATTAGATTTAAAGTTATGAGATTACTTACCTTTAAATTTGTTTTATATGGTGTTAATGTCACCTGTATTTGAGGAGTGATCCTATTAAATATCTATTGTCATTATTTCGTAACTCTTCAACATTTATCACATATGTGAAAACTTATTTATTTCTCATCACAATTTAAGGTTGGAAACATACCGTTTTATATTTTCAAAACCTGTTTTCCGATGTAGCATTTTCAACTTCATCTAAAAACATTATTTATTATTTATTGTCCTTGTATAAACGTTTGATATTTTCGCCAATAGTTCCGCATGTTAGGTGGCGCTACTCTCTATTTTTTGCATGATCTGTATTCTGTGCTATTCTCGTGCACATTTCGAATACTAATATTTTGGATTTTACAAGTTGTCACTCGTATAATAATTTTGACATTTAATTCTACAAGTTACAAAACTACAAGTTACAAGTTGATTATGAAACAGGCCCCTGTAGTGACATACGGTTGAGTAATTTGTATTATAAAAACCGAAAAAACTTCAGTTACATACAGGTCTATAGGAAGATGCATGATCGGAATTAGAAGGAGATACCGAAAGAGAATAGAGTGGAAATGACATAAGACCAAGGGAAAATGTAATCCATAAACTAGAACCCCTGAAATAGAAATATGCTAGACATTTGCCAAGACGAGAAGATAACAGGTGGAAAACAAAAATTGCTCAGTGACTGTAAAAAAATAAAGAAAGTCTAAATGTAATTTGAGAGAGATCGGGAAAATGAATCGGTAGTCGGTAAAGTTATTTCAAATTATCTTTAGAATTTTTATGTGCTACCCCGTATACATCAAATTAGCAGTAAACTCTTTTAGTTACATCTGTTTATATTATCAAACATTTTAATGTCAATTTGTGAATGCTAGAATAGGACTGTGAACTTTTTAATTATTTAAATTTCTTTAATTCCGTTGTCTTAATTTTTTATTTCTTATTTAGACCCTGAAACGTTTGGAGTTATATGAAATATACAAACTTATCAGTAATTGTGGTGTTCTTTCCAAGAAATTGTTAAAATACAAACAGCCCAAAAATATGAGAACAGAAGAGCATGGCAGACTGAGAAACAAACATATACACACATATAAAGACCTATCTACTGTTTTCTACTGCTTTTTCATATAATCCTCTACAGTTTTAAATTTTAGTCATCTGGCAGCACTTGAAGGTTCAGTATAATGTATTTGGATATTTTTTTACAGACAGTTAAGAATTGTTACATTGTTGAAGGTACCTTACAAAATTATACATAACTGATTTATAATAGAAATAGTCCATAACGAGATAAGCTATCTCAAGCACATTTAGGCAATGACTAATTTAAATGCTTCTAACGTCATTTTCGGACGGCATAATTTTTTTTTATTATTTAAAACATATTTAATGGCGCTTCTCCTTAATGATGATTTGCTAATGATTTTTTTATTATTAAAGTATTTGTAATCATTAATTGAATATATTAATTGAAATCAATCGCAGCAGTAAATGATCCTCTTAATGACCAACGCTGACGTAAATTTAAACTTAATTGTTAAAATATTAATGCAACCTACGTGACCACCTTTAAGTCATTATGATTACAACAAAGCTAGAATGTTGAGCTGGTTCTGATAAATTAAATACTGTCCATATTTCGAAGAAATCAACAAATAATAATAGGTTTGACAATTAAATAGAATTATTAGTAGTAAATTGAATTGTACATTCTTATAGAAGCTGGAAACATAATCGAGGATTTTTTACAAAATGTTCATATAGATTTGAGGTAATTATTGATAATATCACCTATTTGTAAGTAATTCAGTAATTAGAGGGCAGGGAATAAGTTTATTCACATCTTCGAATAAAAATACACACATGGCACTGATACATCGTCTTATTTCTCAAGAAAAGTGGGTATTTATGTGCCTTCAACGGCAGTACCCGTCTTTCCAAAAGTTGTTTATATATATAAATATAAATATATATATATATATATATATATATATATATATATATAAAATTGATTTTCTTTGTTGAATCCGGTGTACATCCCTTTCTCGGTTTGTGCTCTGAAAAGAACATTTTACCTGACGTTTCGCCAAAATCCCATCTGGCATTTTCAAAACTTGAAATCTGAAAACGCTTCTAGTTATTCGAGTAACTAGATCCCGGCAGGGATCAGTTATCAACTACGCGGTTGAATTCCCGGAAACCACCTAACACACACACATATATATATATATATATATATATATATATATATATATATATATATATACTGTAGATTTCTTTTAGTAACAACAATCTCAACCAGAACTAAGTCAACCTCGATATCTACCGCTATTGTCATTGCCATTAAATGCATCAAAGTGTCACGCCATGACTTTTACCAGACGGCAAACTCCTATTTTGTTAGACAACAAGATAGAGGGTGTTACTTTGTCAAGACCGAACAATATTACAGATCTTGGTGTTATTTTTTCGAAACTTTGAGGGCTTCTCAGACCCAAGCACTCTGATTTTACTTTATAACGCCTTTGTGATATCTCGGCTTGAATACCCTGCTTTGGTTTGGCACCCAGGGTATAATAAGTACAGTGAGATGGTCGAAAATATTCGATTTTTGAAATTTCTAGCTTTTAAAATTGAGGGTTCATATCCTCCCATAGGTTTTCCTCAATCTGAGGTACTGAAGAGATGCTCGCTTCTTAGTCTGCACGATCGGAGGAGAGTTCACTCAGTTGTCTTTCTAACCAAGTTGTTTAGAAACCAAATAGATTGCAGTGACATTTTACATTTTATTTACCAAAACCAAGAACTAATATTTTAAAGTTTTCACCTCTCTATTTTATGTGCGAAAGTTGTAACTCTGTAAAATTAGACATTTTTAATTCCTCCATAAGTGTAATAAAAAAAAGTAATCACCTTTTCTATTAATCTGGTGTATAATGTTTAGTAACGAATTGTGGTTATTTTTTATATTTCTATGTTTTGTCCCTGTCCTATAATTGGTCTTTGTACTGTTGGATAGTGTAATAATAAATAAATAAAATAAGATAAAATAAAACTTGAGTTTTCTTTGGTTCTCATCAAGCCATTCGGGTAGTCTTTTGTACATTTCTGGGCCAAATTTTTCCATGTTTTACTGATCAGATTAACTATGTCATTTTAATTTTCTTACATCTACATCTCTACATCTACAATCGCGAAATTGAAATCGAAGATATTAAATATTTACAGCAACAAGTTATCATCAACCAATCCTTTTCATTCCAGAATATAAAACTCTGGTCGTATAGAGCTTTATTTGCAGTGGACACTGTCTTAAAACATATTGACTTGCCTTCGATTTCACAAGAATTTTTGTTAGCCAAGGTCGGTCGATTGCCCTGTTCTGGTTTTGATAATCTTCTAAATATTTGGGAGTCATCTTATACCCCAGCGGCAACATTTTGGAGCATATTAACAAGATCCGTCAAGGTAAAGACAATTAAATACAGAAAATAAAACAGACAACCTTCCGCTCAGTCGTGAAAACATATAAATAGGTCTGAGAACTTCTGTAGACAAATTTATAGTATTTCTAGAGTAGACTGCGTATGAAATGAGAAGTTACACGAAAAAATGGAAGTCCAGAAAACTATAATTGATTTTCTTATCTGTGTGTAGTTCGTTAGCTAAATAATACCAAACTTGGGAAATAAGGTTTTATTGTCTTCTAAACGTTGTTTGTGGCATATTCTTGATTACTTTTATGTTTTTTTGGGCAATAACACCACAATAGAAATAAAACGACGTATATTGCAGGAATACCAAACGTTTCAAAGTCTATTCTGACTTCGTTGTCAATGGCTTTATATTTATTGATGTAGATTGCAAAATGAAAATTTGATTTATGACATTTAAAATTGACATTATCTAAAAACAACAAATTTTCTAATGTCAATTTTAATTTTCAATTTCAATTTTAAATGTCATAAATCAAATTTTCATTTTGCAATCTACATCAATAAATATAAAGCCATTGACAACGAAGTCAGAATAGACTTTGAAACGTTTGGTATTCCTGCAATATACGTCGTTTTATTTCTATTGTGGTGTTATTGCCCAAAAAAACCTAAAAGGAATAAGGTTTTATATTCTAAAAAAAGTAAAATTTGAAATTGAGGCTTGACTATTTTGACATATTTACTTGACCAAGTAAATCTGTTTTTTAGATCTATAGGGGAGCACAAAAAATTCAAAGATCGTATATGATGGCCAAGCGGCTTTGAAGTTAGAAGAAAAAAGTGCAATTAAAGAATACTGTTGTTTCAGTGATCATAACGAAATACTTCGGAAAAACCTTATGAACTATTTCGATACAGGGTTGTTCAAAAGGAGATGACCATTATGAATTTCATCCTTAATTATAGGCAACCAGATACAATTGAATTCTACGCAAGTAGAAGCGATACAATCGTCCTCATTTAACAGAACTGTCTGGTTACGTAAACAAAAATAATGGTATATTTTTGTGAATAAGAAATGAGGAAAGAAGTGATTTTTCAGGTGCACGTAAGATTTATCATTTAAGGTTACTTACTATGTGTAAACAATCAGCTCATTAACAAAGTTGCAGAAATCAAATGAGAATAAACATACACGAAATTTACATTTCCTTGGGATAACAAATGATACTATTAGTGACATCATTCATTGTATTTGTGACAAATAATTACAAATACGTAATTAAAATTTATAAATATGGAAATGTGATGATTCATAAATTAATTTTATTACTTTTACTCTTTTGCCACTTAAAGTTTTATGGTAAAAATTGTTTAGTGTTACCATCTAATCTTTTTATTTTCTATTCAAGCGTATTCTTCAATTCTTCACACTTGTTGAATACCAATGTATTATTTTGATATTATCTTTTCTGTAATTTTACTGTCATAATATCAGCCATATATACGTCATTTGTCTCTCGCTTTGTCTATATGTATTTTTCTACAAATGGTTATAGTCCCAGCCGACTAGTGCAGTGTAATTTACACATATGCTCTAATAACTGCGTGTTTTGCTTATTTGCGTCTAGTTTACCATTTATTCCCTCTGTGAAAAGTTTTGTAATTTAGGTTCTCTTTCTCCCATTTGATTTGATATACGATTCCGGTATTAAACAAAAAAAATGATGGTAAAAAAATCTGAATTTTTTCTGATAAAATATTTTATTGGCCTATCTTAAACGTGCCAACAGAACAACTTGAACAAAATTACTGATTTTATCACATAGTGGCCGGTGTAAATAAAATTAAGTGCAAACTTTTACTTAGGTTTTTTAAAGCAAAAACTATTAACGGTAAGCTTAAGTCAGACAAAAATTGTAGACCATAAAATTATCTATAAAAAATATATCAACAGTTTTTTCCTAAGAGTCACCGTTTCGGAGATATATCGGTTTAAAAAATTGCAAAAGTTGTAATCGTCATAACATGCACACGTTTCCACTATGACGTTTTTTTAATGTGGTTTCGCCAGTAGGCCTATTCCACAGGTTTGTTGTGATTCTGTTTAATTCGAAACTATTGCATAATAACAGATTAGCAAGGGTTGGAAATGATAAAAGCGATGGATATTAAAAAACAGTAGAGAAATTTATTCGTCTGATTCATAACCTTTAAATACTTCTTGTGATTCTTCTTTATCTTCTTGGTATCAAAGGAATCCTCTACTGTTGGTGATTCAACATTAGAACAGGACCGGCCTTGACAATTTGTACATTCCGACATTTTGGCAACCACATTTAGCACTTCATCCCTTCTTACAGTTGCAAAAAATTGTGTTTAGTAGTCTGAATTGGTTCCAAAGGTATTGACGACCAACTTCCAACTTGAACTTAGTAATATACCCGAAAAAGAAGCTGATGAGCAGCAACTGAGGTTGGAGGAAGACAAGCTACTTGCACTTGTTGAGACATGTTTTCTTAAGGTTACACTGGTGAATAAATTATGGGACTGGGTTTCATTTTACCTGATATTCTCATAGATATACTTATATTTTAAGTGTAAGTTACAATCAGCGATAGAAAAATATTTTTACTTACAGTACCGATTCAGAGATGTATTATACGTATTATATTATAGTAGTTATGCATATTATGACGGTTCAACTTTTCTAACTTTTTGAATCGTTATATCTCCGAAACGGCTCTTAGGAAGAAAAGTGTTGATACATTTTTTATAGATAATTTTATGATGTGAACTAATTTTATGTTAAAACTTATCGTATTGCTGAAAACTTGACCTCGAGTAAGTTATTTTCTAAGTACCGGAACGATGAGGAATTTTAAGATAACAATTTTGCTCACTTTCAGCTTGTAATTTTATGTACCTTCAGTTTTATTTTTTGGCCTAATTTGACAGGACTACTAATATTTATGGCCAAATGAATAATGTGCAGAATAGGTCTATGGGATTATTGGGTGATTCTGGCTAATAAAACAGTATAGAAATCCTCGAACAGCTGAAGAAATTGCATTCAATACGCTTTTCACCACTGAACGAGTCATTATTGAAAAAAAGCGTTGATCAACTAAAAAAGAGGTTTCCAATATTGCAGTATATTGTCATAGTCAAATTAAAAAGAGTAATCAATCTCTTATCTATTAGTTGCACTTTTTCTTTTATTTTTGTTTTCTTGGGAAATAACACCAAAATCGAAATAAAAAGCTGTATATTGAAAGAAAAACCAAACGTTTCAAAATCGATTCTGACTTTGTTGTCAATGTCTTTGAAATTTGTATTGAAAATGTAAATTGCAAATTACATTTTCAATGCATATTTTAAAGCCATTGACAAAACTGTAAATTACAAATTACATTTTCAATACATATTTTAAATCGACGTTTGGTTTTTTCTTTCAATATACAGCTTTTTATTTCGATTGTGGTGTTATTTACAAAGAAAACATAAAAATAATCAAGAATATGCCACAAATAACATTTAGAAGACTATTAGTTGCATTATTTTATAAATTTATCTAAATATTTAAATGATATAATTCCATTTATGAATAAGTTGAGATTATAAAGAACGAGATACTAAATATTGATGATGAAAATAGATCAGAAAATATAGATGAAACTATTCGAAGGCGAGGAGAACAAACAAGAAATAATATAAGAAATGTAATTGTCCAAAGACAACTTTAACTTAAATTTATACCGGGTGGGCCAATTAAAACGAAATAGGGCCGATATTTCATATACCGTACGTTTAAAATAAATCTCTAAGAGCGCGGATCCGTCGATTTCTATATCCGGGGGAAAGATTTTGTGCATATCATCAGTATTGTCAAAAATCATTTTTTAAGGCATAGGGGGCGATCGCCCTCTCCAAAAGCCTTTAAGGTCAGTGAATTCGATAGTAAATCGACATAAACTTGTATGTAAAAACTTAAAATAAAGCGATTTCTGTTTCTGTTTAATACAATAGACCAGCAAATACAATGTATTTAAGGCTACAGAGAAGTCTTAGCCACACTTAGATAAAATTCGTACGAGATCGCCCTCCTGAAACTGGGAACCGTCCTCGCCCCTTCGTTCTACCTCTGTTTCCATTTGATATTTTCGAGAAAAAGATGATTTCAAACATGTTTATAAAATTGGATTAAGGGAACATCCATAAATTACGTAAGATGAATTTTGACGGGTTTCTGACCCCTACCCACCCCCATGTAAGAAACAGTAAGATATAATTTCATCAACCAACCACCCACCCCCTTCCTTACGTAAGATATACGTCATTTCAAAATTTTTAACTTTAAGGATAAAATGATATTGACTGACTTTCAGAGTTCTCGTTGAATTAGACCGCTAGATGTTTACGGATAAAATATTTTTATAAACTTACATTAAATTTTTTCAAGATATTAATTCTTATGTTACTGTAAGTAAACGTATATAATAAATAAGGGTTTGAGTATTATTATCCTTAAGTAATAATTAATGTTATAACTATAAATATTTATATTTGAAAATGCTTCAAGTAGAATTAAAATAGTTAACAGGCAAATAAAAGTCATATGCAATTAAATAATATAACTAAAAAATGTTATGTAAAATTCATTTCAAAATCCCATCTACCCCAATATAAGATTTCCTAAGATATTAGCAGATACCCACCCACCCTAAAATATCTTACATAATTTATGGATGGTCCCTAAGTAGAATCGTCTTTATTCCTAACAAAATTATTTTTAAATGTTAAAAGTCCAAGGCGTATCATTTTTCGGTTGATATTAAGTAAGAGTAGCTTTTACACAAAATTGAATGAAAACTAATAACGCATTTTCCATTTTAAAGCTATATATATAATAATAAAACAATCATTGTATTTATGGATTTCTTGAGAATAATCGCACCATACTTGTACAAAAACTTGTGTACCTCAAAGTCACTTCATATTGCCAAACATTTAATATAATAATTTACATTTACTGATAAGTTCCAATGAGAACGGGGTTGAAGAGGCTACAAATACCAGAAAACAACAATTACTGTGGATTTAAAAAGCCATGTTTTTCCTGGCTATTAACTCGCTCCTAAATCTTCGAGCCCAACCCTTCGGGCTTTCTTGATTCCAATTAATCATTATTTATAATTAAATAAGCCCCGGCCGAATGAATTATTGTGGCATTTATGATATAAGAACGATTTTCATAAAGTAAAAAATATATGTAGTATTTAATCACATATAAGGACTTCCAAAATCTTATCCGAAAAGTAATTCATCGATTGTCAACAATTATTTTCTTTTAATGAAATAATTGAAATTACATTGATTTTAATACACGGTAAGTTTACGAAAATTGCTCTTAGAACATTGTATTAATTATTAAATCACAGATTTACTGTACAATAATAATGAAACAAACAGGTAGTGGTTATTAATTGTCGCTATGACAATTCAGATTTTGAAAATTATTGTGCCATTATTACTTGATAATTAATTGGACTTTAGAAAACCTAGTTGTTTCAATTAATATATGCGGGCAATATGCTAATATGTTAATTATGTAATTGCCGGGCATAAGTAAAGAGATAGGCAGTCGTATTTATTGAAATATGGGTCAAAGATTTAAACACAACGGCTAATGTTACATAAAAAACTTGTTTTTCATCACAAATTTAATGAGCACATGTTTTGCTACTTAAAAAATTATTATATATGATAAAAAAATTATGAACGAATGCTTTTTTAGTACGAAATAATCTTAACTATGCAGTGAACTCTAATAGGCAATCGATTTAATATATGTCTGCGGCAATATACTGGTTGTTTTAAAACTGCCTGTCAGCTTCTTGAATAAATTATTTACAGAAGTCCAATTACTAGTAAAGTGTTTTTGTGTCTAGTAGCATAAAACGAGTAGTAAATAAATAAGACATAAGTACTCGTAGGTACATTCTGTTCATCAAGAGGAAAACTATTTTCTCTGAATTTATTGGAGGAGGGATTAACAATTTCAATTGGTATAGTGTTAATATAATAACTTGATTATACAATGTTGGATTCAGTTTCTAGCCTTGTTTCGATTTGGAAATATTCATCATTATGTCCACTATTTAGGTCGATATTCAATCTTATGGTATTTAAGGTTTATCTTTGTTTTTACTATTACAACGTAATTAAAATTTTTTTAATTATAAGAAACCCACAATGTAGTCTGGAATCTTTCGTACGTGTACTGAATTTTTATATCTATGACAATTCTATAAGTAGATATTTGTTATTTCTTTTATAAAGAATATAAAAAAGTTGGTGAAACATGAATAATATATGTTTCCATAGATTTCCCAGTAAACAAGTTTAATAGAAATAAAATCATTTCAAATTTAGGTACTACAATTTTCGCCCTGAAAATGTAGTAATTTGTTCTTCTTCCTCTTCTTTAATCAGTGTGGCTCGTCCATTTATGAATATGTAACTCTCAAAATATTTCCATCTTATAAGGTCCTGGGTTGTTGTTAATTATGCCATCGTACCATTGAGTTAAAGGACGACCTATACGTCTTTTTCTCCCCATGGCTGCCACTTGGTTTGCGGGTGTATTGAGATTCACCTGGTCGAGCCCTACCCATCTCCACTTTGCCTTTATAAGGATTTCACCAGCACCTTCCGTTCCTGCTTGTCTTCTTATACCCTCTATCCGTTTTCTACTTTACCCAATATAGTTCCATATTTGTTTGGGATACTTGCCGTCTATTTATGTATTTTGCAGTTAACGCCCATGTTTATGTGGCGTAAGTTAGAACAGGGACTTTCATCTTGATTGTAAATCGCCTTTTTGTGTTTCTTAGTATACAATTTATTTTACCGCTCAAAACCATTCTGGTATGTGGAGAATAAAAAACTTTATTATAGTAAAAAAAACGCGAATTATAAGTTTATGTTGTACTCTAATATCATTTCTATTATGTTGCGAAGTAACTGGATATATGTGATGGTGCTAAAGCTTTTTCGGAATCCCGGTACTTCTGTTAAGATACAGGTCAAAATTATTTGTAAGACCTTTTGTGATTATTTTTGTTAACATTTTATATATTTGACTTAAGAGATTCATTGGTATATACATTTTCAAGTTTGTTATGTTTCCACCTTTGGGAATTAAAATGATCAGAGCATTGTTTCAGCCTTTAGGAACGATTTAACTTTCAATACATTTGTTGAAGAGTATTTTTTGTTTGATCTTTCAACTTGACTAGTTCCGGAACAGTCCCATCCTCTCCAGGTGCTCTGTTGTTTTTTATTTCTTTTATGACTTCTTTAATTTCTTCTACTGTTATTGTAGAAATCTCTTCTGACCCCACGTTTTGTATTGTTGTTAGTTGGAATTGGATTTCTGTTGTGACGTGCATATTTTTATAGTACGTCTTGTCGTATTACTTAACAGATATTATATTACAAAAAATGGAGGTGCATGAAAACTCTATCAATGAATTAAGGTTAATTAATATAGGGTTTATCAATTTACTATAATTATAGAATCAATTTCTTATTGTGCACTAAATGTTTTGACTAGTGATAAGGTCCTATATTTTTGTCGAAAACTGAATTACTTGATTAGCTTAGGTGTGCTTTCATCCGACAAGTAATCAACACAAGGACTATTGTAAAACTTGGAAGTTTATTAAACATTTTACTGAATACCAAACTTATGAAAACATTTTTAAAAACATTACCGGCTTAATGGGTTTTGGTTTCGCTTCCGAAACTGCCCCATTTACAAGAATTTTTGTAAGAAAAGAACTTTGTCGAAGAATTTTTGTAAGAAAAGAGTTGTCGAAGTCGACAAAATTAAGACGTTTCAGTTGACAGACTGTCAACAACAACAACAAAATAATTTTAGGAATCGTAGGATTGGAAGAGATACCAGAAATCACGGTCAATGAAATCAGATATGCTTCAAGAAGGGAATACAGTACAGAAGTGGCCAATCTTTATAATGGCTGTCTGGGACAAGAACGTATACCAGAATCGTGGTTGGAAGCAGATGTCACACTAATACAAAAGAAATTAGATGTGTCAAATCTAGATAACTACAGAAAAAATAAGTTTACTGTCTCATTTTATAAACTGTTCCCGAGACAAATAGCAGTCACAATAATACCAAAAATTGATTTCAACCAACAGAACAAGCTGGCATTTACAAACTGTTAAAACACTTATAGGAAAAAGCAACGAAAATAATCTGGAGCTCCATATAGCATTCATAAATTTTAAGACACAATTAGAACTTTGGCAATCCTCAACGATCTGAGAAGCTGCAACATAGATCATCATGCTAATAAACAACATAAATGATTTCTTTATATCATGTTTTCAGCACATCTTTAGGCTTCCTCTCTTTTATATCTCGTTCCACCTTCGGTACATAGTTATCTTCTTACATTCGTAGTCTTTTGTTTCGAAGTATGTCATTTTGTTTACTGGTGTCTTTTTCTAAGAATACGAGTTTGACAACCATACGTGAGGACAGGGATCGGTAATTGTAATCTTAAAATTAAAGAGGAACTTTACGAATTGATTCCGCACCTGCATGTGTGAAAATGCATTAGGTGTGTTCTACTAACAAATAACTCTGAAGCAGTTAATGGTGGGCAACAGTAAGATAAATGTGTAAGAAACGCTCCATAGTACCTAAAGTAAATGATTATTACGTCCAGATTGTGGGAGCATAAAACATAGGGAATAAATTAAACAATTAAAGAAAATTTAGAGAAGAAACCAAAAAAGAAAAAAATTGTAAAGTCAAAAAAACAATTCTGAATAATGTATGAGCGATAGTTGCAGAAATTTTACTACCATTTTAAAACGCAAGAAACCATGTTGTTTCAGTAGATTAGACTAGTTGCTAAAATATGTAAAAACAATTATCACAGTAGAATTACTAATACAAACATGCCTAATGAATGTTTGTAGTGCAATTTTTGAATAATTGACATCAGTATATAACCAACGAATATAGAACCTTATAGAAGGACACGCCTTAAGTAAAATATGTCCCTTGTTTACATGTTAGTATGTTACCAACGGGATGGGGGCGCTGGTAGTTCAGTTAATGTGTCATGTATATAAAATATTATTGAAATACCAAACAGTAGAAGCGGTAGCCGAGCGCTTAAAGCGTCCGGTCACTAATCTGATGTTCCTGGGTTCAAGACCCAAGAACAGATATTTTTTTTTTGGTTTTAAAACATATGTCTTTATTAATTAATTTGATGAATCAATTTTATGTACCGCTTTCATTATTTGCATTAACATATTCCGTTAATATTGACAAACAATCATATGAAGTATTTAATAGTTGCAAGTTGGTAGTCTTTTAATGCGAGCGCAAAAATCGCGCCAAAACCAATAGTTTTTTATTGGCAGGTAACAAAACTGTATATTTACAGTGTAAAATCTTCCTTAAATAGACGAATAATTGATTCTAAAATCTATTTTAAGATTTTACTATATAAACTATAATGATATGCAGTTTTGTTACCTGCCAACCATTCTCCGCGTAGTTGATAATTGATCCCTGCCGGGATCGATGGTAAAATGACGACGTTTCGGCAGAGTCGTGTCGGTTCGCATAATTATCGTGGCTTTCGCTTCTAGTTTTTTTTTCAGGAGCGCGCACAATGTTAATGTATGGTTGGCACTAGCTGCGTGTGATGGCCAAAAGTCTAAAGGACGGGTCCGGGCCGGTATGAGAGGCTTGCGCGCGTTTACTGTGAGGCTCTTCGCTATTTCAGGACCGGGTGTTCTATATTTGCAATGGTGTTCTCAAAATATTCAACCATAGTTGGATATATTTCAATGATTATTTGAGATTTCTTCGAGTCCTCAACCTTATTTTTCTGTCTGTATAGTGTATTGTGTCGTAGAATTCTTGCAAGTGATGATGTTTTGACTTCTCTTTGATATTTCGTAGTTTTGTCTCAAGCTGTTTTTACTGTCCATTTCCTGTTTGATTTGTCCTGGAAATTTTGTGATCGGAAAATGTTGTAGTTGGGCTTGGTGATGACATATGAAGGTTCTGTTGGTGTGAGTTACACGACGCCGCGATGAAGGAGTATCCGAAAAACATGACGGCAAAGCTAAACAACAGAAAAACACAGAACATTCCATGGAAAGCCAGTTGTGCCCTACCCAGTCTTGTTCATTACAAGAGGGCAGATGTGACTCTGCCGAGTCGTCATCAGGGATTTCAGTTCTAATGAATTATTCATAAAATCAATATTTCTAATTTAACTTTTAAAAGCAAATTTAGTGAATATTCAATATACTTACATAGTATACATAATGTTAACCATTGCCCAACTATGGTAATCTAATCAACGACAGTGAACTATAAACATGGACCCAAAAGTCTTATAGAGTTTATACCCTAGAAAAAGGAACATATATACAAATCTTGAGACTGTAAACCTTTGATAAATATAACTCCGTATGGTCAATCCTAAATTATGCATAGTTCAATGTTATAAAAATTGTAAAATCTTTAGAACGTAAAGTTTTAAACCCTTCCACTAGAAACGGTAAACAAAAAAACTAAACACTTTAATCACAAACCATGAATCTAGATACTGAACCGAATACTGAACCATTAAATTTTGTAAACTCTAAATCCCGAATTTGGAATCATCAAGAATTCAGTGGCTAGACACTGAAAGATATTCCCCGAATAGATAAAATGTATAAATAATAATTTATCGTATATAAAATCTCAACCATACTTTTATCATAAAATTCAAATTTTTCGGAACGAGAATTCTCATTTTCTAGCCATTTTTACAAAAGATGCAATATTTTGGATTTACATTTTTAAATTTTGCATACTTCAGGATTGGGAATTAAAAGTATAGGAAACATTAACTGTACCATTTAAATTCAAACTATGTGGAACCGTAGTGTAGAAAGGCAACTAACCCTCCATACAAATTCATATTTTGATATACTTAGGTACTTTTTCAGAATATAATACAATACAGTATTTAAATTTAAATTATACTACACAAAAAATGTAAACTTGTTTTATGTTTTTTTTTTCTGGATCTGCAGTGTTATATTTTATATAAGTTCTTTTAAATTTCGTAATTTATGAATAAATAATCAGTAAGTCAAGATATTGCATTCGTAAATATTAAATGAAATACGATAAATTTAATGATAACAGTTCTTACAAAATAATCGTCATATTTTATGAAATTACCGACTATTTTACTATTGTTAAGAAATCAAACACATATTATTTTATTATAATAAATATCTGGGGAAATTGTTTTAAAAGCGAAATAATAAGAGAAACTTCGGTATTTCGCAGACAATTACAACTAACTACTATAAGTTTATAGTTCAATCACCGGCAGATTTGAGATTATTCAATTGGACCTTGACCTACTCTTCGAATACGATAGACATTTGAAAAATCCTAATCAAGTGGTAAAGATACAGTTGTGGCATATGAAGATACGTGAATATACCACAATAAAATATTTATATAGGTATATTCAGTTCGACGTATTACAAATGTATGATGCAATGTCTTACATTAATGATTTAACACTACGAGGTTATTATGAAAAGTTCAATTTAAAAATGAATGAATTCGTTCTTTCATATTATTTTTCACTATAATTCCCATACTTTAGATGAATCAAATGGTAAATCTGGGAAGAAATGATAATGAAAAATATTGATTAAAATTATCCTAGATATCTTGATGGAGTGAACCAAACTGGTTTGCTTCATGAAAATGACAACGTAGTGTTGTTGAGAAGGCGTTGAGTGTTTTAAATAAAGGTTTGTTGTTAGGGTGCAAAACTGTGTTTATTTACATTTTCTACAATGAACTAAAATATTGAATCAGTAATGTTAGGTTACCTTACAATGAATCAACCTCTATTTATTATAGAATTAATTTAAAATAAATCATGTTGGGACTTTAGGACTTAAAAACCCTTTTTAAAAAATATATTTATTTCGAAGCTAGAAATATAAATGTACACTGATTCTACTTTAATTATTACTTTAACAATTCAAATAGTCATACGTTTAACACTAGAATAATTGGAAGCTAACTACAGACTAACTCAAAAATCCTCGGTAGAGTTTTTATTATTCCTATTTATAATCTTTGTCTAGGCTACGTAGTGCTGATTTAGCTAAAGTTGTTTGTTACTTAAAAGTCATTATTAGGTCAAATGATTAATAATTATTATTTCTAACTGCGTAGAGTCTTTTTACAATAGGTTCATTGTTAGGGTGATACGTAACATACATTTAAAAAAACCGACTTTATTTTTTATGAAGTCGCTGCCAAGCTAAAGTGAAACTATTTTGGGAAGTACATTGATAGTTGTACTTCGCAACTTCGCTGTTCCAATTGACCCCGACTTCAGAAAAAGTATTTAATTGTTGTAGCAAAAATTATTTTATGCTTTTTAGTTAATTTTCTTTTGAAGTCGGTTTTTGTTTTTTTTTTTAATGTATTTATTTTACAATTTTTAGTGATGCAATGGCTTAATTGGATGCTGTTTTCAAATCTAATTAACTTTTCCGATGTTGCCTAACATAAGGTGTTTTATACTTTCATTTATTAACTTGACCAACCTCGTTTACTGTTGAATAGAATAACTTGCTTTGTAGATATATGAATATGTATTAAGAAAATTTTGTATATCATTATAACTTAGGTGGATCCACTATATTGTAAACGATCAGAGTATCATCATTCTTTACGTCTGTTACTTATAGTGACATTCATAATAGTCTCCCCTCCGCGGAATCTTATAATAAATCGTTATACAATTTTAATTGATATAACATAATAGGACGTAGTTTTTAATTGAAATTAACTTTATCTGATAACAGTTTGAGTTGTGTGTGTCTGACGACGAGTTGACATTGTCCTCGTCAAAGTCAGAAAGCTCTCATACTTAGACCTGGAGAGATATGAGAGTTATCACCCCCAGGACGGTGGACTCACCTGATCAGGACCTTAACGTGAGAGTATTTTAATATATCTGGAGAATAACAAAACACAAAATCTTCCTTCATGTTCATACTCAGAGCATTCCAGATAAATTTTGCTACGTCTGTGCCAAATAATGATCTCGACACTGATTAAAATAAAAATAAACCAAGATTCGGTTTCAACGATTTAAAAGACATCTTAATTTACTACAATTTGTTTCGTTAATTTCTTTCAAGTGAATTCGATCTTGTTTTGTAGTTGAACCAATAGACTAGAACAAAAAAATGGATCTCATTGACATTAGAAACATCTCAGTATGACTTTAGAGTAACACTTTAGCTGATTCCAGATTCGGATTTAGCGAACCAAAAAACACTTGAATGAATTTTTTCAGATTTTTTGATTAGATTATGGCAATTTGACCTTGACCCTGACCTGATGAGGTTAAACTGACCCCGGATTCAGATTCAGCAACCTCAAAAACATAAGCCTACATAGATCCGGTCCGATGAACAAGACTTTTTTGTGGGGATGGGTTATTAATCTTCAGATTATACCTATATCTTTTTAAGGACATGCCATAAATTCCATAGAAATATAGTACAGTAGTAGTGGAGTCATTTTTGCATATTTTTTAAACATCATCATTTTTTAGAAATATAATTGATTTAATTTTGAAGAATGTTCCAAGATTTTTATTCCATAAAAAAACATTTTATTTCTTGTTAATCCTTTTCAACCATATGTATTTTTGTTTTTTTATTAAATTCTCATTTGTTTTCATTTTGTAATTTTTTAACTAGCCCTATCAATTAATAAACGCAGACAATTGTTTGATTAAAGTACAACTGAAGATATTGAATTAAGTTACGTGGAAGCTATAAGTTCAATGTTAGGGAACATAACTTGTCTAAAACATAGCGGGTTCATTAATTATTAAGGCGTTTTACATTACAGGCTTTTAAAATGTCTGACGCCTTTAATTAAATATATTGTTTGTCGTCCCCGAGAAGAGGTCTCGTTTCGCACATGTGAATTAATCAAAGGTAGGGGTCTTTATTTGCAAATATTAGAGTCTTTATTTATAATAACACTATGGATGCCACACTTTGGGTCCATCTTAATATATTACGATTTAAAATTTATTTAAAACAAACTCATTTCAAAGGAATCAAAATGAAAATTATTTCAACATCTTGTAAGATCACTATTCTGACATATCTTGACATTTAATTTTATAGATTTCTGTGGAAAATTTATTTCACTTTGACTTTACATTTTTTGCATGTATTTTTCCGATTTTCTGGAAAAGGTATGTTTCACTTTATACATATATAATAAGCATGATTATTCGGAATATTTCTTTGTAGAACACAATTTAAAATATTCAAACTGATCGAGTCGTTTTAGAGAAATCAGTGAAGATTCATTGAACTATTATAGTCTCTTAATAACTATTTTCTTCCATTTTCTGGGAAACGATAAATCTTACGTTATACAAAAATATATGGTACTATTCCGTAATCTTCCTGAATAGATTGCAAGTCATTAAAATTGCATATAAAGATCACGACGAATTAATAACCTCGTCCTTTTTGGAAGTCGGTTAAAAAGTACAAATGTCTTGGTTTGTCAATTTGTATCACTATAAAATGCATAAAAAAATGATTACGTATCTGGTGCATAAGTACATTTATTCAGTTAATCAGTGCAACTTTTCCAATTGAAATCTGATATAACAACTGGAGCTAAATTAACCTCTATGTTTAAGCTAACTAAAAGCAGATACAAAATGTCAAAACTAACATCAAACTTGTTACAAAGCCAATGGCCAACGGAAAGCCAATGCCAATCGAAAAAATCGTTCCAACAAAATGAAGTCATGACCAGTTCGTAATCACCTGATTATTTTTAAAATTTTATTAAATACAAATTGTTTATAAATTTGTTATTAATATATAAAATATTGTCGAAGATTTGTATGATTTTGTGCACGAAATTTAATAATTCCCAGGAAGAAAAGCAGTCCAGTGATTTCGAAGTTTTTTTCGGCCAAATAAAGACACAAAAAAACATTTGTTTTTGGCTTTTAGTACAATGCAAGTAATACAATGAATACAGGAATCACAGACAGATACACCATTTCGATTTATATTTATTAAACTAATAGGTAATATGCTCTCAATGGCAACTCATTAGGTTATACAAAATTTTATTACCACCAAAAAACTAAATAAAATTTACCGACTTATGAGCTATTCTTTTTCAGATTTAGCACACTAATATTTCATGACTAGGTAACTTCCCTGCTTTTGTTCTATTACAACTCAATGTATTTGAACATAATTCTCAAGTGATATTATAATTAACACATTATTTTGAAAACAGCGGGATTACACCTGTATGTCTAAAATTAGATTATCAATAAGAGCCAGTTTAAGTCTAAGTAAGTAAAACATTATTCGCTGTTAATACTGGCTTGTCAAAAACCGTTGTTAACTGTATTATTCCAAACTCAAACTTTTATCCGTCTAAAATTCATATTTTTATCAATTTCTATAGAAATCGATTCATGTTTTTGGTTAAAGACGTTGTAAAGCATCATTTATTTTTGTGAAGAGTATTTTTGAAGGAAGTAAAACCGTTTATTTACTACATTTTCTTGATTTTTTATAAACAGAGAGAATCGTATTACATAACCTGGTTTTTGTTTCTTACACAGAAAACTAAGTTATATGGGTATTTCAAGAACAAAGAAGTGTCGGAATGAATTCTCGGACCTAATTTTTGCATTTTAGTACCATTCTGAAATATTTCTTATTGTAAATGTGACACTCCGTTAAGAAGCCTTTGCTTCATTAAAATAAACTGTTTGCAGTCTACTTTCCATCCAACAGTCGCCTGCTGCCGGCATACATCGCTTAACAGGTGGAATGTAGAATCAATATTTTTTCCTGAAATACATCTTAGGTTTTGAACCTCTGTTATTCGGGTTTGAAAATACCCCTAGTAATAAATAGACCCTATTTACTGACCTGTCAATTAATTAATATGTTTCCTAAAACTTTTAAATTCTGACAAGCATGCTGAGGTTTTAATGTTGCTACATTATTATCCTTGACATTTGTGAATTTAATTATGCTCGTGGAACGTCGTCTTCTGTCAAAAACGATTTTTGTTATTTGATTTTTCATTGGCATACATCCAATGAAAATTAGGTAATGGAATGGTTGTCCCTACAGGAAAAATGTTTATGCGGATTAATATATACACAGATATATTTCGTCATAGGAAAAAATAAAGGAAAATTTCCAAGGATCAGTTATGATTTATATAGTTATAAAAATCAATATCCGTGTTGAAGATAAATACGAAAATCATCCGCTGTGTCAAAGATAAACAACTAAACATCTAACCTTCTTTGACAAAAAAAAAAACAATTTATAGATTCTCGACAATGAAAAATATCCATTATTTATTCAATCAATGTAGCAATAAATAGGTACGCCAACATCGTGTCTAATAAACAAATGTTTTATTTTCGTTAATATAGGTATTTCTATGTATCCTTAACGCTATTGGACAAGTGCAACTTTGATGTGGAAGGTATTTTAAAATATGAGAAGAGAATAAATTATCGTGCGAGAGAATGTTATTTCAAGTTATAAACGGAACGATCAGTGTTATTTATTTACTTGAATGAAATTCACTGCTCGCGATTTTTCGATCGATTTTAATGTGACGCAATATTAACTGTCTATAGTTGCACCTCTTTCATAGAACTTAAGAATAAATAATTTTGACAATTATTAAATAAAACAACTTGGCTCAATATTCAAAAACGAAATTTTGCTGACAGTAATGAATAGTATCATTTCGCGATATAGATATAAGGTGTCAATGAAAATTTTGAAATCATTTATTTCAAAAGAACGCTGCGAGAACAATTCCGTAGTCAGCGGGAGGTGGGGGGATTTTGGGTTTCAAGATTCAATTTTAATAAATTAATAATTTTTTCATAAGACGCCCTCCCAAATCATCTGTTTTTTAAGTGTTTACTGTCTTAAAATCAACCTTCAGTGACATCACCCCCTCCCCCGAGATCAAGCCCCCCTGGATCCGCCCTTGTTGTGAATATAGGGTGAGTTGTTTTGGTTACCAGTGTTTCGCCTTCATTGTTATATTTTCGAAAGTTTATGACATTGACGCAAAATATTATCCTGTTGATTAATTAGTTATAGTTTCTATATCAATATTAAAGTTACATGTAAAGTGCTGTAACTACTGTAAAACTGATTTAGTGTTTGGAGATCAACACGTGCGTATTAGACACAGTTGTTGGGGACAATCTTATAAAAGAACATGACAGAAAAGTACAAGATGCGTACAATGAAATTATATCATAACAACCAAAATAATATTTCGCTCAGGAAATTATTACTATGGTTGAATTCTGGGACCACTATTAGGATACTCAAAGCAAAGTATGGAGTAAGTAGTGGACTGTCCTCCACCACGAAAATGTAAACTTGTTGCATCAGCTAGGGAAATGAGTTCTTTTGGATAGGATGGAGTTATTGTGGTTGATTACCTGTGCAACCACCAAATACATGATGTTTTGAAAATTAAAACTAGGCCCATAATGACTATAGGGTGTTTCCAAAATTGAAAAAATGCATGAGGAAGGAAATTTCAAGTTACAATAATGCTATCTCTGCAGTATATTGTGGTTTGCAGAGGAGCAAGTTATGTCGAAAAATATACTATATTTTTTAAAATTATTATGAATATGTCAGTGCTCAACCGTAATGATTAGTTCTCGTGTATATATTTGTATAATAATTTTCCAATTTGTTTTGCCATCTGCTATTAAACAGGAATTTCCACTTTATGATCCCTTGATATCCATCTGTTGTAAACATGTTTAATAATACAGTCTTGGGGACTTTGCTGATGGCATATCTCCATTTGAACTAATAAAGGTGCATCGCACAGATTATGTTATTCTATTTCTTCCATTATTAATTCATTAGTTTCTCAAACTAAGCCTCCAACTTCGGAGGAAGGAATATTACGGTTCCATGGCACTCACTCATAGAATTATTTCACCCATTGTTATCTTGACCTATAACTCATAAGGGGTAAAAAAATCAACTTTGGAGGGCTGTATCTTGAAACAAAAGACTTCCAGAGTTTAAGCCCATGGAGACTTTCGATCTACTAGTTCAGAACTATGACTATCTGCCAAAGTTTCAAAAAAATTAGCCGAAAGCCACTTTCTTGCTATACCTCACAAAGGGTAAAAAAATCAGCTTTGGGGGGTTGTATCTAGAATACAAAGGACTTCCAGAGTTTGAGCCCATGTAGACTTTTGATCCACAAGTTCAGAACTATGAAATGGTAAAGTTTAAAAAAAAATTAGCCTTTCCTTACCAATTTTTAAAAATTACAAAATATATTTACTAAATATGATTGAAAAACAAAAAGATATCTTTTATAATAATTGGTTGCGATTGTAATTCATATAACTCCAATATTATTTAGAGTCTGATACATTGGGTGGTACAAGTTGGTATGTGAGTGTAGATATATTGACTGCAATTTGTTATATTATGAATTGTGGTACTCTGAATAATGGCTTTCATTATACAATAAAAATAATTTTAGCAGTCACAGGTCAGTTCAGTTATTCATATTTATCTAAACAGGGCTTAATTTAAAAAATAAGATTTCCAAACCTAAATTGGTTGCAGCACATACCAAAACTACACCCATTCTTGATTCACTAATTGTGATATTTTTTAAATGAAGTATAATCCAAGTATTTTTTTATGATAATAAAATAATCTATTTTTTTTTACAGTGGCTAATTTTTAGTGACAAGCAAAACAAAAAAAACCCAGAAAACTCCAAATTAGTCTTTCTAAAGGTTTTAATAATATTTCATTCAAAGATGTTTTTTTTTTCAGAAACAACAATATATTTCCACTACGTTTCCTTGGACTTCCATCGTCTTGAACTGATTGATTTCACAACGTTTCACCTGAAGACGATAACAGATCCAAAGCCATTGAAACGTTGTGAGCTAAATCATTTAAAGACGATTGGAGTCCAAGGAAACGAGTTAAATTGTCTACCAGCTTCAGACTAACATATTTTCACTACTTTTGTTTCTGTTTGTTTCATTCAAGTCTTGATTAAACTGTTGGGTAATTTGCAACAAGTTTATTTATCGAAATATTCATTTTAAAGATATAAAAAATATATATTTGTAATCGTCATAATCAGCCCTTTGATATGAGGCCTGTTCCAACACGACGTAAAACCGATAAGCAACCGGTATTCGTATTGCGCGTAACGTCATTGTAAACGGTAAATCGTCACCGCGCACAAAGATTATCGGTTGTGTATCGGTAATTCGTTCTGTTGGAACGAACCTATGATATATTACATGATGCCTTAGAAATAATTTTCATTTAATGATGTAACTTGCCCCCTAAAACTAATATTCGGGGTTTCTCCTTATTTTTCCAGTAAAGTTCAGGTAAGTTCCTATATCCCTATTTTTTTTCAAATTTTTGCGGCTTATAGTTTGGGTGATGAGATAGGGGGAATTGGTAAATTTTTATATTTTTGATAATAACTTAAATAATTTATTTTAAATCAAGAACCTTTGATTTGATATATTATGTGATGCGTTAAAAACAATGTTAATTTTATATTTTTCATTTAATTCTGTAATTTGTCCCCCGAAATTAATATTTGGGGGTTCTCCTTATTTTTCCGATAAAACTCAGGTAAAGCCCTATATCCCTAAGTTTTTTCAAAATTTTAGGGCTTAGAGTTTCGAAGATAAGGTAGGGAGAATGGGTAAATTTTTTTATATTATTGTTACTATCTTTTAAATAATTTATTTTAAAAATATGAACAAAATATGTTTGTATTTGACATAATGAGCCCTTTGATTTGATATATTACGTGCTGCCGTAGAAACAATTTTAATTTTATATTTTTCATTTAATTCTGTAATTTGCCCCCCAAAATTAATAATGCAGTTGAGGCCCTATATCTCTAATTTTTATCAAAATTTTACGGCTTATATTTTCGGAGATAAGGTAAGGGGAATGCGTATTTTTTATATTGTTGCTAATATCTTTAAAATGATATATTTTAGAAATATGAAAAAAATATATTTGTTTTCGCCATAATGAGCCCTTTCAATTGATATATTGCATGATGTGTTAGAAACAATTTTAATTTTATATTTTCTATTTAATTCTGTCATTTGCCCCCCAAAATAAGTAGATGTTTCTCCTTAGTTTTTAGGTAAAATTCAGGTGAAGCCCTATACCTCTGATGTTTATCAAAATTTACCGAAATCGCGATTTTTTTAGTTTTCCCCCTAGAAGTACTCCTAATATCAAAATTTCTTCATTTACGATATTTACTCCTGATCCGGTCTCCAAACTGATACCAAATTTCAACCTTCCCCATCTAGTAGTTTAGGAGAAAATTGCTGTGATGTGAAAGAGGGAGAAATTCGGAGTGATATTATAAGGGTATCCGTATATTGTATATACGGAACCCTAATTAGAGGTAAGAAGTAAGTTATTACATATGTTGCAAAAACATATTTCTTTGTAATTTATCATTAGATAACCAACTTCTATGACGTGACTTATTCAGTTTTTCAGAAAAGCCTCTTCCAAGACAAATAATCTCTTCACAAAATACCTATATTTTGGATAATTATATGAATAAACATAATTGAGAATAACGTTAGAAATAAATAATATATAATATTTCCATAAGAACTTTGTACACTGTATTACATATAAAAAAGTAAACCTCAGAAGATTGTTTACTGCATTTCAATTATTGGTTCTGAACATTCAGTTTAATATTAATCTCAAAGATACTCTATATACCTAGTACTAAATTCTAAGATCCTCTATCTTATTAGTAGCAAACAAATATGAATTTTGCATACTTTAGTATCTTTCCAAGAGATGGCGACAGCTATCTTGACCGTAAAAATATAACAGTTATCTGTTATTTTGCATTGTTATAACAGCAAGTAGCAATATAGTAATAGCAACTGTTATTTAAAAATAGTAGTTTTGTCCATTTCTACTACCAGCTTTGTGGGAAACTGTATCTTAGCTTTGGGGGCTGTATCTTGAACACAACAGACTTCCAGAGTTTTAGCCTATGGAGAATTTTGATCCACAAGTTCAGAACTATGAAATGGTAGAGTTTCAAAAAAAATTAGCCTAAAGTCATTTTTTGTAAGAATATTGTGGGGTCCTTTCCTTACCAATTTTTAACAATTACAAAACATATTTACTAAATATGATTGAAAAACAAAAAGTAATCTTTTATAATAAATGGTTGAGACTGCAATCATATAACTCCAATATTATTTAGAGTCTGATACATTGGGTAGTACAAGTTGGTATGTGAGTGTAGAGGTATTCACTACAATTTGGTATATTGTAAATTGTGGTACTCTGAATAATGACCTTTATCATACAATAAAAATAATTTTAGCAGTCACAGGTTAATTCATTTATTCATTTTTATCTAATATAAATAATTTGGTCAAGTGCGAGTTGGACTCGCATACTAAGGGTTCCGTTCCACCTTCAAGATTCTAATATTCCAGTTTCAGACAAGCAGAGAATGAGTGCATTTTCTTATATTTACCCTAATATCCTTTAAAGGAAGCGTATTAAATTTATAAAAAAATTACACTCTCATTTTCCACACATAGACTTTTTATTTTATCTGCTTCAGGATTCGCTTGATTTTCATAAGAATATATATGTATTTAGTTTTCTAATTTGGCCCCCAAAAATTAACATTAGAGTTTTATTTTACTAATAAACTTTCAGAGAAGCCTTTAATAATCTACTGTTTGAATTTTGAGGCTCTGTAGATTGGAGGAAATAGGGCAAAATAGGTCAAGTTTTAAATTATAAATTATTAAATCTGTTATTCAAATTATTTAAAAATACAAATAAAATATATTTTTCAAAATTTAAATAGTATAGTTTCTAAAGTGGGAATTATGTCGATGTTAAATATTTTTGCTAATATCTTTTAAAAAATGATTTAAAAATATGATATATTTGTAATTCACATAATGAGTTTTTTATATGATGTGTTTGAAAATTGAATTTTTATTTTCCACTTAATTGTATAATTTGTCCCTAAAATTACTATTGGGGTTTTCTAATATTTTTTTTTATAAATTTTAAGTGAGCACCAGTACCCCTAATTATTTTTAAAATTTTAGATAGTATGGTTTCGGAAATGAAGCGAGAAATTTTTTATATCTTTATGTTAATATCTTGTAAACAATTAATTTTAAAAATATGTAAATATATATTTGTATTCCTCACAATAAACCCTTTCATTTGATGTATTGCATGATGCGTTAAAAAATATTTTTTTATTTCCCGTTTAATTCTATAATTTGCCCCCTAATATTAATATTAGGGATTTCTTCGTATTTTTCCTGTAAACAAAAAAATTTAGGTCTTATAGTTTCGGGAATAAAGGGGGGAATGGTTAAATTTTTAAATATTTTTTAAAATATTTATTTAAAAAAAAATAAAAAATATATTAGTATTTGTTATAATGAGCCCTTTGATTTGATATATTACTTGATCCGTTAGAAACAGTTATAATTTTTTATTTCCCATTTAATTCTATAATTTGTCCCCCAAAATGAATATTAGGGGTTTCTCCTTATTTTTCCAGTAAAGTTCAGGTTGGGGGCTATATCTCTATTTTTTTTTCAAAATTTTACAGTTTATGGTTTCAGTGATAAGGGGGGGCGGAATGGGTAAAATTTGTTATATTTTTGTTAACATCTTTTAATTAATTTATTTTAAAAACATGGTAAAAATATATTTGTTATCGTCATAATGAGCCCTTTCATTTGATATATAACATGATGCATTAGAAACAATTTTAATTTTATATTTTCCATTTAATTCTGTAATTTGCCCCCCAAAATTAAAAGTAGAGGTTTTTCCTTATTTTTCCAGTAAACTTCAGGTCAGACCCTATACCTCTAATTTTTTTCCTCTTCTTTTTAACTAATTTTTTTGAAATTATGAAAAAAATATATTTGTATTCTTCAGACCTTTCTTTTGATATATTAGATGATGCATTTGAAAAAAATGTTATTTTTAAATTTTCATTGAATTCTATAATTTGCCCCCCAAAGTTAATATTACTGGTTTCTCCTTATTTTTCCTGTAAAGTTCGCGCAACGATATATAATTCCTATTTTTCAGTAGTTTCAGTACTTTCGGAGATCAGGGGGGGAATGGTCGATTTTTTTAGTTAAGTACCCCTACAATCAAAATATCTTCATTTATGATATGTACTACTGATCAGGTCACCAAACTATACATTGATACCAAATTTCAACCTCTTCTATCCAGTAGTTTAGGAGAAAATTGCTGTGATGTGACAGAGGCAGAAATCCGGAGTGATATTATAAAGGTATCCTTACCCTAAAAATAAGATTTCCAAACATAAATTGGTTGCTGCATATACCAAAACCACACCAATTCTTGATTCACTAATTAGGATATTTTTAAATGAAGTATCATTGCAAGTAGGTATTTCTTTGTTATGATAATAAAATAATCTATATTTTATAGTGGCTAATTTTTAAGTGACAAGCAAAACAAAAAAAACCTTGAAGATTTTCTGTTTAATTTGTATGTATCCTAAATGACTAATTAAATATAATAATATATCAAAAAATGTCCAAACAACTATGTGTAAAGGGTAATCTTATTAGAAACCTCTTCACATAAAATGGGGATAAATTTTATTTTATTTCAACATTAGTCTTCATCTATTTCTAAAGGTTTTAATAATATTTCCCTTTGTTTCATTCAAGTCTTGATTAAACTGTTGGGTAATTTGCAACAAGTTCACTTATGAATTTTTGATAGTTAATATTTTCCTATGTAGCATCTTATACCATAAAATCTTAATGAAATGCTGATTATTCAATTGTGTTAGTCAGCTGATTTTTTTGTTATCTTCAGTCACCTGGTATTTTGTTGAATACCTTAATGTTTTTTATTATTTAATGATATATAATAACTTTTTTTCACAATAAAAAATATCATAAGTGGTATAATTGTTTAATTTTTTTATTTTAAGGTATTAAAATAAGATTAGATCAACTTCTAAAATTAACTATAATTAAAATAAACTAATTTATATTTAAATTATACACAAAAATCATTAGTCAGAATGTACTAATTCTTTTATTATTAACTCAAAACTTAAATTGAGAATTTGTGTTATAATTTACTGAATAAGCAATTTAAATTTCAATTCTATTTGCCAGAACACAATTACAATGAATTTAAGCAACCAGAGATTATCTTATTGGTTTTAAGTTTATTAGCTAACATTTCTACAACAGATTAATTAAGAATTAAGGCTGCTATGTATACTGTATCAATATTTGTAAGGAAAATAAACTAAATAGTAATTCACAAACAACATTAAATTATTAGCACTTCCTGTTCTTGTTTTAAAGGATATTAAATATAGTATTTGGTACTAGGATATTTTTAATAACAGTGTTATAAGCATCAAAAAACTCACCTGAATAGGACGACTTGGACGTCTCTAGCAATTTAAAAGTGAAGGGAATATGTACCTTCATCATGTTCATTTGTGGAACTCTTGGAGCAACTTGGTGTAATGTGGTTGGAAAAATAAATTCTTCGCCATGTACCCTTAATATCATCATATTCCTGAAACAAGACATGTATGCACTACTTAAATACAACTCCCAATGTCATTTTTTAATTTAGACAAATATATAGTAAACAATTTAATAATTGTTAGTCAATTTGTAAGTATTACTGAAATAATATTACTCACCTAGTAATAAATAATATCATGGCACAAAAGCATAACAACACTGCCAAAACCGAAAATATATTCGATAATTCGGCCACAGACGTTAATAAAGTACTCATTATTATATCACTGTTTCATAACACGCGACGAAAAAAAATCGAAAACCGAAATCACATTTCCGATTTCTCACACGAATTCCGAATTGATTTGAGATACTCTGGTAAACTGTTAATTATTTTAAACAATAACAAACTCCCTGTTAAATAATGTGTCAAAAATAAGTGGGGAGTTAAATTGTTGATGACATCTGACAAATTTGGCATTTGTGCTATAGGCCACAGATCAAAGAACTGTATGCATCCGGCAACTTAGAGCATGTACCTTCTGGAGGAAGACTGCACCTACCTTTCTATTGAAATAGCCTCTTGCACTCTCTATTACCCTCTCTTTCCATCCTTGGCACGACTATTCCTCTTATGATGTATCTCTCTTATGTTAAATAGCATGCATGTTATGGCAATTTCCTGTTAAATTCATTCATAACTACAGATTTATCAATGAACATTACAGGAAACGGCGGTAACATGCATGTTGTTTAACGTAAGAGAGGTAGGTACATCATAAGGGGGATTTGTTCATTGCAGGCTACCTCCAGCAGGCAGGAAGGTGCAAGGGCTAAGTCCGGAAGCATTGATGAAACCTTCGAGCATAAATATTCCTGGTCGAAGGATGAAATACAATAAAGCTTAGACCATGTCATACAATTCTACAGTAGCTTGAATTAAACAAATATCTTCACAAGCCTAGAAAGAGTGATCATTAATAACATGCTATTTCACTTTGTGAACAGCAGCATGTTGCTGTCTTTATTGCCCTCTCTTTCAAGTCTTCTCACGACATTTCTTCACTGCAGGCCACAATCAGATTTATAAGCCATGGTCATGCTCGAAGATATAAGCTGTAAACAAGAAAGAGAATACACTAGAGAAAGACAAACAATTCGGCATGTTAGGCGATACGGGGCGTCACATTACGGTTGGTTTGAGAAACACACTTTTAGACAAAAAAAATATTTACATTTATAATTAAATCAATAAATATTTAGGTACAATACAATTTTGGTTTATAGCTGTGGTATAATAAATTTGCATTTTCACGCCGTATATAAGTATATTTTAAACATTACATAGCTCTTTAAAATATCGTCAGATTGTGTCACCAAATGCTGCAAGTTTATGCAGACAGAGCATTTCATATCGTGATGTCTATGAAGTATATAGAATGTCCCACTCTTCAATAGTGGTACAATGTTTAATGGAGGCAGTGCGAACAGTGCGAATTCGTCAACTTCGAAAAAGAAAGGCGGAGGTTATCAATTCGTCTGCAACTTTTTTTTATGTATGATGAGCGATAATTCAAAAACGGCAATTTTGATGATTTAAACTGCATAATATTATAAGGAACATTACAGAAAGTTCCCATATAAATGTTTATAACATGAAAGTTACGGTTTTCCAGAAAATCAGAAAAGAATTTCAATGAATTTGGATTTATAAATTGTATTCTACAAAGACATGTTCCAGTTTGATTCTGTATATTCTTCTATAACGTAAAACTCAACATTTTTCTGAAAATCGAAAAAATATATGAAAAAAAAAACTGTAAACATCATGGTAAATGTCAAATTTTCATCATAAATATCTAGTTTAAATGTCTAGACATGCCATGAAAGTATATCGTACCCTGTACCCTGTAATGGATCTTCATTTTGATTAGTTTGAAGTAAGTTTCTTTTAGAGACGAAGTTAACTTAGGGGGCTAATAGTCGCGCGAAATGGCACAAAATATTCCGTTAGTTTATCGAAACGAAAATTTATGTCGGCGAACTCTTCTTTGTGGTATTCGGTTGTAGGAGTGTGCGTGCGTGCATGTGATATTAGGTGGTACATAAGCAGTTGCATACATAGGATGGTTGAAATATAAGTTGGTATAGGGTGGCACATAAGTAGTAGCGTATACAAAGTGGTTCAAATAAGAGTGGAGCAAAAGTATAGTTATACAGAGTGGATATTTGCGTTATAGGATGGAGAATAATTACACTTATACAACAGGCTTTAAAAATTGTCAGGAGCAGTTGAATATACAAGATGGTGGAAATATAAGGTAGAATTACAGTTATACAGGGCAGTTTAAAAAAGTTATATAGTTTGGAACATAAGGAGTTGCTTCTACAAGGTGTTTGAAGTAATGGTGGGGTAAAATTATTGTTATTCAGCGTGTATCAAAAATGTGTTATATAATATAATCTAAGCAATTAGGATATTTGAACTATAGGACGTAGGACGGGGTGTAATTATAGACATGGGTTCAAAAAATTTTAGAAGCAGTTGCATATACTGGATGGTTGAAATAAATAGTAGAGTAAAATTTAAAATTATAGTCATAACATGTGGTTCAAAAAGGTGAATTTTGTTATATAGGGTAAACCATGAGCAGTTACATAAATGGAATGGCCGAATTCATGGGAATACTAGACACATGGGGCGAAGTAAAATCATTGATATACAGGAATAATCTAAACAATAGGAAAACAGAAAGAGTCAATAGTGTGGAGAGGATTTCTACTTATACAGGTGGTTTTAAAGATATCAGGATCGTTGTAATATTGTGTTGAGTTGAATTATAGTTGTACAGGGTGATTCAGAAAATGATAGACCAATACGTTATATAGGAGTGACTAATACACAGAAGCATATAAAGTGTGAATATAGAGTGAATTAGAGTTACATTTATAGAAAGTGGTACAAATAATAAAACAAATAAAAAAGTAAAAATATATTTGGAAAATATAGACAAAGAATACAAATTAGAGAGGAAGAAAGAGAGAGAGAGAGAGAGAGAGAGAGAGAGAGAGAGAGAGAGAGAGAGAGAGATAAGAATACGCTATAATTTTCAATTGAATTGGACCTTAAATGAGATAAAAAAGAAGATTGTCTGAAAATAGTGATTGATTGCACACAGTCTCTAAACCGTTTTTAGTTTAAGTCAGCTGAAGTTGGTTCCTTTTTAAATATAAATTATATATGATACGGACCATGAAGGCTATCTGAGATCCGAGTAACTACGATTCTGAAATCAAATAATCAACACATGCAGAAATCACCATGCTCATACTTGACACTATAAAACTTTGCTCTCTTTTTGCGATGTTCGTCACTCTGTTCATGAAAATTCGCCGTGACTCACGTCACGTCACGAAGCTGCTGGCCAAAGAGTAGGACATAACTTGCGTTACGTTACATTATTTTCACCATTCTAGTTTTATAGAGGTTCAAATGTATTTTGGTTTAACTACTACTTTTATATTTTGAGAAAAGAGCTGCTTCGCGTTTAGTGTTCATGATTCGTTCTCGTAGATTTCATTGTAATGCCTCTTCCTTCTGGATGTTTGTTTCCTTTGGAGGACCGGGAGAATTTTCAATTTTGTTTAGTAGGTATAGGTACAGATTCTTGGATGAAATATTTTTCTTATTCCTTGCAAAATCTTATTAAGGTGTTGCTTTAATGTCCTAGAACGCAAAATGGTTCGTGGTTAATTGTATTAATTTCTCAAAGAATATTGGCCAAAAGATTGGACGAGGATGAATTTAAAATATATTATCGCCAGTCGTAGATGATTAGATATCTTCTTAGATTCTGGGGCGGGCAGTGAAGTCTGTACACTAGTGCTATGGAAGTCACATACAGTAGCGCCATCCATAATTATGACCTGCCTTTTATATTTTATTGCTTTTTGTAAAAAAGTAATGAGATGAGTCTAATGTTTTTCTATATGTAATATCTTTAATTTTAGGAAAGAGCATATTAATATTTTTGTATTGGCAATTGGAAGCAAACAAAAATTATAAAAACTATTCAGTTTTTAGTTAAAATAATAAAATCTTTGTATATATTAGCAACAAAAATACTTCATTAACAAAATTTTAACAAATACAGTAAGTCATATATTTGTTACATTATCATTTGCATTCAGACAAAAAACATAATCTATTACCTATTAATGAAATTTATATATTGCTACGGATCCCGTGGGTTTGATTAGACAAAACTACTTTACATTCAATATAAATCCTTGAAACATACAACACAACATACAAGTTACACTGATGTTTACTTAGAGCATATACTTTACTACTTATAATATTTATTAAACTTTAGATCATGTACCTTCTAGATAAAGCCTGTCATGCACAAATGTCGTGGTAAGACTAAAGACAGAGAGAGGGCAATAGAGAGGGCAAGAGGCTACACGGTTGGGAGCTGCTTCCAATCAAATATGCTCAGCATGTTGTTCATTGGCTGCTTCCACCCACTAACTAAAATACCCTGTTACTGTCTCTACTGCCCTCTCTTTCTAGCGGTACCACGATTTTGTGCATGACAGGCTGTATATAGGAGGTACATGATCTAAGACTTATGACAAGACTAACACCATAGACAAGAAGAACTAACACTAATGTTCCCAGAACACATTGTTATATACAAATTTTACATTCGAGAGTCCTCGCGATTATTCTATGGTGCTAATGTCGAATTCTGTGGATCTTTCAAGAACTGACAGTTAAACTTGGTTGGTATGTACAGGGCCCTCCCTCGGCCGACGTTATAACTCTCCGTGACACTTCCTCTCCTTTAGTTTAGATGCACCTTCTCTATACGGGGCCAGACGATCCAGATGGATAACCTTCATCTTTGTCCTTGGGCTGCGTTCGATACGGTACACAACATCATTTATCCTCTTGATAACTTCGTAGGGCCCATCTCATGTAGGTGACAATTTCGGTGATTTTTCCCTTCGTCGTTTGTTGGAATGTACAACCAAACCTTATCACTTTGCTGAAATCCAGTCGAATTTGTTTTTAAATCATACTGGGTTTTCATCCTGGCACTTGTTGCTAGCATGCGCTTTCTTGCCAATTCATGGGTAGCCATGGGTCTTTTCCGGAATTGATCTCCATAATCATTAACTTCCCATAGGGGACTCATATGGCGTCCCAAAAGCCAGGTCACATGGAAGCCTTATTTTCTTTCCAAACAAAACCTTAGCTGTGTTAACCCAGAGCTGTCATGTACGGCGTATCTGTATGCCAGCAGGAACAGAGGTATGTTATCACTTTGGAAAGATGTATTTCTAAAATTCTATTAAATTTCTATACCATTCCGTCTGATTGTGGGTGTAACGGCGTAGTTCTGGTTTTGTTAATACCCATCAAATCGCAAATCTTCCGAAATACATTTGATTCAAAATTACTGCCTTGGTCGGAATGAAGTTCCATTAGTACCCCAAACAGCTGGTCTACTAAATCCGTTGCTACAGTAGTTGCTTCTTGATTGGGAACAACTACGGGCCATTTGCTGAAAGTCATCTACAGCAACAGCCCCTTGACAATCTTACTTTACAGTCTTTCTGAAAATGTCCGGCTCGTCCACAGCGGAAACATTTTGCACTGGTAGCCCTGGTATATATTTTTAGTGTACAATACTTTCCAACAACTGCTTTATCTCAGACAAAAACTTGTTAAACTTTGCTTTCATGTCAGTTGTACCTTCTTTGTTTCCTTGTTCAAATGGGATTGCAGATTTTTGTGGTAATCTAACTCTACAATCTCTTTGATGAAATCTTCAGTTTTCCAACAGCGAAAATATTCTACCCTGCTAGGCTGTGTGTGGTTCCATTAAGTTGCATTTGCTAAGACTACTTTCATCTCTGTCAGGAATTCTGCAAACATGGATTTCATCTTAGTCATGACTTCTTGGTCTTCTTTCATAAGAGAGACTGTTCTTACCTCTTGTGTAGACATATTCAGCACAGCTTCAATTTATAGGGCAAAAAGAAGGGCTTTCTCACACTCCTTAATACCACTTAGTCTTAGGTGTTTCTGAATTTCACTGTCTTTAATGCCATCAACGAAGCATTCGGTTGCAAATTGTTCATGAAAGACTTCAAGTGCCACTGGATATGCGTAGGTTCACCAACCATCGGATGTCTTCTCCAAACTCTTGTAAGTTTTCCTCAGATTTCTGGGTTAGTGACGTAAGTAGCACTCGATGTACTTGAGTTAGTTGGTTACCATAGTTCAAGGACTGAGACTACTTTGTCAAAATCTGTTTGTTGCTCTTCTGGAATCCTTTGAAGCAATTCTAGTGCAGACCCTCTCAAGGAAATCACAAGTGCTGTAGCTTTTTCATGATTATCCCATCATGGGACACTGCCCTCCCTTTAGTTCTGATCATCATGGGATTCCCATGCATTGGTGGTGGCAACTGCATCAAACCGTCTTTTGTACATAGGCCAGGAAGAATTTCCAACTTAGGTGGATGGTGTCACAAGAGAGCCTTTAGCAACAACCACATCTTATTTGTCTTTTATTAACTGTCTCTTAAACTTCTTCAAATTAATTTCGTACTTTGTTAAATTCAATTTGTACTTTGTCCTCAACTAATCTTTGTACTTTGTGTATTTCATTCTGTACTTTATCGTTCTAATATTTACCTTTACGAATGCCACTTCGCATTTCATCGTGTACATAGTTCATTTTCGTTTCATCATTATCTACACTATTTTTATTGTGTGAATTTCCTTATTTACTTCGTCAACTTCTGATTGTATTTACGTTATTTTGCTGTCAACTAGTTCGTTTGCATTTTAAATTAATAGCATCAATTGCTGGAATTGTTGTTGCTGAAGTTTCATTTCTTGCTGCCTTTTTTCATCCAGTAATTCCTGTTCATTTTGTCTTTGATCATCTAATAACTTTACTGATTGGTCTTGTCACATTGCCTTTACTCTTAGAGTAATTCCTGTTCTTTTTGTCTTTTCTCTTCCAATAATTTAATTAACTCTTCTTGATCTTTTGTATATTGTCCTTCAATAGTGCTTGTTTTTTTGGGCCTTCATTGCCTCTCCTAATTTGGCAACTAAGCTTACTCAATATCTCGTCGCCTTGCTTATCCATTCTTTCTTCGGATCTTGTATTCATCATTAACAGTTTATTATCCCGTTTCTAATACCAATTTGAACAAGTAATGCAAATAGTATCGCAAGTTAATGAAACAGGTAATGAAGTAATGCAAATAGTGCAATCAGACATACAAGAAATAAACGACGACATAGAGATCCTAAAAAGTAATGTGGAGACTCTTGAAATCAAAGTAGATGACATCGATTCCATTCAGAGCCAGGAGAAATTTGAAATCAGTTCCATTAAAAACATAGTACCAAAGTGAAGTACAAGATAAAATCAGTGCCATACAAAACAAAGTGGAAACCGAAATTAAACAATTACAACAAGATTTGCAGAGAGTAAAATATCAGCACACCGTGAGTACCAAAGGTTCCTTTTGTAGCATCCATTTGAAGCTCAGGCCCATGACTACAGCTAATGGATGGGATAACCCAAGAAAAATCTACCTCTCTTGTAATTTCCTTAAGAGGTTCCAGCCTTAGAACTCCTCCAAAGAATTCCAGTCGATGAACAAGGCAATTTTGACAAGATCATCGCCATACTGGACAAAAGATACGACAATCAGTTCCTTGAGCCAAGTATACCAGGTGCAACTAAGTGGAAAAACGCAAACATCCGGAGAGAGCCTTCAAGAATTCGAAGCATAGGTTAGACGTTTAGTGCACTTGTCAGTTCAGATCAGTTGGCCACGCAGAGTTTTAAAAACGGCAACAGAGATGTGGAAGTAAACAGAAATATAAGACTAAGTGGCGTCAAGAAAAGTAATGAAGCTTTACTTCGGGCTATGGAAATAGAGGCCGTCATGAACATGTCCATGCCGAAGGTCCGAGCACTTTCATTCAACAAGGAAGATCAGAGTCACCATTTCAAGCGCTGCTGGCTGGTATGAGCAAACTATTAGAACGGTCACAAATAACTGGCACCAGACGAACATGTTACCGTTGTGGGCGGACAAGACACTTCCAACGAGACTGCAGAGTGAGGCTACCTGAACAGTCACCGACCAGAGGTAACCAACAAAACAATCACATGTCCAGGGACAGTCAGCCGGTCAACATAAGGGGGCGAATGCTGACTGACCCTCCAGCAGCCTAGTTATCAGGGGCACCATCAATTGCCTAGCAATTACCATCACCATCGACACCGGCGCTGCTGTGTCCATTACCAAGTCCAAGGTTTTGAGGGCAGTTATTAACAACATTCAGCGCAGAACAGTCACCGGCGAGTCCATGTCAATACAGGGTGAGGCAGATATACTACTGCAGATGGGAGATACCAGGGTCCTGGTAGCTGATATTGAGGACGATTTTAAACTTGGTATGGACCTAATCAGCCCACATGGATGTATGTTCGACTCGTAATACGATGTTCTTAGATTCCTAAATGAGGAATTTTTATAGACACGGTCCGTCAGCAGCTCAGCGACGTCGATAAAAATTGTAGGCAAATCTTTAGCCAGAATTGCCGATTGAACGGAACAGATCCTTCATGGGCAGCTAGAAAGTAATCCTGGGAGCTGCGTTGGAGTGGTGGAGCCCGTGCATTTAGCTCATGACTACTTAGTTGGACAGGCTATAGTTAAAACCCGACGAGATATACCAATTAAAGTCCTTATATAATTTATCCAACAATGATATCAGAATTGCCAATGGTCAAGAAATAGCTTGTTTCGAGCCAATAGAGACCATCATCAATTGAAAAAGAGTACCAGACATTGATGAAGGAGACAGGGCCCAGTAAAGAGTTTCTACAACAGTTTGCCAACCATTTGAAACAACTTACACTAGAGGAAAGGAAGAAAGCCAAGCAATTTATTGCAAATCACTGGCCTATTGCTTACAGCCAAGGTGGAACCACCGGTCGCACCAACTTCATCCAGCACCGAATAGATACCGGAAAGGCTCAACCCATCAGAATACTACCTAGGCGACTACCCTTGGGGCAACAACAGAAAGTCGAGGAAAACATCGAGTCCATGTTGCAAAATGGAGTTATTGAGCCATCCATCAGCACTTGTCCGCTCCCGTCGTGGTAGTTAAAATAATTTGGTCAAGTGCGAGTTGGACTCGCATACTAAAGGTTCCGTATCACTTTCAAGATTCTAATATTCCAGTTCGGACAACTAGGGAATGATTGCATTTTCTTATATTTACCCTGATATCTTTTAAAGGAGGCGTTTTAAATTTATAAAAAATATACACTTTCATTTTCCACACATAGACTTTTTATTTTATCTACTTCAGAATTCGCTTGATTTTTATAAGAATACATATGTAGTTAATTTTCTAATTTGACCCCCAAAAATTAATATTAGAGTTTTATTTTACTAATAAACTTTCAGGGAAGTCTTTTATAATCTGCTGTCTGAATTTTGAGGTCCTGTAGATTGAAAGATAAAGGGGAAAATAGGTCAACTTTTAAATTATAAATTATTAAATCTGTTATTCAAATTATTTAAACATACGAAATAAAATATATTTTTCCAAATTTAAATAGCGTAGTTTCTAAAGTGGAAATTAAGTCGATGTTTAATATTTTTGTTAATAGTTTTTAAACAAATGATTTAAAAATATGATATATTTGTAATTCACATAATGAGCCTTTTATCTTATGTATTACATGATGCGTTTGAAAATTGAATATTTATTTTCCATTTAATTGTATAATTTGTCCCTGAAATTATTATGGAGGTTTTCTACTAATTATTTTCAAAATTTTACGTATATGGTTTCGGAAATAAAGCGAGAAATGAGAATTTTTTATATCTTTATGTTAATATCTTGTAAATAATTAATTTTAAAAATATGAAAAATATATATTTGTATTCCTCATAATGAGTCCTTTCATTTGATGTATTGCATGATGCGTTAAAAAAATATGTTTTTATTTTCGGTTTAATTCTATAATTTGGCCCCTAATATTAATATTAGAAATTTCTGCGTATTTTTCCTATAAACAAAACAAATTAGGTCTAATAGTTTGGGGAATAAAGGGGGGAATGGATAATATTTTTATATATTTTTTTAATATATTTTAAATATTCATTTAAAAAAAATAAGAAAAATATTTGTATTCGTCATAAGACCTGTGATTTGACATATTACATGATCCGTTAAAAACAAGTCTATTTTTTATTTTTCATTTAATTCTGTCATTTGCTTCCCCCCAAATCAATATTACGGGGTTTCTCCTCATTTTTTCAGTAAAGTTCATGTCAGGGGCTACACCACTATTTTTTTTCAAAATTTTGCGTCTTATAGTTTCGGAGATAAGGGGTGGAATGGGTAATTTTTTAAATATTTTTGTCAATATCTTTAAAAAAATATATTTTCAAAATATTAAAAAAAGTAATTTGTATTTGTCATAATGAGCCCTTTGATTTAATATATTACTTGATCCGTTAGAAACAATTATAATTTTTTATTTTCCAATTAATTCTATAATTTGCCCCCCAAAATGAATATTCGGGGTTTTTCCTTATTTTTCCAGTAAATTTCAGGTGAGGCGCTATACCTCTATTTTTTAAAAAATTTTATACCTTATAGTTTCGGTGATAAGGGGGGAATGGGTAAATTTTTTTATATTTGTGTTAATATCTTTTAATTAATTTATTTTAAAAATATGAAAAAAAATATATTTGTTTTCCTCATAATGAGCCCTTTCATTTGATATATAATATGATGCGTTAGAAACAATTTGAATTTTATATTTTCCATTTAATTCTGTAATTTGCCCCCAAAATTAAAAGTAGAGGTTTCTCCTAATTTTTCCAGTAGACTTCAGGTCAGACCCTATACCTCTATTTTTTTTTCAAAAGTTTACGTTTTATAGTTTCGGAGTATCTTTTTAACTAATTTCTTTTAAAATATGAAAAAAATATATTTGTGGTCCTCAGAATAGGACCTTTCATTTGATGTATTACATGATGCGTTTGAAAAAGATTTTATTTTTAAATTTTCATTTAATTCTATAATTTACTCCCCAAAATTAATATTAATGGTTTCTCCTTATTTTTCCTGAAAAGTTTGGGCAACGTTCTATGTTTCCTTTTTTTTCAAAATTTTAGGCTCAGTAGTTTCGGAGAAGTAACCTTAAAATTTAAATTTCTTCTTTTACGATATGTACTCCTGACCGGGTCACCAAACTATACATTGATACCAAATTCAACCTCTTCCGTCCAGTAGTTTAGGAGAAAATTTCTGTGATGTGACAGAGGCAAAAATCCGGAGTGATATTATAAGGATATCCATATATTGTATCTACGGAACCCTAAAAAGGATGGAACCACGCAATTTTGGGTGGATTACAGTCACGACGATACCAAGAAATACAGCTATCAACTACCTCTAATTGAAGACAGCGTTCTCCAATAGTAAAGGGCTGTTTCAATTCACGGTCATACCCTTTGGGTTATTTAATGCTCCCGCTACATTTGAGAGGCTAATGGAGTATGTATTGAGCGGGTTGACATGGAGAACCTGCTTACTATACTTCGATGACATTCTGGTTATGGGTCGGGCATTCGACGACCATCTGTAGAACCTGGGCGCAGTATTCTCCAGAATTAAGAACGTCAACCTGAGACTCAATCCGAAGAAGTATTCCATGTTCCCAAAAGAAGTAGGATTTTTGAGCCACGTCGTATCCGAGTCAGGAATCTGCACCAACCAGGACAAGATAGAAGTCATTCGTGATTGGCCAGTCCCAAGAGACAAGCATGAACTCCGAAGCTTCTTGGGTCCCCGTTTCTTACTATAGGCGATTTGTTGAGGGATTTGACACCATTGTCGCGCCTCTACATCGGCAGACCACTGAGAAGGAGACCTTCCGTTGGAATCAGGATTGCGAAACATCATTCAGACGACTGAAGGCGGCACTATGTTCTAGCCCAATCCTAGCATTTCCTACGCAGTCCGGCAAGTTTATCTTAGACAACAATGCCAGCAACATGTGTTGAGGGCCGTCCTATCCCAGGTGCAAGGTGGTGAAGAGAGGGTGATCGAGTACTACAGCCGTGGATTCTCGACGCCGGAAAGAAATTATTGCTTCACCTGGAAAGAACTTCTGGCAATAATAAGGGCTGTAGACCATTTTCAGAAATACCTCTATGGTCGTCATTTCCTAATCCGAACAGATCATGCCGCCCTCAAATGGCAGTTGGTCATGAAGACGTCGGAAGGGCAACTGGCGAGATAAATTACAGCAATACGATTTCAAGGTAAAACATCGTGCCGGTTGTTTGCATAATAATGCCGATGCCCTTTCAAGAATACCTTGTAGAGCAGAATGCGAACATTTTCTGAAGACGGAACAGCGAGAGGGTACCTCCATCAGACAGATCCGAGGGCAGGCCAATGAAGATTGCACAAGGAACAGTGTATCCAGGACCAAATGGCTGATCCGGACATCGAATCAATCCTGTCACTTAAAAAGAGAGGGGCACCCAGGCCAATATGGGACGAGGTAGCTAGATATTCGGGCGTCCTGAAATCGTTATGGGCTCAATAGGATCTCTAAGAGTAGAGAATGGAATGCTCAAGCGAGTTTGGGAAAGCACTTATGGCCGAGAAACCAAGTCCCAACTGGTAGTCCCAAAGAAGAAGGTACCAACCATCCTGGCCGAAGTACATGATGGGATTAACGGGGGTCATTTGGGCATGGATAAAGTTCGTCAGCGGTACTACTGGGCAAATCAAGAGACAACCACGGTAGCGACGGTGCTGGTAGAACAGCTATTCAGCAGGTTTGGCGTCCCGTTGGAACTACATTCAGACCAGGGGCGTAACTTCGAATCGAATGTATTCCAAAAGGTCTGTGCGATGTTGGGAATCAGAAAAACGAGAACAACACTAGTGCATTCACAGTCTGACGGTTGGTGGAAAGATTCAACAGGACCTTGGAACAACACCTATTCATGGTCGTCGGCAATAATCAGCATGATTGGGATGGGCATATTCCAGTATTCCTGTTTGCCTATCGGTCAGCTGTACATAATAGTACAGACCTGACTCCCGCCAGGGTACTATTTGGAAAAGAGCTGAGTTTACGATTATGCAGACCAGCTCCGATATAACATGCTGGCAATATACGAACTAGGCCAAACGCAGATGTTGGCCACTAATGACCGGATGAAGACACGATATGACCTCAAGGCCAATACATTCGGGTTCCAGGAGAGTGACAAGGTCTGGCTGTACAACCCCCAGAGGAGCAAGTGTAAATCTCCAAAGCCCCGCCTGGGATGGTCCATACGAGGTGGTCAAGAGAATTAATAGCGTTGTCTACCGTATCCGTCGAAACCCCAGGGCTAACTTGAAGGTGATTCATTTAGATCGACTCGCCCCCTATCATGGAGAGGATGTTTCTGATCGGGACGATCACAATTAAAGGGGGGCAGTGTTATAAAATTTATCTACGCCGTCCCAGACTAAAGCAACGTAAAGCATTATTCATCCCAATTAAACATCAACCGTTGGGATAACTGGAATTTTCGAATGGGGCAAAAACTGCTTATCTGGAGGCTGTGCGAACAATGGTAGAACGACCATTAAATTCGACGTAGGCTATATAAAGCAATATTAATTTCAGTGGTTAGTAGAGCTTACCTATTGTTATGATTTTCGATGTTGAAAATATTTTATGTTTATGTTTGTTGCAATATACTACTTACATACAGGAATACTGGTTAATCATTTTGTAGACATCTCTTTCTCTCAGAATAACTGTGAGGAAGAATTTCTGTACGGACAGCAATTTTACGAAATTGCCTTACTACACTTTGTTCTGCATAAACAATTTTCAAATACCTACTTATCTTTTGAAGGAAAAAAATTAGGGAGAGAAAACGTAATGAACAGGCAAAATAATTAAAAAACTCCTCATAAATCTTGTTAAAATTACTTCAGTATAAGTTGCTAAAAATATCAAAATTATTGTAATAAATATGGGCAACAAGAGGAAGAACATTTTTATATCCTATTCTAAATTAATTGATACTGTTTTCACACTGTACATATAACTAATTCTAATACGATAATGTGCATAATTTAATCTTTTAATGTTAAGATCGAGGCCTGGAAATTTATAGAAGCTCACACCAAATCATAAAAGGCAGTGGCTACATACTTATATATTCCAGTTCGTTCCAGAGCAACGCCGAATTGTGGGTTGCATAACGTACAGGTTCATATATGCAGTTTAATATTTGCAAAACTATTTTTTCAGAAATTAATAAACACTACTCAGTTCGAAAACGAAATAAAAAGAGCTAGATATAAAAACTATCAACAGCGGTTGCCATTAAAATTCCATGTATATAAAAAGGCTAAGGTTGAGTGATTCGGAAGTCGAATACCATCTAGAGTGGCACCACAGAAGACTGGAAAATTCGTCGGACGATTGAACTGTATATAAGAGAGCCACTATTTTATGAGATGCAGTTTGGTTTGGAAATAAAGACATTGAAATTGAAAGTAAGTATTTGTAAAATTGCATTTTTTTTTAAGTAAATAGTTTACAAGGTATTAACAAAAATAAACAAATATTTAGCCATCCCGCCCTTTTATCTCCGAAACTAGAGACCTAAAATTTTGAAAAGAAGTTAGAGATATAGGGCCTCACCTGAACCTCAACAGGAAAAATATGAAGAAACACCTAATAAGAATTTTCAAGGTAAGTTATAGAAATAAATGGAAAAAAATTTTTTTTCAAACGCATTATGTAACATATCAAATAAAAGAGCTCATTATGAGAAATACAAACATATTTTTTTCACAATTTTTTAAATAATTTATTTATGTCAGAAACTATACGACCTAAAATTTTGAAAAAAAAAAAATTGAAGGTCTTATTTGAACTTATCACAAAAAATAAGAAGAAAATCCTAATAATAACTTTGAGAAGCAAATTACAGAATTAAATGAACCAGTAACGGAATGTATCAAATGAAAGGAATCGTCTTAAAAATACAAATACACTTAATTCGTATTTTTAAAATAACTTATTTAAAAGATTTTATAACTTATTATTCAAAAAAATTACCTGTTCTTCCCTTCATTTTCCAAACCACTCAGCCTAAAATTCAGACAAAAGATTATATAGGGTATATTAGTAAAATATAACGAAAATCCTAATTTTCATTTTGGGGGTCAAATTAGAACATTAAATTTTTTTTTATTAAACTCCAGCATAACATGTAGTAGATAAAATAAAAGGCCTCGATATGAGAAATAAAAGTGTATATTTTTTATAAATTTAAGACGCTTACTTTAAAATATATGCATAAGAATCCATTTATTCCGTCCTTGTCTGAAACTAGAATATTAGAAAATTATATACTTTTATTTATCTACACTGTATCAAATCTCAAGTAAGGTGAGGACCCTCAGTATGCGAGTCCAACTTGCACTGACCAATTTATTCAATTATTTGAGACACATTGGTTTATCAGTTCTCTTTTATTTATTAATGTCCTGTTTAACTTTCTAACGGCAGCCCAGGTTAGCCCACTTTTTCTGCAAAAAGAGTGATACTATATTAGTTGAATTATGTATTCCCATAACATTTAGAGGTAAGGTATTCGAGGATCATCATCGTCTAAATTTACTAGAGGATCAAGAAGAAAATGTCAATAATTTTATATACTGATAATCATCATAAAAACGTTTACTCAATGCAGAAAAGATCGTTTTGAATTTCATTTATCGCAGTGTACTTTAAGTATAAGATAATTCAAAGTAATTTCAAGCCAAAAACAGTGAAACAACTATTTTCTATATTCATGCTTTAATACATAGTAAAAAGCTCTACATACTTATTTAAATCACCATTGTAGAACGAAAAGCAGCATATTACGTATTTTCAATTCCTCTAAGGCAAGACAATATATTGTTTCTAGTCGGGAACCTTCATCAGTTGCTCTCCCATCAACTGATTGAAAACCGGAAAAATTATTTAATTATTTGGTAATTTGATATTTTATGGCGATTAAATATTAAGTCAGTTCTCTTGTGTTAAATGGATTGAAAAATCTTTATATGTTTTAGTAAACCTATGAATTGTTTCGTGTGATTTCTGCATTTATGACGGAATCGAGATATTTTTGCACCCCTTCTATCAGTTTTCCATCCAGTATGAGAACAGGGTTAGCTAGATTACTTTAACTTATAATTATAAATTTAGTCTTTCTGGTATTTACAATAGGTTGTCTGAACTAATTCGCGTGTCAGTGGTCCTGGAGCACCTTGTTGATTATCTAAATTTCTACAGCTAGGATATGTCCAGGACAATATCTTTTGTTAGAACTGTACAATGTGTATTATGCCTCGTGCTTCGAAACTTCTAACAGTGACGTTTTAGTTACTCCTAAAATGCTTTCGATTTAAACCTTGTTAGATTAACTCAATTCTCTTACCTTACAATTTTTAATTTGAGTAATTACTTAATTCAAACAGTTAGGATAGGTTAGTTTTCGTAATTCATTTGTGGATTATGCATTGTGGTAAAACCTACAAGGAAAACGAAAGTTAAATTGTCAGTAAATTTTTGCAATTGCCCTCTACAATCATGGGATTAGTTAAGGAGAATTTGGGTATCAAGATGAACGCGACGGTGACCGACCTCTTCTCGTTTCTGACTTCATTGAGAAAACGTTAACACGGGAGTTTGCGAATACATAGTATTAATGTCGTTGTGGTGAAAGAGAAGCGGCCGTGCCCTAGATGCAGGTAAACGATAATGGTTAAATTACATTCACCCTAGGAAGATATGCAATCTTGTAGAAATTCTTGGATTAGAGAATAACCCTTTTTGAAAACGTAAGCGTTGTTATTTTGTCGATATAGACTTGTCGTTTAGCAAAGTAATATTTTAGGGTCTTACTGTGCAAATTCTTTTACGCTGGAGTTTGTCCTATTATTTGGAAGATTACTTTCTTACGGTGCAGCATTATGTTGCCGAGGAAGTTCCTTCTGCCCGTAGAGTTTATGATACGGCAGGGCTTGTTATAGTGGAAAAGTTATGTCTCTACAGAGCCTGTGAAATTTATGGAAATATTTGTTTACCTTAAGGTTGAATCTTTGCATGAAATGGAACCGTTGTGTAACGCATATTGGGCATGTGATTGTTTTTATGGTAAAATCTTTTATTTTTGGAGCTCATTGTGTCGTTTACCTTTTAGAGTTTTGGAAACATTTTTTGAAAGTTTAACTGTGAATCAAATCACTATTTAACAGTTAACCTTATGGGATTCGTTTACTTTACAGATCTTGGTGGATGAAGTACAGTACTGTGATGAGAGGAGAGACAATTTGTGAAAAATTTGGTTTTCAGTTTCCAGGACTACAGTAAATTCTAGAAGTATAGTAAAAATAACAGTTTTAATGCATATATGGTAGTAAGAATTTTCGATACAACAATGTATAAGGTAAGGTATATATGTTAACAGTTTATACTGTTATCTTTTTTTGGACATGTCACTTTGATTAGAAGTCTTTCATAAAAGACGTTCGCCTACAGGGGGGTCTCAGTTAGTGTCATGGGATGTGATACGGCCTGACGGGGGGTCTAAGGAAACGTGACATACGCAGTTCAAACATTTCTAAATTAATTTTTCCTTAGACTGTTATTTTAGTCACAATAGCTTATTATTTGGTATATTGAATTATGTTTTTCTTTCGACATCGGCGCTAGCTCTTAAATTCGTCACAATTGGTTACTCTGTACATCCAATATCATAGAAAAAAACGCTCCCACGGATTCTGCCCTCTATTTAATACCAAACGAAAGTAAGAGTTTACAGGGCCGATGATAAAATAAAGTTGCATATATAATAGTGTTATTATAGACACATAATTTTTCGTATACAATAGAACCTGATTAACTCGAATTTCAATAGAAATGTTAAACATTTCGAATAAATGAGTTAGTGTAGCGGGTTTTCTAGATAGATGAAGGTTTGTACTACTACAATTTTAAGTTACTAAAGCACAAGTCTTAAAGGTTCAAGTATTTTTATTTTTATATATTTCTCTTATTTTCATTTAATAGTCAACAAATACCGACTCTTTAAATATCTAAATTTTATGCTTGTTATGACGTATACAACTCAGTCTACATTAGCATTTCTTAAGATTTGCGAAAAAAATGGGATGTGTGAGAAGTGAGTTATACCAAAAGTTATTTAATACTTACAACAATGTTATCCAGAATAAAGCAATTAAAAATTAATACCCAAAACGGAAGAAAAAGATAAGAATATGAAGTAAATGCTAGTGTTGAAAACAAAGAAGAAGATACTTCAAGATCGTTATTATAGATGTTTATTCATTATATAAATATTTGTGTAAAATTAGTATTAGTAGCAATATATCATATCCGGGGGTCCCCGCTTGTGTGACGTAATATTAATAGGAGGGTCGCAGAAAGTGTGGCACAGCATGACCTAGGGGGAGGGAGGGGTTAGAAAGTCAAAATTTAGCATGACGTATTTTACGAACAGCCTCTTATAGAATCAATTTTGGATACATTAGTTTTTTTTGTAAATAATATATTTTTTAAACTTCACAATTTAAATCAGTAGAGAACATCTAATACTTTTTTTTTTTGTATAGCATTTAAATTATCTTCTGTTTATATTTTGGATATTTTTTATTATACCCAAACCTATCGATTTGTAAGAGAATTTTTAAATTGAGCACAAGTGAAAGTATTGAACACAAATTTTTTGAGAACAAAGTCCAGTTCATTTAGAAGGAACATATTCAGTTTTGATAAAGTTGGTGTGAAATAACATCACAACCTCATACTGTTTGTTAGTTTTTAGGTCTATTCAGTTTTTTTTAACTAACTGGTGCCTTTAATAAAAATAAATCCTGTGTTTTAATATCTTGCCCACACCTATAGATATTTCTGATGAAGAGCAGCCACCTAGTAATTGTGAGGAGGCCAAAGTAGATTTGGTATTCAACTTTGTGTATATTGAGGCAATAAATACCTGGTTGCTGCAGTACCATCGGCGAATCTTAGGTTGCTATTAATGTTCTTCCAATGTTTACTACCTCACGTCTCTCCTCCAATGCTTTCTGAAATTTTTACTGGGAATATAGGTTATACAGTTGAGGGGATATAAGACAACATTGGCGAACTCCTTTCTGGATTTCATTTCGTCTGTCTCCAAATCTTCAATATGCACCACTGCCGTCTGGTTGTAGTAGACGTTTTAAATTAGTCGTATATCGCCTGGGTCCAAGTTGATACTTTTGAAGTTTTCTATGAGTTTATCGTGTTTAACTTTGTATATCAATGAAATAGACGTGTACATCTTTATTGTATTCTCTGCATTTTTGTAACAGTACTGTGATAGCAAATAATGCTGCTCGACTTTCAAATTCTCATCTAAATTCAAAGTGCTTCATCTAGTTGTTCTTCACATGTGCGATATATTCTTGTTATAAAGAAAAGTACTTTTATAGTGTGGCTCATCAGGCTGATCTTCCTATATTCATCACATGATTTTGGGTTATTTGTTAAGTAAAGGAATGTAAACGGATTTGAGCCAATCTTGAGGAACGTTCCCTGTTTTACATATGTTGTTGAAAACTTTTGCAAGATGGGTTTAAGTTTCCATCGTCTAGTGACTCTATGAATACTATCGGAATGTTGTCAGATCCTGCCTGTTTTACATTTTTCGATTTTTTATGACCTATTCCACTTTTGATTTGAGAATACATAGTTCTTCCACCGGTCTGCTGTCTTCTTTTACGTCGTCTCGTTCTGTCCTAAATAAATATTTGATGTATTCTGTCTCCTACCTTCTGTTAATTGGATCTCTCTTTGAGTGTTTTTTGTGATTATTGGTGTTCTTTTTCTTTCCACTTATTCCTTTTCACAGCAGCTTTCCTCCATCCATCTTCCTTTAGCTCTGTTCATGTGGCGTTTATGATTACTTGGGTCATCCACGGTGTTATCGAATTATGTTCCATTTTGTCTATGATTTGTTCGACTGTGCTCACTATCTTTGTTTTCATTGTATCCTATGCCGTGTCAACATTTGCCTTTGATACTTCGAAAAAATCATTTGCAATTGATTTGTTGAATTTTTCTTGGGATTCCTGTTCCTTGACCTTCCTGTGTTTAATATTTTTAGTTTTGTCGTTGTTGTTTTCTCACTATGCATTTGGTAGGTTTTAGCGCTCTTGATGGTGTTCCTAAATCGCCTATTAACGCAAATAAAATCGATTTGGTTCTTCAGGATACTGCCCTTATTTCGTGGTGATGTCCAAGTATAGATTCACCATGGAGGTAGTTCATAGAATGTGTTAGTGATAATTAAAACTCTTTCCTGAATCTCTCAATTCTCTCATTTCTTTCACCTAGTCAAAAGCCACCAACAACATTCTTAAATCTGCCGTTACCAACTTTAGCGTTGAAATTTCCTATAATTATGTTGATTTCATGTTTTTTCAATTTTCTGGTTAACGCATCTAATTCTGAGTAGAAAAATTTCCATAGCTTTTTCGTCATTATGTGCTCTATGAGTATATATCTGCATAAACTAGGTTTTGTACTGCTGAATCACCTTAATTCTCTCATTGTAGGGTAGGAAATTAGTGACATATTATTGCAGTTCCTTTTCAATCATAATACCCACACCATATTTATGTTCTCGCAGTCCAAAGACTTCTATGCCAACCCTGTGCCTCCCTAGAGCAACAGTTGTCAATTGCCAGTAGAGGGTCCTAATGTTCCACGTCGCAAATCGACTTAAGATCGTATTTATCTTTTTCCTCCCGGGGGTCCTTCGCACTCTGTCCTATTAAAGGGCCGCCGGTGAGTGAGGGACGATATTGTACGATTTATCCTTATGGCTTTGCTTGAGAGTTTATAGTGCAGTAGTTTCTTCTTGCTTTCTGCACCACAGTGTCATTGCCAGTGAAATCAATACTTGATAGTCAATCAAGCCTTTATAGATAGTGTTTATCGGTCGCCTTGATTTGGTAATAGTATAGCTGCTGCCCTATGCCATCCTTTTATTACAGTCCCTAAAAAAAGTTTCATATTTTTGGAGGTAGCCTGCAATACACAAATATCGTGGCAGGACTAAAAAGAGAGGCCAATAGAGATAGAGCAAGAGGCTATTTCACTCGATTGATAGCTACGTACAATGAAATACGGTCAGCTTGTAGTTCATTGGCTGCTTCCATCCACCAACTGAGAAAGTATGATGCTCGCTTTAGCGTTGGGTTTTATGACTCTTTTTAGTGAGCCGGCTCATTTCGTTCAGCTCACCAAAACGAGTCGTTCACAACGAGTCGTTCATTTGAACGATCTCCTAAAACACAGCCGTTTACCCTTAGGCGGATTTATATAATGTCTCTACTGGTCAAATTAATATTAAAGTTTTGCTGAGTCATAATTTAAAGATCATCAATTTACGTAGATACAGAATTTTTATTTTTGTATTATTTGTTAACAAAAAAAAAAAACAAAAAGAAAAAAACCCTAAACATTAAAATGTAAACGTTCTAAACTCTCAAAAGAAATAAAATTATTATGCTTACTTATAACCGAAATAGAAATTTATACAACAAAAACATTGCAAAAGAATGACAACCTTGTGCCTTGGTGCCTGTCATAATAAAAATTTAAAATACCCATTTATGGATTCGTTGAAAATAAAACCTTCCGACCAAATTTTAAAATACCTTTCATCTCATGAACCAGACGGCTGACGGCTTTTTTCTTTCCACTGCTCCGAGCCGAGGTGACTGTGCCAGTCGAAAGATTGAACCACGAAGTATAGATACCAGGAGTCCGAACGTAATGTTAAATAAATGGTAGCATTTTAGGGGACAGAATGTTTTGCCGGTAGAGCGCGCTACTTTTTAGGAAGTACTCGTTTAAATCCTTACGCGGTTAATCTTGTTGATACTGACAGTCACCTGACACACGAAGTATAGATACCAGGAGTCCGAACGGTATAGGCTTTTCCGCAGTATTTGTGGTATAGAATATTAAACCCAGATCATAGTTCTCTTTTCTGCCGCTAGCTGCGCAAATGTTCAGGACGTACCGATGTTATTATTATCAAACGTAAATACGCGCTGTCGAAATTATTAAAATTATAAAACTAAGTATAAAATATTAATGTAATTGTTTAAAAATAGTTTTAATAAAAAAATGGGAAGGTGTTGTGCTGTTCATGGTTGCCTCAGTGACCGAAAGGCAAGTGGAAATGTGGCTAAAGTGGGTATATTCAAAGTTCCGAAAGTGAGTAACCTAAAAATAATATTAAACATCAGTGTTGTTAATAAATATTGTATTTATAAATTTCCAAATTACTGTAACTTACGGTTATTATTAATAGAAAGAAAATTAATCATCTTAACTTAAATAATAATTTAAACTTTTTCACTATGAAGAGAAATTTCCTCTAGTGTATTTGTCAAATCTAAATTGTTTGTTATTTAAATGTTAAACGTCTTTTATTTATAACTAATACGATTAATGGATAATATACTTGATTGTAATCAATTAATTACTTTCCTATTATCAAGCATTGTAATACTGAAATAAATAGGTATTTAACCATTTTTGAATTTACATTTACTACTTAATTTGCAGAAACTATGTTTAAATTCTTTACTTCACTTATGGTTTGTTTAATAGTTTAACACGTAGAGACAAAAGATGAACTATAATTTTAATTCTTAAAGACCTGTTGATAACATTAATTTATTTTTTTAATAAAATTGTTTGCTGTCAGTATCAACAAGATTACCCGCGTAAGGATTTCAGAGAGGTTAATACTGTAGAGCACGTGAAGTAGCGGAATTCATTTAATATCAATAGAAAGAGAGAGAATACGCGTGTCGTTCCTGATTGGTCAGTGTCAGTGGTGACGCCTACTATTGGTAGGGTAGAGACATAGCAAGCGCTCCCTGATATTGTCTTTCTCTTTCTACTATTATTACACTGCCCCTTACAATAACCCCATACCTAATTCACTCTACGTATATAATAGCTCTATGAAGGATTTAAACGAGTACTTCCTAAAAAGTGGCGCGCTCTACCGGCAAAACATTCTGTCCCCTAAAATGCTACCATTTATTTAACATTACGTTCGGACTCCTGGTATCTATACTTCGTGACCTGACAGCTCTGAAAATATTATTTCGATAATCTGCAAAGCTAAAATGTGTGATATTAGTAAATAAATAAATACAATTAACCAGTAGCAAACAATTTTATTAAAAAATAAATTAATGTTATCAACAGGTCTTTAAGAATTAAAATTATAGTTCATCTTTTGTCTCAACGTGTTAAACTATTAAACAAACCGTAAGTGAAGTAAAGAATTTAAACATAGTTTCTGCAAATTAAGTAGTAAATATAAATTCAAAAATGGTTAAATACCTATTTATTTCAGTATTACAATGCTTGATAATAGGAAAGTAATTAATTGATTACAATCAAATATATTATTTATTAATCGTATTAGTTATAAATAAAAGACGTTTAACATTTAAATACCAAACAATTTAGATTTGACAAATACACTAGTGTATACAATACAATATTTATTAACAACACTGATGTTTAATATTATTTTTAGGTTACCCACTTTAGCCACATTTTCACTTGCCTTTCGGCCACTGAGGCAATCATGAACAGCACAACACCTTTCCATTTTTTTATTAAAACTATTTTTAAACAATTACATTAATATGTTATACTTAGTTTTATAATTTTAACAATTTCGACATTCGACAGCGCGTATTTACGTTTGATAATAATAAAAACATCGGTACGTCCTGAACATTTGCGCAGCTAGTGGCAGAAAAGATAACTATGATCTGGGTTTAATATTGTATACCACAAATACTGCGGAAAAGCCTATACCGTTCGGACTCCTGGTATCTATACTTCGTGGATTGAACGATGAACGAGTAGGGATGTTCATGAGCCAAAAATATCGATATTTTTTTCGATATAATATATCGCAATGCTGTATCGATATTTTCCGATATATCGACGAAATATATCGATATTTTCGACATATCGTATGTAATTTGTATTTAACGAGTATGTAATAAAGAAAAGGTAGAGTTGCAGTTTCTCATGTGTAAATAAGGAACAGTGGGTTTAAGAAATGAATCAACTTTATTTACATATCCCACTATTTTTTAAAAATCATGCAGGGTTGACAGATTGCTTGAAGAGAAAATTCCTTAAAAAAAAACAATAACTTTTACGCATTCGATATATCGAAAAATATTATTCAAAAGATCAGCCATTGATATAAAAAATTGATATTAAAATTAATTACCTACAAAGTAAAATGATAGCTAATAAAGAAGTTCGTGAACCTACCAATTTAATCTTAAAAATAAAATATTGATAATAGAGTTATTAAAAGTTTTCTGAATACCTTTATGGGGGCAGTGAGTTTGATTTTTAGATTCCACGACTATCTAAGTACGCAAACAGAAACTCTCTCAATACTTTGTAATATCCAATTTGTCTACTAAAAGTGGGTTGATGTTGCAATCTTCTGATAACTATTGAATACTGTTGTCAACATTTTATACTTTAGGTGGTTTTATTTTTACGGCTTAAATTTAATAAAATTTAACTAAGAATATCAAAATGATAAAATTACACAAATATCGTGAGATTGAGTTTAAATCATCAGATCTGGCAACACAGCACACAGCAACACAAATACTAAACATCTATTCTCCTGTTGCTATAGTAAACCGGACATTACTGCAAAAAATGGCAGAACCAATCAGCATTTAGCCTGTACCTAGGTAATATTCTTCTTATCGCACTCTGGGTATGTCCTACAAGTGCTGTCCTCATACAAGAGGCCTTTTCATATTCGAAAATTATTTGTGCGTGTACGTCAACTTCTGTCATTTTTTTCGGACGGTTTTCTCATCATTGGCATGTGAATAACAATTTTCCAAATTTTAAAATTGACTTTTTTTAAAGGTTAGCTACAAATAATTTGTATTTTTTTTAATTATCAGTATATTGATTTATTTTGAAGGATTATTTTAAACCTAATATTTTTTTAACCTGTCAACTAATTCTGCCTTATTTCCACCTTGTGAACGACCATAGCACTTTAACCATCGTCCTAATTGAATACAAATATGTATCTACTGTAGAATGCACTAATAAAGCACCATCAATTAATTTTTCACTCAATTTCATAGTTAATAAGGGTAATGAAGTCTGTTCGGTATTCAAATTTGAAAAAAGTCCGAAACATTCGAATTACCGCCTTGTCAACATAGCGAACGCGCACGTGCGTTACAAAGTTTGTAATGGTCTATATGAAGTACTAAATAGAGAATAATTGAAAATTGTCATTGTGAAATGCTTTTAATTTTGTACGATATTCATATATCGGATAAAATATATCGATATTATATATCGATATCATTTGATTCGATAATATCGGATTGATTCGATATATCAACAGCATATATCGATATATTATGATATATCGATACATATCGAGCCTCCCTATGAACGAGTCAACGAGTCTCTAGTTCGTGATTGAACGTTGAACGTTTAGCACATCCTACGACTCTCGACTCGCTCGAGCTGAATGACTCTATTAATGGCGAATTGAACGAGCTATTTGACTAAATTGTGCCGCTCATTCGTGGCACATGTAGAAGAGTCGTTCGTTTTGAACGACTCATTCACGAACGACCCGAGCCTAGCTCGCTTTATTGCCCTCTCTTTCTAGCTTAACGCGATATTATGCATTGCAGGCTACATCCAGGAGTATATGCTATAGCTAATAACTGTCGCCCGCTACTGATCTATTAGATTAAGTCATTTCAGATATTCCTGTGTTTGATTTGGCGATAATCGTAGAAATTACTTGATATCTGACTTAAATCTAAAGTAATCGAGAGATTATCACATTGGTTTCGATATACTTTCAGTATTTATGTTCTTATTTCAGTGTAATTGTCAAGATAGTGATTTTGTGATTTGTTTCAGATGGATAATTTAATTAAGACTGTTGTTTTATGTAAGTTAAATATATTTTAAAGCTACGTCAGTTATTATAAAGGTATAAAGTAAAATATCTTTCTCGTGAGGTAAATCAGTTTGTGAACTCGCAAGAGTTTATAGCCTCTTTGATATTAATTGTAAAACACACACTTTTAGTTTTTATTACTTAAATAAAATAATCTCAAAATACTGAAAATATTTACAATGATGTTGGAAAAACCCTTAGATCAATTACTTCCGCGTGCTTATCTCAAGTGATTTAATGTTTATTAATAAAACTGAGGAACATGCTGTTTAACGGTAATATAACATTGCAATGCTATTAAGAAAAACAAAGTTCCGTTGAAGACCTATTTAAAATGATTTAGACTAGACTGTTAAACACCCTTTTTGAGTTGCAAAGAAACTTGAGAAACAAATGTCAGTCAGTATTCTTGTATGTATATGGCATCTAAAGTATGGTACGAGAATTATGCGAACCGACCTGAAGAGGGCAGATGTGACTCTGCCATCGATCCCGGCAGGGGTCAGTTATCAACTACGCGGATGAATTCCGGGAAACCACCTAAAACATATATATATATATATATATATATATATATATATATATATATATCGCGGCGTTTACGAAATTCCATATCGCGATTGCCCACAAAGCTACATCGGTCGTACAAATAGGCGCGTCAACCATCGAGTATATGAACATTCTTTGTCAGTTCGCAAAAAAGATCCGACTTCCGCTCTCGCGCATCACAATATCCAAACAGGATACTCTATCAACTTCGAGGGCAGTAGGGCTATCGTATCTCTTAACTCCCTTAGGGCATCTACTATTCGCGAAGCAATTGAAATAGAGAAAAGACCCCTCTGTCTAAACCGACGCGATGACAGCTCTCGCCTTCCCACAGCCTGGACCTCCGTAATTGCCAGATTAAACAAAGCAGACACGCCCACCAACATCCGACCAATCACAACACATCCTCATCACGTGACATCCCCTTCTAATCCAGCGCTAACTATAAATAAAAGAAGCAATGCAGACTCAAATTCAGTTCAGTTACCTAGTGACTCTTGGGGAGTAGGCAGATTGATGCCCCGAGTTCGATCTAAACTCTGAAACTTTTTTCACTTTTGTCTCTTGATAATGGCGACGTTTCGACTCCTGCTTTGGAGCTATTATCAAGAGACAAAAAAGAGTTTCAGAGTCTAGATCGAACTCGGGGCCTCAATCTGCTTACTCCCTAAGAGTCGCTAGGTAACTGAACTGAATTTAAATCTGCTCAGCTTCTTTTATTTATAGTTATTGGTCGGTTTGAGGGAGATGTCACGTGATGAAGGGGCTGTGTTGTGATTGGTTGGGTGTTGGTGGGCGTGTCTGCTTTGTTTAATCTGGCAATTACGGTCCATGCTGTAGGAAGGCGAGAGATGTCATCGCGTCGATTTAGACAGAGGGGTCTTTTCTCTATTTCTATGGCTTCGCGAATTGAGAGTCCTACTATACTCGAAGTTGATAGTGTGTCCCGTTTGGATATGATGATGCGCGAGAGCTGAAGATCTTTTTTGCGAACTGGCAAAGAAAAAAAGTATTCGAGTAACTAGAAGCAAAAACAGAAGCCTACGAGAATTATGCGAACCGACCTGAAGAGGGCAGATGTGACTCCCGGCATATATATAAATGAAATTTACGTTTCATACCTATATCATTCATCGCAAGAAAGCCGTTCGGACTGGGAGCATCAGGTACTCATTCACAAAGCTAGATATTTTATTCAAGGCGGTAGCCCGAATTTTTTTTTGGGGTGAGTTGGATAATTTTTTTGATTTTTGATAGGCTGATTAGGGCGGAAATAGGTAATTATATTTTTTAATGTATTTACAGCTTATGTAGAATTGTATAAATATAAAATTTATTGTTATGAAAAAGATGATTAATTGGTTAAAATTGAATCTTGAAACGAAAAATTCCAAAATTTGAGCACCTCCACTGGCTACTGCCTTGATTATATTAATATTTTTTTCATAACCTGCACTAACCTAGCACAGACATAAGCATTCTGTGACATAAAATAGTCGATAGTTTGATGATTCTGTGGCAGATCTGTGATTTTACTACTAAAATAATGACTTTTGTCGCACATGCACAAAGTAATTTGTACATGTTTAATTATTATCTGGTTACTTAAAACCTTCTCTCTGTATGACCTGTGTTGAAACCTTCGTGAATTGTGATAGGTGAGGCCAACCAGGTATGATTCGATAAATTTAAAAAAATAATATTATTTATGTTCAATATTTTTGTAATATGTGACCAAGAGCGTCCTCAGAAATGGTAGGTTTTCGCTTTTAGTTGGAACCAGGCAAATCATATATATATATATATATTACCATCGATTCAGGGATCAGTTATCAACTACGCGGATGAATTCCCGGAAACCACCTAAAACATTTAGTGCCCGCGAAAACTTAAAAACAAATATAGTGAATCTCTACGGGGAGAATACTTTTCATTTGTGTAAAACATTTGAGAAATTACGAGCGAAAAGAAGCAAACTTTTGTGCGATCTACATTTTTTACAACGATGCCGCGATGAAGGAGTTATTCCGAAAAACATGACGGTAAAGTTCTGGAAGAACAACAGAAAAACACAGAATATCTTATGGAAAGTTAGTTGTGCCCTACTTAGGGAAGCCATACGTGATCTCAGAAGAGATTTGGATGTTCTTAATACTAAACTCCTAGATATCCATCTACAGGTAAGCAATACACTCCACCCGATAATATGGGATAAATTCGATGAGATTAGCGAATTTTGGGCCGAAACGAATGCAGAGTTAACAACAATGCAACAACAGGCAAAATTTAACAAACTGAAGCTCCAACAGAAGCCCAAAAACGAATTTGTCTCGGAAAATAACGGTCACAGTCTAACCTCACGGCAATTGGAAACGAATAAAACCGTTTATAACTTATCTTCGGTCCAATTGAACACTTCCTCGATTGGCGTGTTGGCTAAGGGATTCAATTACGCTATTGCTCCCTCTCACATACCAACAGAGAGCATAATATGTGGCGTGGAAACAGCAGTTTCAAAATTAGATGCGAACACCGCTGAAATAATTAGACAAGATGTGTCACATGTTCTAAGAAAGTCTAAACCACCCAAAAGGAACCTATCTATAGAAGAAAATGAGGCCTTGAAACAACTGCGCCTCAACAAGGACATTGTCATTCTACCTGCTGATAAAGGAAATGCGACTGTAATTTTAGATACAGCGGATTATCCAAACAAAATTCACATATTGCTACAAGATCCAGCATATAAACAAATTACAACTGACCCAACAATTTATCTAGAGAAAACAACCAAGGCCAAAATCCAAGCAAGTAGGATCTCGACAAAAATCTCCAACTGCAACTCATTCCGCGTGAAAAGTCATCGAGATGTCCGAAATTCTATGGGTTGCCAAAAGTACATAAAGAAGGTGCACCTTTGAGGCCAATAGTAAGCTCAATTGGATCCCCAACACAACACCTAGCCAAATACCTAGCCCAACAACTGCAATCGTTTGCAGAGGGGGCACACTCATATTTAAAAAAATTCGACACATTTCATCGAAATTCTTAGAAAAACGGTCTTACAGCCAGAGTGTCTTCTTGTAAGTTTTGACGTAGTGTCCCTTTTCACCAACATCCCTATCGACGAAGCCTTGGATATCATAATAGAAAAATACAAACCACTTCAACACCTTGTAGACTTAACAAGGCACTGTCTGATGAACACCTATTTTGTTTACGAGAACCAACGATACAAACAAGTGGAAGGAGCTCCAATGGGGTCGCCACTCTCACCAGTTATAGCGAACCTTTTTATGGAGAACTTTGAGGAGTTGGCACTAAGAACAACAACTCTTAAACCCAGTTGGTTGCGATATGTGGATGATACATTTGTGATTTGGCCTCATGGAGGTTGAAGCCAACAATCAACTGCCATTCCTGTTGTAACTTTTTTATTTTTCACTGTTTTTTCACCAAATAAACTTAAATATAATATATGATGTTTGTTTGCTTATCTGCGTTCGATAATTGACACAAATGATTGGTTGGAAAAATTATAAAGTCTACAAATGGCGAGGTTCCATAAAAAAGTAATTAAGTAAAACACTTTATCACGTTACAAAAAAAAAATAAATAAGAAGCACATCGAGAACTTCGAATGCTTACAAAACCCCTTTCCAACGACATATCACACCTATTGAAGAGTTTGGGAGGAGCTCTGTTACAGTTGGCCTATAATGTGCTGGACAGCCAACTTTCTGTCTTCTAATGAGATTTCATCTAATAAGATAAGTAAATCGTTCATTAAAAATTCGTCATTTATGAGATAGAAATAGACACCAGCTAAGGGAAATAATCAATGTAGCGTTCCAAACAATGCGGGATGAACGATCTTATTAGATGAAATCCCATTGGAAGACAGACCAATAAAATAAGCAGTTGCAGTTTTGGTGAAATAAATAGATTTATATTTACCCAGGTTGGTACAAAAAATGTCACACTGGGTAGACGATAAGTAGTTGCACATATAAGGTGGTTGAAATAGAGGATGGAGTTGAATTTTAGTTAAACAGTGTGGATAAAAAATTGGGCTAATTTTTTTAAAGATAGAACATGAGCTGTTGCATATACGTATACAATATCTTAAACATGGGGAGATATAAAATTATAGTTATACAGTGTGATTAAAACATGTTAGAAAAAGTTGCATATACGGGGTAGTTGAAGGTGGAAAAAAATTACATTTTCCAGGATGGTTAAAAAATATCTCAAAAATGGTTATTTAGCCTAGTTATACAGGATGGTTCAAAAACTGATAGACCAGTAAGTTATAATTCGTGACTAATTAGCAGCAGTATATACAAGATATTTTAAATATAGATGGAAGTTATAGCTATAGAAGGCAGTTCTTAAAATTATTGAATAAAATTGTTATATAGGGTGGCCATCAATAATTGCGGTTTGGGTGAAATGAGTTGGGATTGGTGAACTTAGTTATACTGAGTGATATAAAAAATGATATATTGGTTGGCCCAATAGTAGTTGAAAATATATGGTGGTTTAGATAGGGGCTTAGTAGAATTATAGTTTTACAGGGTGGATTAAAAAATATTAAAAAAAAGTAGAATAAGGTACACCAGGAACAGTTGCATTCTGCTATATTAAATACCTAAAATATGGAGCGAAGCAAAATTTTATTTATATATGGTGTTTAACACAATGTTAAAAAAAGTTACACATAAAGGCCGGTTAAAATTGTAATTTACGAAGTGACTTAAAAATTATCAGAATTAATTGTTACATATATAGGGTGGAGTAGAAGTATCGTTAGGTGATTAAAAAATGTTCCATTGGGTGACAAATAAACAATAGCATATACATGATGGTTGCACTATAGAGTGAAGCAGAGTAACAACTATAGAAGGTGGTTCCAAACAATTAAATAAAATTGTTCCCCATAAGCACCTGCAGTTTGGGTGAAATGTATTCGGGATTGGTAGATTTATAGTTATGTTAAGTGGTTCAACAAAGTTGGAAGAAATTGTTATATTGGATACGTTTCATAAGCTATTTCTTTTTGCAAATAATTCTACTTTCCATACGCGGGTGAAACCGCGGGTAACGGCTAGTATATATGTATATATATATTGTTACGAAATTTACCCAAAGCCGACCCTGTGTCATTTCAGCACGACAACAAACGCTTTAAGATAAAAAATACGATTCTCGAAAAGACTCGGCAGCGGAAGGAGCGATGATGATTTCTACTGGAGAATTCGACGGGGATTATAAAAGAAGCACGTCACGATCGCCGGGCAGTGATACCCCGCCGACTAGCGTATATGAGAATGTATTGTGAATCAGCTGTTTTAATGTTAATAGAGTTCTAGAAAAGTGAAAGTAAATATTAGTTGTTATAATTTTTAAAATTGAACTCACGGACTATATAGCAATTTGGTGTTAGAAGTGAAGGATTAAGTCAGTTAAAATCGTAATTTGATTCATGGAAACTCGAAGTATGGAAAAAACCGACGAAACTACCAGAAAAATGATCAAACAGGTTACGGAGGGACTAGACGAAAAAATAGCACAGATTCTAGAAAAACGTGACAAGAAGGAGAAACAACATCAAGACGAAATTCAACAAAAGTTAGTAAAATCTTTTGATGAAAAAACAACAAATCTTGTTTCTACGATGGAAGAAAAACAACAAAATTTATTGGAAGGATTGTTCTCGAAATTTGAAGAAAAACGAGAAAATGATTTTAAAATATTTGAACAAAAACAAGATCAAACTGAATTAAAACGACAAAATGAATTTAAGATATTTGAAGAAAAACAAGGCAAAACGGAAGAAAAAAGACAATTGCAATTTGAACAATTAATGCAAATAGTATCGCAAGTAAATGAAACAGTTAATGAAAGAATGCAAATAGTTCAGGTATAAAAGAAATAAACGACGACATAAAGATCCTAAAAAATAATGTGGAGACTCTTGAAATCAAAGTAGATGACATTGATTCCGTCCAGAACCAGGTGAAATTTGAAATAAATGCTATCCAAAACCAGGTAAAAGCTGAAATCAGTTCAATTAAAGACGCAGTACACAGTGAAGTACAAGATAAAGTGGAAACAGCAATTAAAAAATTGCAACAAGATTTGCAGAGAGGAAAATACCAGCACACCGTGAGTACCAAAGGTTCCTTTAGCAAACCACCCACATTTGATGGCAGTTCATCTTGGCCCATGTATAAACGGCAATTTGAGGCTGTGGCTACAGCTAATGGATGGGATAATCTAGAAAAATCTACCTCTCTGGTAATTTCGTTAAGAGGTCCGGCCCTAGAACTCCTCCAAAGCATTCCAGTCGAAGAACAAGGCAATTTCGACAAGATCATCGCCATCCTAGACAAACGCTACGACAATCAATCCTTGAGCAAGGTATACCAAGTCCAACTCAGTGGAAAAACGCAAAGATCCGGTGAAAGCCTTCAAGAATTCGAAGCAGAGATTAGACGGTTAGTTCACTTGTCCTATCCAGACCTGCCAGAGGAAACGAAAGACCAGTTGGCCACACAGAGTTTCATAAACGGCATGAGAGATGTGGAAGTTCAAAGGAATTCAAGACTGAGTGGCGTCAAGAAGAGTAATGAAGCTCTACTTCGGGCTTTGGAAGTAGAGGCCGTCATGAACATGTCCAAGCCGAGGGTCCGAGCAGTTTCCTTCAACCAGGAAGAGTCAGAGTCACCATTTCAAGCGCTGCTGGCTGGTCTGAACAAAATATTAGACCGGTCACCAAGAACTGGCACCAGAGGGGCATGTTACGGCTGCGGACGGACAGGGCACTTCCAACGTAATTGTCGAGTGAGGCCACCTGAACGATCACCGACCAGGGGTAACCAACAGAACAGCCACATGTCCAGGGACCGTCAGTCAGTCAGCATAGGGGGGCGAATGCTGACTGTCCCTCCACCAGCCCCCAAAACGTTATCCATCCGGGGATTTTGCCGAGATAGCGGCAGCCTAGTCATCAGAGGCACCATCAACGGGCGAGCAGTTACCATCACTCCAGGGTTTTGAGAGCATCAGAAATTCGGCCAGTTACCAATAACATCCAGCTCAGAACAGTCACCGGCGAGTCCATGTCAATACAGGGTGAGGCAGATGTCGTGCTACAGATAGGGGACAACATGATCCGGCATAGGGTCCTGGTAGCGAATATTGAGGACGATTTTATACTGGGAATGGACCTAATTAGCCAGCATGGATTTATGTTCGACCCGAGATATGATGTTCTTCGGTTCCTGAATGAGGAATTTGTATTGACACGGCCCGTCAACACATCATTCACGCCCATAAAAATTGTGGCAAAGTCTTCAGCTAGAATTCCCGGTCGAACGGAACAGATTATTCATGGGCAGCTAGACAGCAATCCTGGGAGCTGCGTTGGAATGGTGGAGCCCGTACACTCAGCTCATGACTACTTGGTTGGACGGGCTATAGTTAAAACCGGACGAGATATACCAATCAGAGTCCTAAATCTGTCCAACAACGACATCCGAATTACCAATGGTCAAGAGATAGCTGTTTTCGAGCCAGTAGAGACCATCATCAATTGCGAAGAAGAGTACCAGATGTCGGTGAAGGAGCCAGGGCCCGATAAAGAGTTCCTACAACAGTTTGCTGACCATTTGACACACTTGACACCAGAGAACCAGAAGAAAGCCAAGCAATTTATCACAAAACACTGGCAAATTTTTAACAGTAAAAATGGAACCACCGGTCGCACCAACATCATCCAGCATCGAATAGATACCGGAAAGGCTCAACCCATCAGAATACCACCTAGACGACTACCATTGGGGCAACAACAGGCAGTAGAGGAAAACATCGAGTCCATGTTACAAAATGGAGTTATTGAGCCATCCATCAGTCCATGGTCTGCTCCCGTCGTGCTAGTTAAAAAGAAAGATGGAACCACCCGATTTTGCGTGGATTACAGAAAGCTGAATGATGTCACGAAGAAAGACAGCTATCCACTACCCCGAATCGATGACACTTTGACCACACTAGCAGGCTCCCGTTGGTTTTCCACACTAGACCTAAAAAATGGATATTGGCAGGTTGGTCTGCACGCAAACGACAGAGAGAAGACAGCGTTCTCCACCAGTAAAGGGCTGTTTCAGTTCACGGTCATGCCCTTTGGGTTATGTAATGCACCCGCTACATTTGAGAGGCTAATGGAGTATGTACTGAGCGGGTTAACATGGAGGACGTGCTTAGTGTACCTCGACGACATTCTAGTCATGGGCCAGACATTCGACGACCATCTGAAGAACCTGGGCGAAGTATTCTCCAGAATTAATAACGCCAACCTGAGACTCAATCCGAAGAAGTGTTCCTTGTTTCAAAAAGAAGTAGAGTTTTTGGGCCACGTAGTGTCCGAGTCAGGAATCCGCACCAACGAAGACAAGATAGAAGCCATCCGTGATTGGCCAGTTCCAAGAGACAAACATGAACTCCGAAGCTTCTTGGGCCTCTGTTCATACTACCGTCGTTTTGTTGAGGGATTTGCCACCATCGCCGCCCCTCTACATCGGCAGACCACTGATAAAGAGACCTTCCATTGGAATCAGGATTGCGAAACATCATTCAGGCGACTGAAGGCAGCACTATGCTCCAGCCCAATCCTAGCCTTTCCTACACAGTCCGGCAAGTTCATCTTAGACACCGACGCCAGCAACACAGGTTTGGGGGCCGTCCTATCACAGGTGCAAGATGGTGAAGAGAGGGTGATCGAGTACTACAGCCGTGGATTCTCGAAGCCAGAAAGAAATTATTGCGTCACCAGAAAAGAACTTCTTGCAATAATAAGGGCTGTGGACCATTTCCACAAATACCTGTATGCCATTTCTTAATCCGAACAGATCATGCCGCACTCAAATGGCTGCTGGACATGAAGACACCGGAAGGACAACTAGCCAGATGGATGGAGAAATTACAGCAATACGACTGCAAGGTGGAACACCCTGCCGGCCGGTTGCACGATAATGCCGATGCCCTATCCATCAGGCAGATCCGAGTACAGGCCAATGAAGACTGGACAACGGAACAGTGCATCCAGGACCAAATGGCTGATCCAGACATCGAACCAATCTTGTCACTCAAAATGAGAGGGGCACCCAGGCCACGATGGGACGAGGTAGCTAGATACTCCGGGGTGCTGAAATCGTTATGGGCTCAGAAGGACTCTCTAAGAGTAGACAATGGAATGCTCAAGCGAGTTTGGGAAAGCGCTGATGGACGAGAAACCAAGTCCCAACTGGTAGTTCCGAAGAAAAAGGTACCAGCCATCCTGACCGAAGTACATGATGGAATTACCGGAGGCCACCTGGGCATGAATAAAACCCTAGACAAAGTTCGCCAGCGGTACTACTGGGTGAATTACTTCGAAGACGTCAGAGCCTGGTGCCGCAAATGTGCCACATGTGCCGCCAGTAAGGGCCCGAAAACCCGAACCAAGGGCAGAATGCAGCAGTACAATGTGGGCGTCCCATTTGAGAGAATTGCCATCGATGTCGCCGGTCCGTTTCCCGAGGGGGAACAAATACATTCTGGTCGCAATGGATTACTTCAGCAAATGGCCTGAGGCATATGCGATACCCAACCAAGAGGCAAACACGGTAGCGACGGTGCTAGTAGAACAACTATTCAGCAGGTTTGGCGTCCCGATGGAATTACATTCAGACCAGGAGCGTAACTTCGAATCGAATGTATTCCAGAAGGTCTGCACGATGTTGGGGATCAGGAAAACGAGAACAACACCATTACACCCACAGTCAGACGGAATGGTGGAAAGATTCAACAGGACCTTGGAACAACACCTATCCAAGGTCGTCAGCAATAACCAGCGTGATTGGGATGAGCATATTCCCCTATTCCTGTTGTCATATCGCTCTGCTGTACATAATAGTACAGGCCTGACCCCAGCCAGGGTCTTATTCGGAAAGGAGCTGCGACTACCATGCGACTTGGCATTTGGCTCCCCCGAAGAACCTCCCCAAGACATCGACGATTATGCCGACCAGCTCCGACATAACATGCTGGCAATACACGAATTAGCTCGAACGCAGATGTTGGCCACCAGCGACCGGATGAAGACGCGATACGACCTCAAGGCCAATTCAGTCGGGTTCCAGGAGAGGGACAAAGTCTGGCTGTACAACCCCCAACGGAGCAAGGGTAAATCCCCAAAGCTTACACCCGCCTGGGATGGTCCATACGAAGTGGTCAAGAGGCTGAATGACGTCGTCTACCGGATCCGTCGAAACCCCAAGGCTAAATTGAAAGTGGTTCACTTAGATCGACTCGCTCCCTACCATGGAGGGGATGTTTCTGATCGGGACGATCAGAATTAAAGGGGGGGCAGTGTTACGAAATTTACCCAAAGCCGACCTTGTGTCATTTCAGCACGACAACAAACGCTTTAAGACAAAAAATACGATTCTCGAAAAGACTCGGCAGCGGAAGGAGCGATGATGATTTCAACTGGAGAATTCGACGGGGATTATAAAAGAAGCACGTCACGATCGCCGGGCAGTGATACCGCGCCGACTAGCGTATATGAGAATGTATTGTGAATCAGCTGTTTTAATGTAAATAAAGTTCTAGAAAAGTGAAAGTAAATATTAGTTGTTATAATTTTTAAAATTGAACTCACGGACTATATAGCAATATATATATATATATATATATATATATATACATATTTCTGCTGAAGATCATTTTTGCGAACTGGCAAAGAAAAAAAAGTATTCGAGTAACTAGAAGCAAAAGCAGAAGGCTACGAGAATTATGCGAACCGACCTGAAGATGGCAGATGTGACTCTGCCGATATGTCGTCATTTTACCATCGATCCCGGCAGGGATCAGTTATCAAGTACGCGGATGAATTCCCGTAAACCACCAAAAACATATATATATATATATATATATATATATATATATATATATATTTGTCTATAAACATTCTGACTCAAATGGTGGTGACTTTTGCACTCCTGTACAGTTATCGATTATTGGGATATCTTTTTCACTTAAATCCGAAGGATCTCCATGAGAACTCAGCGTAGCTTTTCAACTGATTCCCCCTCTCGAGCTATATGTTTTCTGGACGTTCTCTTATGAAAATGTAATTATCTTATCCACCGGTACAAATTATCAGATTTTATTGATCACATGTGGTCACAAATTTTGCTAAAAAATAGATAATGAGGCCTATTTTTGAGCTTTATTTCTTCGACTATATTTGATGGTCTGTAATGTAAGATAAGTCAGAGTTGAGCTTATATGTTTCGTACCAAATGTAAAATGAGATTACTGTTTATTATTTTGCTTCAGTATGAATGTTGTAATATACAATTAATTCTATACAATTTATTTTGTTGCATCAGCATAAGTATGCTGATCTATTAAATTTAAATTAAATAGACTTCATGTGAAATTTAACAACAAGCTAAATATTTACTGGGATTCCGATAGGCATAATTATTTAGTCTCTGTTTCAAATTTGCAAATGTCACAGATAGTTCTAAAATATCTTAACTTTCCTCAGTGTGCCTAAAACTTCCCTATGGGACCTGTGACCTGTCTTTTTCACAGGATTTCTTTATTTTGGGCTCCTCTGTACCCGCCAGCAAATGAAAAGTCAAATTTGTTAGCTTTAATTCTTTGGGGGTTCCCGAATGCATATGTCTCTGATAAGCAGCCCAAACTGCATTTCAATTTCAATTTGAGACCAAGGCACCCAGAAAATGCTCTCTGAGTATTCCGTTGATTGAAAAAAAATGTGGTGTATAAATTGGTTACTTGCAGTACGGGCAAAACTACGTGGGGTGGTGATTTATTAGACAAATTTGATATGAGTTTTATTGTTATTTTTGGTTTTATATTAATTTACCTTATTCGTTTATTCTATTTTGCAGTAATCTTATTGGTTGATACCAGTAATGGCTTTACCATAGCAGATGGTATTATACCCATTCTTCCAACCCAGAGAATGTTTGACGATGATAGTATACTAAAAATCGAAAATGATCAGCCAATCTTAGTACAATGTTTACGGGGAAGTTACTTAGATGAAGCTAGTCAAAGTTGCAAATTTAATACCACAGAAGATAGTAATATAAATATTGATCAAGATTTTGGTCCTGAAAGGGAATGTCGAATTGAAACCAGTTTATGTGATTTGATACCAGCTAAGGAAAACTGTCGGTATGTCCATATTTAATATATATATATATATATATATATATATATATATATATATATATATATATATATACTCACTGACAAAGAAATCGCAACACCCAGAAGGAGATGTTTAAATTTAGTAAAATTGGTAAAACATAGGTACTAAAGTAAGAGTAAATGATTAAAAATTGGTAACATTTTGTGAATTTTTACCAAAAAGAAACTGTTTGATGGGATTCAAAATCGATGTTTAGTACCGTTAAAATTGAATTTGAAAGAGGTTAATTTACTGGTTTACGGGAGGCGGGGGGTTTCATTTCGAGAAATCGCTAACCACATAAAAAGAAATCCAACTACTGTTATGAGATATTGTTAAGAGTGGTTTAATAGAGGATACGCATGTACTCCCTTACCTTAATCGGCTCATGGATCCCATATTTCATCAACATAATATTCATGTTGCTGGACTGAAGAAACCCATGTAAATCTGTTGCCATGGCGCCCAGATATCCCGATCTTTTGGGATTGGTTTAGGCTCGGTAATTTAACCCAGCCTCTAAGACATGAAATACAGGTAACTCGGGATAGTATTCCTCAAGAAGAAATAGACCACCTTATTGAATATGTCAAGACTTAATAAAAAAAATTAAATTCCTTGGTATTTTTTGTTCAAATTTTAATCATTTACTCCTTACTATAGCATCTATGTTTTAACAAAACAATATTAAACTTAAACATCTCCTTCTGGGTGTTGAGATTTCGTTGTCAGTGGGTATATTTAAAATGTATAACATAATCAAAATAAGCATTTTGCATGTTTTAAACATAAAATAGTTAATTTTAAAATATCGTGTGGCATTTTAGATCGGTTGAAAGTTTATTTTATTTGATTATTGTTAGTACAGTAGTTGAAGATTTCCCCCTCCGAATTCTTTGAACCTGATAAATTTTAAGCTAAATATGTGCGATATTGTTTAATAATATATCAATACTTATTGAGTTATTCGCAATTGAAAAGTTAGATTTTTGATATTAAAAGTGCATGTTTTGGAGATGTTTTCACGAATAAAACAAAGATTGCGTTGTATTAAATAAAAAAATATATGATAAACACAAATGAGATTCTTATGTTCTGTTGGCATAGATACAAACTTTTTCAGGATAATTTATAGATGTAATTGTACATTGCGGATTACACACAACTTATATACCTACTACTTAAATATAAAATGAAAATAGAATTTAACAAAATATAAAAATTACATGGATTATTGTTTGCTGGCGTCATAAGTCATACATTTGGCGCCTATGTTGTGATTTAAAGATTAAAAATGTTGAATTTAATCGTAGTTTGCATATAATCTAATAGTAAACAATTTAAAACAATGCTCTTATTCTAGTCAAATATCGTGTTATATTAGGCTGTTGATGAGCATCATTATAAAAATATTTTTTTAGATACTTTTATATGTGCAATGGAAAACTAATGTGGAAAATGAAATGTCCTGCATATTTAGTCTTCAACAAAGAGCGCAATGTATGTGATTATAAAAAACTCAGCAAATGCTGTGAATACAAGGCAAAAAATGCAAGCAGACTATTACAAAATGATATGTAATTTATACCAAGTAAATAAATATATATTATAATGTATACGTTTATTTTCCTACTTTTATTTCTTATTTTCAAGTTAAAAACTGGGCACTGAGCAAATCTTTTACTTTGTTATTTAAGACATTGTTTGGCAATCCGAGAACTCTAATAGCATGGTAGCAAACATTGTTGAAACCAGTCATTTTAAATGAATACCTACCGGCATGCAGAGAGTGTCTGATCATTGAGAAAAAAATTAATAGCTGAACTTATAGAAAGTTATTAGAGTTACTTTTATGTTTTTTTGGGCAATAACACCACAATCAAAATAAAACGGCGTATGTTGAAGGAAAAGCAAACGTTTCAAAGTCTATTCTGAAGTCGTTGTCAATGGCTTTATATTTATTGATGTAAACTGCAAAACGAGTGTCCACCGTAGAAAGAGAAAAATAAGAACAGCAGTTGAAATATAGTGTTAAAAATATACTTTTTCAAACTAAGTTTCACCGAGCAGAGTCTGCGTTAGGCGTCAGCAAATTTGGAAACAGCTGACGGCCTTAGCGTATGTGTGGGTCTCGCAAAAAAGTTTTACAAGTTCTTAGAAGTTATCCGTATGTATTTCCGCCAGCCAGAGTCATCTGGCAAGACTGAGCATTGAACGAAATGTTAACTTTTGAGTTTTTTTGTTGCATTACAAGAAATTTTACTATTTGAACAACATAAGTAAAAAAGGCAATCGTTTCAGCTACATTTTAAAGTCATTATTGGTACTTTACGTTCATAACTGAAGATAAAGGTGATATGTAACATTTTTTTCATTTTTGATTTTTTTCAATGAATGGAGGTGTTATGTCTAAATACACAATATGACACATCAACATTACTCATTTTAACCATAAAACCGAAATGTTTTATGTACAACAGTAAATAATATGCACAATGAAATCTTTATCACCCATTTATTTGAAGTTGTTATTTGTTGTCATATCACCTTCATCCACTCAATTGTAATTGTATTAAAAATTCCTTAATACAGGATTTGAAATAAGTGTTGCAGAAGCTCTATAGTATAGTGGTTATGACATGAGCTTGAAATAAGAATATCAAAGAAAAAATAAATATTGGGTTACGAAATTATTGATGTACCTATATAGTTTGTTGAAACATAATAGGTAAAGTGTTAATTGGTTTAACACAATGGTAGATGCTATCACAACTTTCCATCAGTAACACGGCAATAATCTCATCATGATTAGGCACGTTTCCCATTTGACAATGTTAGATGGAAAAGTAGCCAAGCAATTATTTCTTTGGTGGGATTCATCCTTCTGAGATGAACGACCAAGCTAAACTAAAAATGCCAAAAAGAAGAACTTCAAAAAGATCTTGAACTTCATTTCAGGATTTCACGCACGGATATAATTATGGAGTATGCAGTTCAACGTGGCTACAATCAAAAATTCAAATGTTAGAGGACTATGAAAAATAATAAAAGAAGCAGCAAATGAACGTATCCCAAAAACGGTTCTGGACTGCATTTGTGATCAAGGTGGATACGGTTCCACTAATACCGTAAATACCGTTTCGTTCTTTAACGGCCGAAAGATACACACTGAGAAATAAATTGCAACAGGCAGAAGAAGATGTTTAAATTTAATATTGTTTGGGCAAAACATCGATGCTATAGTAAGGAGTAAATGATTAAAATTTGAATAAATAATTTGGTCAAGTGCGAGTTGGACTCGCATACTTAAGGTTCCGTACCACCTTCAAGATTCGAATATTCCAGTTTCAGACAAGCAGGGAATGAGTGCATTTTCTTATACTTACCCTTATATCTTTTAAAGGAAGCGTTTTAAATTTATAAAAAATATACACTTTGATTTACCAAACATAGACTTTTTATTTTATCTGCTTAGGATTCGCTTGATTTTTATCACAATACATATGTATTTAATTTTCTAATTTGGCCCCCAAAAAGTACCATTAGAGTTTTATTTTACTAATAAACTTTCAGAAACGCCTTTTATAATCTACTGTCTGAGTTTTGAGGCTCTGTAGATTGGAAGAAAAACGGCAAAATAGGTCAAAGTTTAAATTATAAATTATTAAATCTGTTATTCAAATTATTTAAAAATATAAATAAAATATATTTTTCAAATTTCAAATAGTTTAGTTTCTAAAGTGGGAATTAAGTCGATGTTTAATATTTTTAATATCTTTTATACAAATGATTTAAAAATATGTTATATTTGTAATTCACATAATGAGCCTTTTATCTGATATCTGATGCGTTTGAAAATTGAATCTTTATTTTCCATTTAATTGTATAATTTGTCCCTAAAATTACTATGGGGGTTTTCTAGTAATTTATTTTCCGTTTAATTCTATTATTTGGAGGCCAAATAATAGAATTAGGGATTTTTTTTCATATTTTTCCTATAAACAAAAAAAAGAGGTCTTAGAGTTTGGGGAATAACGGGGAGAATGGGTAATTTTTTTAATATATTTTAAAATATTCATTTTAAAAAAATTTAAAATAAAATATTTCTACCTATTTGTCATAATGAGCCCTGGGATTTGATATATTCCATGAAACAATTATAATTTTTTATTTTCCATTTAATTCTATAATTTGCCCCCCAAAATGAATATTAGGGGTTTCTTCGTATTTTTCCAGTAAATTTCAGGTGAGGGGCTATACTTCCAGTTTTTCAAAATTTTTCATCGGGGGAATGGGTAAAATTTTTTATATTTTTGTTAATATTTTTTAATTAATTTATTTAATAAATATGGAAAAATATATTTGTTTTCTTCATCATGAGCCCTTTTATTTGATATATAACATGCTGGGTTAGAAACAATTTTAATTTTATATTTTCCATTTAATTCTATAATTTGCCCCCCAAAAAAATATTGGGGGTTTTTCCTTATTTTTCCACTAAAGTTCAGGTGAGGCGCTATACCTCCATTGTTTTTTCAAAATTTTCCAGTTTATGGTTTCGGAGATAGGGGGGGGGGAAGGGTAATTTTTTTATATTTTTGTTAATATCTTTTAATTAATTTATTTTAAAAATATGAAAAAAATATATTTGTTTTCATCATAATGAGCCCTTTCATTTGATATATAACATGATGGGTTAGAAACAATTTTAATTTTCCATTTAATTTTATAATTTGCCCCCCCAAAATAAGTATTAGGGGTTTCTCCTTAATTTTCCAGTAAAGTTCAAGTGAGGGGCTATACCTCCATTTTCTTTCAAAATTTTCCAGCTTATGGTTTCGGAGATAAGGGGGGGAATGGGTAAAATTCTATATATTTTTGTTAATATCTTTTAATTAATTTATTTTAAAAATATGAAAAAAATATATTTGTTTTCGTCATAATGAGCCCTTTCATTTGATATATAACATGATGGGTTAGAAACAATTTTAATTTTAACTTTCCATTTAATTCTATAATTTGCCCTCCAAAATAAATATTAGGGGTTTCTCCTTAATTTTCCAGTAAAGTTCAGGTGAGGGGCTATACCTCCATTTTTTTTCAAAATTTTCCAGCTTATAATTTCGGAGATAAGGGCGGGGGAATGGGTAAAATTTTTTATATTTTTGTTAATATCTTTTAATTAATTTATTTTAAAAATATGAAAAAAATATATTTGTTTTCGTCATAATGAGCCCTTTCATTTGATATATAACATGATGGGTTAGAAACAATTTTAATTTTAATTTTCCATTTAATTCTATAATTTGCCCTCCCCCCAAAATAAATATTAGGGGTTTCTCCTTAATTTTCCAGTAAAGTTCAGGTGAGGGGCTATACCTCCATTTTTTTTCAAAATTTTCCAGCTTATGGTTTCGGAGATAAGGGGGAAGGGGGATGGATAAATTTTTTTATATTTTTGTTAATATCTTTTAATTAATATATTTTAAAAATTTGAAAAAAATATACTTGTTTACGTCGTAATGAGCCCTCCTATTTGATATATAACATGATGGGTTAGAAACAATTTTAATTTTATATTTTCCATTTAATTCTGTAATTGGCCTTCAAAATTAAAAGTAGAGGTTTTTCCTTATTTTTCCAGTAAACTTCAGGTCAGAACCTATAAATCTATTTTATTTCAAAACTTTACGTTTTATAGTTTCGGAGATGAGGGGGGAATGGGTAAATTTTGGTATATTTTCTTTAATATCTTTTAAATAATTTTTTTTAAAATATGAAAAAAATATATTTGTGTTCCTCAGAATGAGACCTTTCATTTGATATATTACAAGATGCGTTTGAAAAAATTTTTATTTTTAAATTTTTATTTAATTCTATAATTTGCCCCCCAAAATTTATATTAATGGTTTCTCCTTAATTTTCCTGTAAAGTTCGGGCAACGTACTATATTTCCTATTTTTTTCAAAATTTTAGGCTGAGTAGTTTTGGGGATCGGGAGGGGGGGAACGGTCGATTTTTTTTTAGTTTTTCCCCCAGAAGTACCCGTAAAATCAAAATTCTTTCTTTTACGATATGTACTCCTGATCGGGTCACCAAACTATACATTGATACCAAATTTCAACCTCTTCCGTCCAGTAGTTTAGGAGAAAATGGCTGTGATGTGACAGAGGCAGAAATCCTGAGTGATATTGTAAGGGTATCCGTATATTGTATATACGGAACCCTAAAAATACCAAGGAGTTAAATGTTTTTTATTAAGTTTATTAATAATCGTGTGTCCTGGCATTAATTCAATAAGGTGGTCTATTTCTTCTTGAGGAATACGATCCTAAACTAGTTGTATTTCATGTCTTAGAACCTCCAAAGTCCGTGGGGACTGGGAAAATTTCCGAGCCTTCTACCCATCATATCCCAAACATGTTCTATGGGCGAAAGATTTAGAGATCTGGGCAGCCATGGCAACAGATTGGCTCTCCAAAAAAGTTTAAGGTAACTCGAGCAACATGAGGCCGAGTATTATCTTGTTGAAATATGGGATCCAGAAGCCGATTAACGGAAGGTAGTACATACGGCTCCTCTACTTTCTGAAAATAACGTTGCGCTTTCATGTTGCCTTGAGTAAAGCCTAAATAGTATAATTTATTGATACTTTGAGAGTCTTAATTATATTAATTATATGTTCAATGTTAAAAAAAACATGTTTGTTATTTACTATAATTCAATTGTCTTCTACTTTACATTGTGTTAGTGATAGTTTTAGTTGTTTACTGTACTGTTTATGAACTGGTTATTCAATGATTTTGCTTGTTTTATACTAGTATTTTGTTTGTAATTAATGTTTCGAAATTATATGTCCGTAACTTTATATTTTATTTACAGTTGACACTTAAAATATTCAGTATAGGATAGTTAAGGTACCCCTTTTGCCAGCTTGCTGGTGAAACATTGTAATGCCACACAGCCAGGCAATAACATGGTTGAAATATCTTTTATTTACTTTGTCAATTGTAAACTTTTGACTGAATAAAGAATGTGAATGACCCACTTCCATCTGCAATAGCACCCCATACCATAACGCCTACTGTTCTGTGATCATGGCTCATCATCAAATTGAGCTTGACGTTTTTCTCCTTGACGTCGTCTAACCCTTCTTCGGCCATCATGTCCACCCAAGCAGAATCGAGATTCATTAAAGAGTACGACCTGATGATATTCAACACTCCAATATTGTCGTTTCTCTGTACCACTGTAGTGTTTGCTGTCGATGCTCAACTGTCAGAGGGAGCACAAGATGCGGTCGATAATACTACAGTCCAAAAAACCTTATACGGCGGCCTTGTTCTCCTAACCACTTAACAGCCAAATTTCGAATATCGGTCGCTATTCATGCCGAAAGCGATTCCTGGAAATGAAAAACCCGTCACCCGTAAACCAATAATTCAATCTCTGTCGATAGATTCCGCATACACCTACTCTAGACATTTTAACATTACTAAGCATCGATTTTGGAACCCAGTTTCATTTTTGGTAAATTAATGCAAAAACGACTAAAATATTAATTGAACAAAACGGTGTACATGAAAAAATGTTCACAAAACTTTAGCAAATATTAATCATTTACTCCTTACTTTAGCATCTACGTTTTACCAAAACAATATGAAATTTAAACATCTTCTTCTGGGTGTTCCCATAGACGAAACCTGATTCGCTTGCTAGGAGTACTATTAACTAAACAAATATAGATATGTACCCGTGGTGCATAAAATATTAACCCTTGAGTCGAAATAATACCACTATCAACATTCGATTACTTTTCTAGAAAGACTACAAACTCTATAGGCTTTATTTAATAAGGAAATGTTCAAGAATAGCCACGAACGAGGATATTTTTCATAAACTTTTAGTATCGTGATATCTCTACATAACCCTCTTGAGCTCTGAGCATAAGTAAAGCTTTCTCTAAGTAGAGACACAGCAGAGATACTGACGTAATCTAACTATATTGTATGCTTATAAAATTATTTTGTCTGTCTGTTTGTTTGTTTGTTCGGGCATAACGTAAGAACGACTCAACTGATTTTGGTGAATCTTGTTTTGTTGGAAAGCCTATAGTTTGACTTAAAATCTGGTATACATTTTATCTCTCTACATTGACAAAAACGGTAGAAATAGCGAAAACATTTCTATCATGTTAGGTTGTACACAATACTCTATTGGTTCCAGCGCACGCACCAAATATTAGATACTTGATCAGCTTAGGTTTTATTAAAAATTCGGAATATGCCAATGTTAACGTGTTACGATTATTAGGTGGACAGCTGCATTTATACAATATGGTTAAAATAACAGGAAAGTTGAATTAGTTATACGGGGTGCTTGAAAAGAGTTGGCCATAAATAATTGCATATACCAGAAAAACGGGTGGATATTTATACAGGGTGGATTACAAAATGTTATAAAGTTTGTCTCATAAATAGTTGCATATAAAATGTGGTTGAAATAAGGGTAGAAAGAATTATATTTATATATGGTGGATAAAAAAATCTTATAAAAAATTATAAAGTGTTGTTGAAATATAAGATGGAGTGGTATTATAGTTTATAGGGTGGTTAAACAATTGTTTAATATCCACAAGTAGTTGCTTATATAGGATGGTTGAAATATGTCGCGTAGTATAATTAAAGTTATAAAGTTGGGTTTAAAAAATATTACAAAGAAATATTATGATCTACAAGATGTATCTTTACAGGACGGTTGAAATATAGGGTGCAGTAGAATTCTAAAAATCAAGGGTGGTACAAAAATGTTATATTAAGTGGTCCATAAGTAGTTATATATACAAGGTTATACTATAGGGTAGAGTAGAATTATAATTATACAGGGTAGGTAAAAAATGGTAGAAAAAAATTGTTTTATAGGGTAGAACATGAGCAGTTGCATATACGAAGTACCTGAAATATGGGGCGAAATAAAGTTATAGTTACAAGATGTGATTCAAACAGGGTTAGAAAAATTTCAAATGAAAGGTAGTTAAAAAAATATGAGGAAAAATTGTGAAATAGCGTAGCTCATGATCAGTTGCACAGATAGGATAGTTGAAATATAGAATGGATTAGAAGTATAGTAAAGTTTATTTAAAAACGGTATATTGGGGAAACAGTAAGCTGCAGCACATACAGGGTGGTTGTAATACAGGTTGAAGTAGAGATACACATACAAGGTGATACATTTTTTTTGAATAATATTGTTATATAGGGTGCCCTATAAGCAGCTGCAATTTAGGTGAAATATATTGGGAATTGATGGATTTATATTTATAGGTAAACATTGTGGACCAAGTAATGCTATAGTGGGTGGCCGATAAGTAGTTGCAAATACAAGGTATTTCAAATAGAGGAAGGAGTAGAGTTATAGTTAACGAGAGTGGATAAAAAAATGTTCGAAAATAGGATAGAACATGAGCTGGTGCCTTTATGCGATATCTAAAACATGGCGCGAAGTAAAATTATAGTTATACAGTTTGATTAAAACAATGTTAGAAAAAGTTGCATATAAGGGGTGTTTGAAATAAAAAGTGGAGACAAATTATACTTTCCAGGGTGTTTTAAAAGATATCAGAAAACTGATTATATTGCCTAGTTTATAAGCAGTTGCACGTATAACATAGTTGGAATATTCAGTGAAGCAGAGCTATAGTTAAGTGTTCCCTAAACACATGCATATACATACAGGGTGGTTGAATTATTTTGTAAAGTAAAATTATGGTTCTAAGGGATGGTTCAAAAACTGATAAACAAATAAGTTATAAGGGTTGACTAATTGTGCGCAGTATAAACATGATGATTTAAATATAGATGAAAGTAGAGTGGTAGTTATACAAGGCGTTTCAATAAAAAAAATTGTTATATAGTGTGGCCAATAAGCAATTGTAGTTTGGGTGAAATATGTTGAGGATTGGTGGACTTATATTTATTCAGGGTGGTACAAAAATGTTATAATGGGTATCCGATTAGAAGTTGAATATACAATAGTTGAAATAGAGGAAGGAGTAAAAAAAACTATACTTACACAGTGTGGTGAAAAGTCTCATATAAGAGGGGGTTAAAATATAAGGTGGGAGACAAATTTTATTGTACATTCCATACGCAGGTGAAACCTCGGGAACCGGCTAGTAATAAATAAACCTAGTACATTGTTTTTAAAATTTTAATAATTTAATTTTGTGAATAAAATATTATTTGAAGAAAAGATGTGGGTAACCAACAACTCAATATTATTTCACAACCTTTTTTTTCTTTTAGGGAACATCCATAAATTACGTAAGACGAATTGTGTCCTTTTTCTGTCTCACTCACTCCTCGTAAAAAACTGTAAGATACAATTTCAGCAACCACCCAATCACCACTTCTTACGTAAGATATTGATTTTTTCAAAATTTTTCATTTTAATCATAACAATCTTTTACATAATTGTATAATGTAATATATCCATTACAATCTATATCTAAAATAAGTTCTCTCTATCTCATCATATTAATAAAATAACATACTTTTATTAATACAGCAGATGTTTATTAACATGTTAACATTATAAAAATCAAACTATGTACACTTGTATACATTTTTATATAGGAAAAAGCTTCCAAAGAAAATGGAGAATACCGTAGAATTAGATTTACATGTTTACGACTAAAATATTATTCCTAAAAATATTTTTACCTTATTGTAAGTACCTAAATGCATATAATATATAAGTGTGTGGATATTATATACTAAATGCAGTTAAAGTTATAACTATATTTACATTTGAAAATGTTTATCAAGAAGAATTTAAGTGTTTCTATAGAGATTCACACTGGTAAATTTTGACAAATGCCATAAGAAGTTAAAAAATAATATTTAAAAAAATCTTATGTAAAATACATTTCAAACACCCACATACCCTACATAATATTTCGTAGCACTTAAGTAATTTATGGATGTTCCCTTACTCACCTCAAGATTTTGTTAGTATCCTATTATAACATTATTTCACTTAAAATTATAATGAACTAATATTTAATATCCTTCTTATTCATTTTCTCATCCTGAATTGAATTAAACTAGATCCGATTCGATAGAATTAATGGTTTTTGGGATATGGAGATTTTCCTATTTTACATGTCTGGGCCCCATTGTGCACCTGCTGTAGCTTAAGTAAAATTTCAGTTTTAAAAATAAAATAAAATATTTTGAATACTGTACTATATTGGGGACAAGCTGTATAATAAACTTCTATAAATAACCATAATAAACTTCTATAAATAAACATTTTAGATCGAAGAAACTAATTTAATTTAAAGCACTATACATAATAATGCAACAATTAGCGGCAACGAGGCAACAAATGTATGTATTGCACTGTTTGTTAAATCATTTAATCGGAGTTGTGATTTTAAGTCATCTGGGACATCAATGTATACTCTGTCAACACCCACTGTTGCTATAAGTTTTCTCAAATTTAGTATGCTGACATTATCACCCTCACTAGACCATATTGTCAACGTTGAGTTCATTGAGTTGTTACTAGTTTGGTTTAATAATTTCGTCATCTGTTCAATGCTCAACATTGACAAGCCTGCTCTAACAGGAAATGTTAAGCGATTTGTAACATTGTGCTGTTTAAGGATAGTTATCATTTCGTTAATTTGTGCATCACTATATGATCCTGTCATTTCCGCTCCATACAGTGTTGTCCATCCAACAGAAAGCATAGCATCTGGAAAAGCTTTGACAGTTTCCAAGAATAGGGAAGCGTTTACAGGCGTTGTAGTTGCGTTGATTGGACCTGGCAAAATGTCAGCATTAATCCACAAAGGATAATTAGCCTGAAAATATAAATATACTTATTAGGTTTTATTACCATTATTGGTATGAGATTACATATGTATTTATAATTTGCAATTGCTAATAATTAGAAAATGTAGTTTGCTTTTTATCTCCATGATAATATAACTCAATAGGTAAAAAATACATCAGAAAAAATCTAATTTTTGGTACAGTGCAGGGTGGAAGGTGTATTAAGGAGGTGGGCCTTACAATTAACTTGATTTTACAGTGACAAAATTTGCATACTTCACGTATTATTCTGAAGAGGGCGCTACCGTTTTGATGTAAGCGTAAGCGTTGAGTTGACCCACAATAAATCAAAAGTATTTAAATATCTTTATTATTATTAACCGACTTCCAAAAAGGAAGAGATTATCAATAGGTCGGCATCTTTTTTTTTATGTACGCTCGGTGATTATTCAAAAATGGCTTAAGAAATTTTGATGATTTAAACTGCATTGTATTAAGAAATATCCCAGAAATGTACCATATTTTCTATAACGTTAGATTTAAGGTTTCCCAAAAAATCAGAAAAAACAGTAATTAAGGGACTAAACTTCAATGAGTTTTCAATGTTTTTTCTAAGAGGGCTCTTTCAATTTGAATATTTTAAATTGCATTCTACAAAAAATTTATTTCAGCTTGATTCCGTATATTTTTGAATAACGTAAAGCATACCGTTTTTCAGAAATTAGAAAAATATGTGCAAAAACGGTAAACAACAGTGTAAAATTAAAATTTATTTATTACAGTTTCTTTTTTCTATTAATTACATCTATAGTATTTGATATCAATTAAAACATATCAGATTTAAACATTTTAGACTGATTCATTGTACACTTTAATATTTGAGTAAAATAAAATAAATCTCTCTTTATTTCAGGTTTTCTTGAAATCTAATGAGCTAATTCTAATGTTACATCACTGTGGCTTTAAGCTTCTCACAATTTGAATCATTATTTGGGCATGTTGGACCTAAAATCTTAAACAATAATCATAAATCTTGTTGATTATTTAACTTGCCTATTTCTTCTGAACCTGTATTAAAGTATTCAGCAATCCCGACTTGGCCAATGTATGGCATCACACTCCCTCTAGGGGAAAATTCACTAAACCCTCAGATATACTACATATCAAAAGGCTTTAGCTCTGTGGGAGCCCTTGCCAGGTTATCAGGCCCGTGGTTGGCGTCGTGGCTGCAGTTCCCCATGAATTTTCTGACCGTCGTTCCTAACAGGACGGCTTTTTGCATCAGTTGGTAAAGATGTTTGTCTAGACCGAGGTATTTCAAATTGTTTAATTTATGTTTTGGGACTACTCCTGTTGTTGACATAACAATTGGTACCGTTCGAGTGTTGTTCATGTCCCATTGTCTCTGTATTTGAAATTTTAAATCCCTACTTTGGCTATTTTTTCAGCCTGCTTAATATGTAAATTATTGTTGTTAGGGATTGCTATGTCAATTAAGGTTGTTTTTCTAGAGACTTTATCTACCAAAACTATATCTGGTCTATTGTGAGCAACAGTCCGATCGGTCAATATCGTCCAGTCCCAGTACAATTTGTAGTTGTTATTTTCTAAAATAGATTCTGGTTTGTATATATAGTAGGGTGTTCTTACCGACTGGGATAGCTCAAGTTTCAGCGCTAGTTTCTGGTGCAGTATTTTTGCCACAGCATCGTGTCGTTCTTTGTATTCAGTTGCAGCAAACGCTTGGCAAACTCCTGTGATATGCTGGATAGATTCAGATGTTTGGCAACCATATCTGCATCTGTCGTTGTTTATAGAAGGGTTTTTGACGATGTACTTTAGATAGTTCTTAGTTGGAATTACTTGATCTTGGATTGCCAATATAAAGCCTTCCGTTTCAGGAAGCATATGCCCAGAGATCAACCAGTAGTTCGACGCTGAACTGTCGACATCATCTTGGTTGACGTCATTTATATGTCTTCCATGAAGGGGCTTTTCTTTAAATTAGAGTAGTTTCTGATCAGTTGTCTGGTGGTATACTTGAATTTGTTGTTCTGTCAGTCGCAGAGGTGTTGAGTCATCAACCTAACATATGACTCTGTGTAGATCAGAAATGTCTGCACGTCTCTGGAAATGATTACGCAAATTAGAAATTTGTTGATCACGTAACTTTCTTATATCTGCCAATTCTCTTCCTCCTTCACACCAGGGCAATGTTGTACCTTCGACACAGCTCTTTGGAGGGTGATTTTGAGCTTTTGTTAGTAATACTCGAACTTTCCGTTGTAATTGTTCAATGTCGGTCTTGCACCAGTTAACTTAACCGAAAGAGTAACTAAGCACTGAACACGGGTAGGTATTAATAGCCTGAAACAGATTTTTACTGTTAAGCAGTCGTATTATCCTTCTATAAAACCCTGTACTTAGGTCCTTTTTCGTAGGGGTGTGATCAATTCGTTGAGCCTGCTTTATTCCAAGGTTTTTGTAAGTATGGACTATCCTCCATGGATTCAATTGAGGTGCCATCCCCCATTTCGTAGGGCCCCTGCTGTATTTTGCCTTTAAATTATTAATAATTCGGCATTTGTCTAGGCCAAATAACATATGGACGTCGCTAGAGAACCCTTCTACTATTTTAAGCATATCATGCAGCTGTTGTTTCGTAGCTGCCATCAACTTTAAGTCGTCTATGTATAACAAATGGTTTATCCTTAATGCTTGTACGTTGTTGTGCTTGAGACTGAACCCAAAGTTAATCGAGTTCAGTTTGTGTGAGAGTGGGTTCATGGCAAGGCAGAACCACAGCGGGCCCTGGAATATACCCCTTCTGATAGGGATAGAGCCGGTTTGTATCGAACAGTCGGCTTCATTCATAAAGATGTTGGTTTGCCAGGTAGTCATGGCATATTCTAAAAAGTTAACAATATGATTATTTACTTTATAGAGTTTCAGCACCTGAATGAGCCAATCATGTGGGACTGAATCAAAGGCCTTTTTGTAGTCCACATATGCCATGTAGAGATTTCGTCGTTTGGCACTGGCTTGATTGCAGACAACGGAATCAATTATTAGTTGTTCTTTGCACCCCGAGTTTTTCGCGCATCCTTTTTGTTGTTCGGTAATTGGGTGGCAAGTGATTGGTCGGTACTTTGCTGCAAGACGATACCCAGTTTCTTTGAAGATCTTAGTTTGGGAAGAGTTGGTCTAATCAATGTATCTGTTCCACTATAGTCTATAAGAGCTCTTTCCATTTCTGCTTGGATTTTCTCAAGCAGGTCAGCGTTGGCTGACTGTTCTTGTTGAAGTTCTTGAATCTCGTCCGCTCCTTGCGCCAAAGGTGTTTCAGGCTATGGATTTGTTGTATTTCGACCAAATAATTCGCGCTCAACTTCGATCTTTATTTCGTCCAGTTGATCAGGCGAAATAAGGCGATTTCTCAAGATGAGCCGATATTGATCTGCGACTCTCTGTTCGGTAACTTAAAGCTCTGGGTACTCACTACAGAACTCTTGATGAGTATTTGGCGATATGCAGTCTTGTTAGTCACTCTGTAGAACGTGTGCATTATAAATTTATTCATGGCGCTAGTCCATGTCATGCGCTGTCTTATCAGTCTCGCTTGAGTGAGGGCTGGCTGTTGATCCTGCGCAACACTTCTGCGGGTGGAGTTCTCGTTCTCGTTTGACTCCGTTGGTGATGATCACGTTGTTGCTGTGACTGTATTTGTGAGTGTTGTTGCGATTCTTCTGGTTCTTGGGCTGTAGCTCTCTGGACGACAGGGGCCCGCCTCCTCAGCACTCTGCCACCGACGTCCCGCATGCTGTCATGTCCAGCGCCGGCTCCAGACATGCCCTGGCTATCCCCAGGCAGCGGCTCTTTTCCGAGGCATCTACTCGGTAGCTCCATGTTCATGGGTGGTGTCACCAATTGACCCTGGTGACCCGGCTAACTCGGAACCGTGGGGTTGTCACTTCCCAGATGAAATTATTTAAACCAGATCATCTCGTGCGGATTTTGGGGAAGGGAGGAAGGCTAGGTAGTAGGTCAGAGGACAGCTGCCCCTTTAGTCGCCTCATACGACAGGCGGTAGATACCATGGTGCTATTCTAACCCGGATACCACACAGGAATCAGCAATTATTATTAGTATTATTATTACAATCTAAATAAGTGCCGAGATTCAAAGATCCAATTAACGGCAGATTTTTTGTGTATAATATCCCTGTTAGCACCAAATACGTTTAATACTATTAAGGTGTAAAGACTAATATTCATTGTGGCAGTTTTAACAATAATTCACTTCAACACATAGATCTGTTGAATCACTTCTAGTCTTAGAGCTTGTACTTATGGAGGTAGTCTATAATGTACAAATATCGTGCCAACACTAGAAACAGCCTCTTGCCCCCTCTTTCTATCCTTGGCACGATATTTGTGCATTGCAGGCTACCTCCAGAATGTGTATGCTATAAGCTTTTATTGAATTAACGGTGTAAAATTTATTGTCTCATTACCGGGGTGGTTTCCGTTTACTGGGGTTAATGTCAGCGATTTCCTTGTCAATTGTCAATTTAATAAATGTAAGGTCTTTGGGTTCTTAGGAACGAACCCGAATTATATATACTTATTTGGCTAAAGAGATAATCAATATGATAGATATAACGTGTCAAATCTCCCTGTTATACTTTTTATGAATTATTGAAAACGTAAAATCAGGCCCGCTCTACCACTCACTTCGTACTGCTTTATGTATTAATTTAAATCAACCTTCGCGACTTATTTTATTATTCGGAGCGCCATCTTTTGGTAATTTTCAAAAGCGTCGTCGGCCCACCTCATTAATAACCTTGGTAAAGTATTCCTTCCAAAGAAGAATTTTATGTGGAATTCGACAATGCAATAATATACAGGGTGTTCCATTTGAAATAAGAAAGTTGATGAGAAAAACCAGTGTAGAGCGAAAGTTAAGAAAATAATTTCTTTCGATGAGACGTAACGAATAACCCCTGAAAAAATACATATTGTTATAAAATTCATTTTACGCCGGCCCACGGAAAAATTAGCAAACCTTTGAAATTAAATCATTCCGACAAAAAATATATAAACTCACAACCGGCAATCCGGAATCTTCGATGGGGCAAAAAACATCGACCTCGAGAAACTCTTTAACGAACGCTTCGACAACAACGAGATAACCATCGAAAAATAAGGGAAAATTCCATGCTAAGTTATAAAGGACAGTTGTACATTTCAGTTAGTTAGTTCAGTTTATATTGCGTGTGAATTCTATCGACCGAAATCAGCTGTAGTAAATAAATAGTGGATTATTTTTGTGTAAATAAAAAATCGAAAGTGAACATGAATATCTGTGTTAATAAAACATTAAAAAAAATATATAACCGACTTCCACCTATAACTAAAAAGCTAAAAATAATTATAACAACTCTAGCAAATAAGTAACACATTCAATGTTGTTAGGTACCTACCCAGGAAGTAAAAAATGTAAACAATAAAAGGTGCTCATTCTGTACAAATTAATTACCTACCAATCTAGTCGGTGCCAAACAAATCTAAAATCCTTGATTGCATACTTATCTACTACTTCACCAAACTTGATTGTTGCCTGTCACCGACTTCAAAAATATACTAGATTGGTAGGTAATTAATTTGTACAGAATGAGCACCTTTAAATGGTTTACATTTTTTACTTCCTGGCTAGGTACCTAACAACATTGAATGTGTTATTTATTTGCTAGAGTTATATTTTGTTATAATTATTTTTAGCTTTTTAGTTATAGGTAGAAGTCGGTTATATTTTTTTAAAAATGTTTTATTTTCAACTTTTTAGTTTTTTTTTTAACTCGGGTAGTTTTCATTCTTTATTTTTTATTTTGTATGTATAACCTTAATAGACAGAACCAGGTAACATCGAAAGCCTCAACATTACACAATGATACTTTATCATTTAAATTGACAGGTAAATCTTTACGAACAAAATGTACTAGTACGCGTTGACTTAATAAGCCCAAAATATATTTATGCCTTATGGACCACGCCATGTAACCTTTTTTCAACTTTTTTTGACAACTTTGTATAACTATAGATAATTCCACTCCGCCCTATGTACCAACCATCCTGTACATAAGACACGACTGCCCACGGACAAGCATAAATTTGTTAGCTGCCTTCTGTAAACTATAGGACGGAGTAGAATCCATCCCATATTTACATTATGTGTGTGTAACCTTAATTCCTCTTCACACTTTATGCAACTTCTTAAGGGTTATAAAAGAAATAATTTTTAAATCACAGTGTATAAATATAATTCAACTCCAGCATATATTTCAACCATCCTGTATATGATTTGCTTATGTCCACATCATAAAACAGTTATTTAATCACCCTATATAATTTTAATTTCACATTTTTTCCAACATTTTTATACCACCAAACGTCCAGCCCACCCTATATTCCAACCATCTTGTATATACGGCTGCCTATGGACCACTATCATTCTACTCCGTCCTATATTTCAATCATCATATAAATGCAACTCCTTCTATCACTTTACTTTGTGATTTTGTTTGCTATAACTAAACACCCTGTGTATAAACGCACCAAATAGCAGTTTAGAGTATGACATGTGTTGTCACTGAATTTTTGTATTAGGCCGGGAGAATGTGACAACTAAAAGCACCGTCTTCGTACAATGAAAAAAATTGCATTTAAATAGGTATTTGCCTGGTATACAAAGAAAACGAGCTTGGTACTCATTGATTTAAGGAGCCGAAAATACTATGCTTTACTACTAGTGGAGTCATTGAAGCATTATGCCTTCCAAATTTTTTACTAGAAATCGATTTACATGAAATTTTGGAATTAATTAGGCTCATGTAACCTCTAACTTCAAAAGTGATATTGACCCGAACTCCGCTTTCACCCTGGGGGTGGTTGCCACTCCTTCTCGGTGATGTAATTTTTTTGCAAAATAATACCGGATGTCGATAGAAGACCTAATTTTAAGCAAGAAAAGGTTCTATAAAGTTTTTCCAAAAACCCAATACTTTTCAAGTTATTGGCAATTGAAAATTAGAAGTTTTTTCACGTTTTTCATTGTTCTTTTGCAAATATCTCCAAAAATATGCATTTTAAATTTTGTGATTAAAAAAATTGTAGCAGGTAAAAAACTGAACAAAATTTTTTTTCTAAAGTGTTCTAAGTGCAATATTAAGCGAGATATTAAAGATCAAAACCGTTTTTTATTTTGTCTGAAATTTAATCGATGTATTCAATGCCATCTAGCGGCGAGCGGTTACATTTTATGCATTCTACTGAAAAAGTATTTTATAGTGCTTGAAATAAGCTTTAAAATGAGCACCATTGAAAAGTATTTTGCATGTAAAATGAGTGAGCTGTAATGCAAATAAGAAGAACATCAATGGTTTTTTTTAATCAATGGGTTTTATAAGTACCATTTCCACTAAAATTAAAATTAATCGAATTCCGTCTAGAAATAGCTGTAATATAAAGAGTTTGACAGATTCTAGCAGATTAGCTGCTTTAGGACACATATTTTTCAAAAAATCACGATTTTAAGAAAAAAAAATTGAACTTAAAAAAAAACCGCCTTCTTTTCATAATATCTGAAAAATAACTGCTGTTTTGCAATGTAACTTGTGGAACATGCGGTGAAGATAACTGCCAGAATAGGCCTCCAATTGATCCGGAATAAGATCTTGACGACAGCAGAGCAGACGACTATGATGTTGAGTAATAAATAATTATTTTTATTCACGATACTTTTTTATATATTTTAATGCTCTTTGTTTGTAATGTCTTTTTTATGTATTGTAATGCTAAATTCTTTATAATCAATATCTCATTTGATTTAGTGCATTTACAGATAATTTACAGATACTTCGTGGGTTCAATTTAAAAATTATAACAACTAATATTTACTTTCACTTTTCTAGAACTTTATTTACATTTAAAACAGCTGATTCACAATACATTTTCATATAAGCTAGTCGTCGCGGTATAACTGCCTGGCGATCGTGGCGTTCTTCTTTTATATCACCAGCGTAGAATTCTCCAGTAGAAATCAACATCGTTCCTTCCGCTGCCGAGCCTTTTCGAGAATCGTATTTTTTTGTCTTGAAGCGTTTGTTGTCGTGCTGAAATGACACAGGGTCGGCTTTGGGTAAATTTCGTAACACTGCCCCCCCTTTAATTCTGATCGTCCCGATCAGAAACATCCCCTCCATGGTAGGGAGCGAGTCGATCTAAGTGAACCACCTTCATTTAGCCTTGGGGTTTCGACGGATCCGGTAGACGACATCATTCAGCCTCTTGACCACTTCGTATGGACCATCCCAGGCGGGTGTAAGCTTTGGGGATTTACCCTTGCTCCGTTGGGGGTTGTACAGCCAGACTTTGTCCCTCTCCTGGAACCCGGCTGAATTGGCCTTGAGGTCGTATCGCGTCTTCATCCGGTCACTGGTGGCCAACATCTGCGTTCGGGCTAAGTCGTGTATTGCCAGCATGTTATGTCGGAGCTGGTCGGCATAATCGTCGATGTCTTGGGGAGGTTCTTCGGGGGAACCAAATGCCAAGTCGCATGGTAATCGCAGCTCCTTTCCGAATAAGACCCTGGCTGGGTCAGGCCTGTACTATTATGTACAGCAGAGCGATATGACAACAGGAATAGGGGAATATGCTCGTCCCAATCACGCTGGTTATTGCTGACGACCTTGGATAGGTGTTGTTCCAAGGTCCGGTTGAATCTTTCCACCATTCCGTCTGACTGTGGGTGTAATGGTGTTGTTCTCGTTTTCCTGATCCCCAACATCGTGCAGACCTTCTGGAATACATTCGATTCGAAGTTACGCCCCTGGTCTGAATGTAATTCCATCGGGATGCCAAACCTGCTGAATAGTTGTTCTACTAGCACCGTCGCTACCGTGGTTGCCTCTTGGTTGGGTATCGCATATGCCTCAGGCCATTTGCTGAAGTAATCCATTGCGACCAGAATGTATTTGTTCCCCTCTCAGACTCGGGAAACGGACCGGCGACATCGATGGCAATTCTCTCAAATGGGACGCCCACATTGTACTGCTGCATTCTGCCCTTGGTCCGGGTCTTCGGGCCCTTACTGGCGGCACATGTGGCACATTTGCGGCACCAAGCTCTGACGTCTTCGAAGTAATTCAAGTAGTCACCAGTAGTACCGCTGGCGAACTTTGTCTAGGGTTTTATTCATGCCCAGGTGGCCTCCGGTAATTCCATCATGTACTTCGGTCAGGATGGCTGGTACCTTTTTCTTCGGAACTACCAGTTGGGACTTGGTTTCTCGTCCATCAGCGCTTTCCCAAACTCTCTTGAGCATTCCATTGTCTACTCGTAGAGAGTCCCACTGAGCCCATAACGATTTCAGCACGCCGGAGTATCTAGCTACCTCGTCCCATCGTGGCCTGGATGCCCCTCTCATTTTGAGTGACAAGATTGGTTCGATGTCTGGATCAGCCATTTGGTCCTGGATGCACTGTTCCGTTGTCCAGTCTTCATTGGCCTGCACTCGGATCTGCCTGATGGAGATACCCTCTCGCTGTTCCGTCTTCAGACAATGCTTGCATTCCGCTCTACAGGGTCTTCTGGATAGGGCATCGGCATTATTGTGCAACCGGCCGGCACGGTGTTCCACCTTGAAGTCGTATTGCTGTAATTTCTCCATCCATCTGGCCAGTTGTCCTTCCGGTGTCTTCATGTCCAGCAGCCATTTTAGTGCGGCATGATCTGTTCGGATTAAGAAATGGCGACCATACAGGTATTTGTGGAAATGGTCTACAGCCCTTATTATTGCAAGAAGTTCTTTTCTGGTGACGCAATAATTTTTTTCTGGCTTCGAGAATCCACGGCTGTAGTACTCGATCACCCTCTCTTCACCATCTTGCACCTGGGATAGGACGGCCCCCAAACCTGTGTTGCTGGCGTCTGTGTCTAAGATGAACTTGCCGGACTGTGTAGGAAAGGCTAGGATTGGGCTGGAACATAGTGCTGCCTTCAGTCGCCTGAATGATGTTTCGCAATCCTGATTCCAATGGAAGGTCTCTTTATCAGTGGTCTGCCGATGTAGAGGGGCGGCGATGGTGGCAAATCCCTCAACAAAACGCCGGTAGTATGAACATAGGCCCAAGAAGCTTCGGAGTTCATGTTTGTCTCTTGGAACTGGCCAATCGCGGATGGCTTCTATCTTGTCTTCGTTGGTGCGGATTCCTGACTCGGACACTACGTGGCCCAAAACTCTACTTCTTTTTGAAACAAGGAACACTTCTTCGGATTGAGTCTCAGGTTGGCGTTATTAATTCTGGAGAATACTTCGCCCAGGTTCTTCAGATGGTCGTCGAATGTCTGGCCCATGACTAGAATGTCGTCGAGGTATACTAAGCACGTCCTCCATGTTAACCCGCTCAGTACATACTCCATTAGCCTCTCAAATGTAGCGGGTGCATTGCATAACCCAAAGGGCATGACCGTGAACTGAAACAGCCCCTTACTGGTGGAGAACGCTGTCTTCTCTCTGTCGTTTGCGTGCAGGCCAACCTGCCAATATCCACTTTTTAGGTCTAGTGTGGAGAACCAACGGGAGCCTGCTAGTGTGGTCAAAGTGTCATCGATTCGGGGTAGTGGATAGCTGTCTTTCTTCGTGACATCATTCAGCTTCCTGTAATCCACGCAAAATCGGGTGGTTCCATCCTTCTTTTTAACTAACACTACGGGAGCAGACCATGGACTGATGGATGGCTCAACAACTCCATTTTGTAACATGGACTCGATGTTTTCCTCGACTGCCTGTTGTTGCCCCAATGGTAGTCGTCTAGGTGGTATTCTGATGGGTTGAGCCTTTCCGGTATCTATTCGATGCTGGATGATGTTGGTGCGACCGGTGGTTCCATTTTTACTGTTAAAAATTTGCCAGTGTTTTGTGATAAATTGCTTGGCTTTCTTCTGGTTCTCTGGTGTCAAATGTGTCAAGTGGTCAGCAAACTGTTGTAGGAACTCTTTATCGGGCCCTGTCTCATTCACCGACGTCTGGTACTCTTCTTCGCAATTGATGATGGTCTCTACTGGCTCGAAACAAGCTATCTCTTGACCATTGGCAATTCTAATGTCGTTGTTGGACAAATTCAGGACTCTGATTGGTATATCTCGTCCGGTTTTAACTATAGCCCGTCCAACTAAGTAGTCATGAGCTGAGTGTACGGGCTCCACCATTCCAACGCAGCTCCCAGGATTGCTGTCTAGCTGCCCATGAATAATCTGTTCTGTTCGACCGGGAATTCTAGCTGAAGACTTTGCCACAATTTTTATGGGCGTGAATGATGTGTTGACGGGCCGTGACAATACAAATTCCTCATTCAGGAACCGAAGAACATCATATCTCGGGTCGAACATAAATCCATGTTGGCTAATTAGGTCCATTCCCAGTATAAAATCGTCCTCAATATTCGCTACCAGAACCCTATGCCGGATCATGTTGTCCCCTATCTGTAGCACGACATCTGCCTCACCCTGGATTGACATGGACTCGCCGGTGACTGTTCTGAGCTGGATGTGTATTGGTAACTGCCGAATTTCTGATGCTCTCAAAACCCTGGACTTGGCAATGGACACAGCGGCGCCGGTATCGATTGTGATGGTAACTGCTCGCCCATTGATGGTGCCTCTGATGACTAGGCTGCCGCTATCTCGGCAAAATCCCGGATGGATACTGTCCTGGGGCTGGTGGAGGGTGAGTCAGCATTCGCCCCCTTATGCTGACTGGTTGGAGTTTCCCTGGTTCGTAAGGTCGGTTTGTTGGCTACTCCTGGTTGGTGATCGTTCCGGTAGCCTTACTCGGCAGTCACGTTGGAAGTGTCCTGTCCGTCCGCAGCGGTAACATGCCCCTCTGGTGCCAGTTCTTTGTGACCGGTCTAATATTTTGTTCAGACCAGCCAGCAACGCTTGAAATTGTGACTCTGACTCTTCCTGGTTGAAGGAAACTGCTCGGACCCTTGGCTTGGACATGTTCATGACGGCCTCTACTTCCAAAGCCCGAAGTAGAGCTTCACTACTTTTCTTGACACCACTCAGTCTTAAATTTCTTTGAACTTCCACATCTCTGATGCCGTTTATGAAACTCTGTGTGGCCAACTGGTCTTTCGTTTCCTCTGGCAGGTCTGGATAGGACAAATGAACTAACCGTCTAATCTCTGCTTCGAATTCTTGAAGACTTTCACCGGATTTTTGTGTTTTTCCACTCAGTTGGACTTGGTATACCTGGCTCAAGGATTGATTGTCGTATCGTTTGTCTAGGATAGCGATGATCTTGTCGAAATTGCCTTGTTCATCGACTGGAATGCTCTGGAGGAGTTCTAGGGCCGGACCTCTTAAGGAAATTACCAGAGATGTGGATTTTTCATGATTATCCCATCCATTAGCTGTAGCCACGGCCTCAAATTGCCGTTTATACATGGGCCAAGATGAACTGCCGTCGAATGTGGGTGGTTTACTAAAGGAACCTTTGGTACTCACGGTGTTCTGGTATTTTCCTCGCTGTAAGTCCTGTTGCATTTTTTTGATTTCTGTTTCTACCTTGTTTTGAATAGCACTGATTTCAAATTTCACCTGGCTCTGTATGGAATCGATGTCATCTACTTTGGTTTCAAGGGCCTCCACATTATTTTTTAGGATCTTTATGTCGTCGTTTATCTCTTTTATATCTGATTCTACTATTTGCATTCTTCATTAACTGTTTCGTTAACTTGTGATACTATTTGCATTAGTTGTTCAAATTGCATTTGTCTTTTCTCTTCAGTTTGATCTTGTTTATGTTCAAATATTTTAAAATCATTTTGTCTCTGTTCATTCAATTTCGAGAATAATCCTTCCATTAAATTTTGTTGTTTTTCTTCCATTGTAGTGACAAGATTTTCTAATTCTATTTTACGTTTTTCATCAAAAGATTTTACTAACCTTTGTTGAATTTCTTCTTGATGTTGTTTCTCCTTCTTGTCACGTTTTTCTAGAATCTGTGCTATTTTTTCGTCTAGTCCCTCCGTGACCTGTTTGATAATTTTTCTGGTAGTTTCGTCGGTTTTTTCCATACTTCGAGTTTCCATAAATCAAATTACGCTTTTCACTGTACTTAATCCTTCACTTCTAACACCAATTTGTAATGTACTTCGTGGGTTCAATTTAAAAATTATAACAACTAATATTTACTTTCACTTTTCTAGAACTTTATTTACATTTAAAACAGCTGATTCACAATACATTTTCATATAAGCTAGTCGTCGCGGTATAACTGCCTGGCGATCGTGGCGTTCTTCTTTTATATCACCAGCGTAGAATTCTCCAGTAGAAATCAACATCGTTCCTTCCGCTGCCGAGCCTTTTCGAGAATCGTATTTTTTTGTCTTGAAGCGTTTGTTGTCGTGCTGAAATGACACAGGGTCGGCTTTGGGTAAATTTCGTAACAATAAGTATATATTTTATTTTCTATTAAAAAGTGTGATTTTTTACTCTATAATCAAATTATTTTTAATTGTATAAGCCTATATTTTCAGCTTTTTAATTTAGGGGAAGTTTTAAGGGTTGAAAAGCTTAAATATATGAAAGTCCATTTAGAGAACGTGGAACAGCTTTTAAATTCTTTTCAGTTTGTAAAAAAATATTTTCATTCAAATATTTTAATAGAGGGGTTGTTTTTAAGGGATGAAAAGGGGTTAAATCATGACAAATAATGTAGGTAACGTAAAACAATATTTACTCTATATTTAAATCTTTTTAAGTTAAATAAAAGTCATTTTCGTGAGTTTTTTTAATTTAAGGGTCGTGTGCAGCGGTTGTAATGTTTTTAGGGGTTAAAAATGAGTTAAACATGTGGTAATTGTGTAAGTGAATACTTCAGAATGGCACTCCTTTATATTAATCACGTTCTCTAGCTATAAAATGTCTCAAAGTTATTTTTTTCATTAAAGGGTTGTTTTTACACCTTAAAAATAAAAAGCGGAGTTCGGGTCAATATCACTTTTGAAGTTAAAGGTAAGATAAGTCTAATTCCAAAATTTCATGCAAATCGGTTACTAGTGAAAAATTTAGGAGGTAAAACCCTATGTTTCGCTTCAATGAGTGCACTATACCTATATGCTTGAGATGTACATAGAAGTTTTCAAATTCGCAATTAAAGCTTCCAGTGCCTAAATTTACCGCACTATTACGTTGGAATTAAAATATTTATGAGAAAATGTCCGTTATGTCATTTCGATGAAATTTTTGATAAGAATTTTGGAATTTTCGGCGATTTTCTGCAAAATTGCAAGTTGCACTTCGCACAAAAGTATATGAGATCACCTAGGTTTTCCTTAATAGATTAAACGTTAAAAAACTATACACACCCATAAGGAGTTTTCGAAAAATCGACTAATTTGTTAGGGATATTGGTCGATTTCCGTGTTCATTCACAAATTTCGTCACTTTACCAATAGAATTCTTTTCCAAAATTTGAAGTTTCACCAATCCGGATATATACTCTATTAAACAAGACCATATTCATTCAAAATGGTTCACCACAGGAGAAGAAGTCAGGTAACATACAAAATAAAAAAAAAAAAAAATACGGGACGAATTGATAACCTACTCCTTTTTGGAAGTCGGTTAAAAATTAATTTTGAATTAATTATTAAGTGAAGTTAACATCATAAATTGATTTATGGCTATATCTCAATGCATGGCCGAAATGGGCGAGACTAGCAAAAAATATTCAAACAGGTTACTGATAAACTAGACGAAAAAATAGCTCATATCATGGAAAAAAGTGACAAATAAGGAGGAACCATCAAGAGGAAATTTAAGAAAGTTTAGTGAAATCTTTCGATGAAAAACGTAAAATTGAATTAGAGAACCTTATATCTAATCTATGTAGATGAAATACAGGAAAATCTTGTCACTTTCAAGGAACAAAACAACAACAAACTGAATTAAAGAGACAAAATGGACTTAAAATAGTTGAAGAAAAACAGGAACAACTAATGCAATTGGTAATTCAAGGTAACGAAGCAGTTAATCAGAGAATAGTGATTATGGAATCAGATATAAAAGAGATAAACGATGACATAAAGATCCGTAAAAATACTGTGAAGTGAAAATCAAAGAGTACAAATGAAAATAAAAAGAACGCAACAGGACTTACAGAGCGGAAAATATCAGAACACTGTAAGTACCAAAGGTTCTTTTAGCAAACCACCCACATTTGATGGTAGTTCGTTTTGGCCTATGTTCAAACGGCAATTTGAAGCCGTGGCTGCAGAATTCCTCCAAAGCATTCCTGTAGATGTAATTTCGAAAGATCATCGCAATCCTAGACAAAACATATAACAATCAGTCATTGAGCCAAGTATACCAGGTGCAACTATGTGGAAAAACAGAGACGTTGAAGTGCAAAGAAATCTGAGACTTAGTGGCATCAAGAAAAGTACTTCCAAGCCGAGGGTACGAGCAATTTCCTTCAGCCAGAAAGAACCAGAACCATCCCTTCAAGCAGTGTAAATAAACAAACTACTGGAACGGTCACAAAGAATTGGCGCCAAAGGAGCATGTTACCGTTGTGGTCGAACAGGACACTTTCAGAGTGACTGCAGAGTAAGGCTACCGGAACGGTCACCGATCAGGGGTAACCAACAAAACAACCACATGTTCAGGCACCGTCAGCCAGTCAGCATAAGGGAGCGAATGCTGACTAACCCTCCACCAGTCCCCAGGACAGTATTCATCCGGGGAGCTTAGAGATCAAGGCATCATCAATGGCCGAACACTCACCATCACCTTTGACACCGGCGCCGCTGTGTCCATTGCCAGGTCCAGAGTTTTAAGGTCATCGGAAATCCGGCCAATTAATAACAATATCCAGCTAAGAACAGTCACCGGCGAGCCCTAGTCTATACACGGTGAGCAGATGTCGTGGTACAGATAGGGACAACAGAATCCGGCATAGGGTCAAAGTCAAAGTAGCGGATTTTATATTTGATAGGGATCTAATCAGTCAGCATGGGTTCATGTTCGGACCGAGACATGATGTTTTTCGGTTCCTAAATGTGGAATTTGTATAGACGCGGCCCGTTAATAGCTCAGCGACCTCCATAAAAATTGTAGCAAAATCCTCAGCCAGAATTCTCGGTCGAACGGAACAGATTATTCATGGGAACCTAGAAAGAAAGTCTGGAAGCTCCGTTGGAATGGTGGAGTCTGTATATTCATCTCAAGACTACCTATTTGGACGAGCTTTAGTTAAAACCGGACGAGACATACCAATTAGAGTCCTGAATATGTCCAACAACGACATCCAAATTGCCAACGGTAAAGAGTTTGCCGACCATTTGAAACACCTTACACCAGAGGAACAGATGAAAGTATACGACTACCATTGTGGCAGCAACAGGCAGTTGAGGAAAACATCGAGTCCATGTTACAAAATGGAGTTATTGAACCATCAGCCCATGGTCTGCTCTCGTTGTGTTAGTTAAAAAAAAGATTGAACCACCAAATTTTGCGTGAATTATAGAAACTTAAATGATGTTACGAAGAGAGACATCTATCCATTCCCCCTAATTAATGACACGCTGACCACGTTAGCAGGGTCTCGTTGTTTCTCCACACTAGACCTAAAGAGTGAATATTGGCAGATTAGACTACACGAAAACGACAGAGAGAAGACAGAGTTCTCCATTAGTAAAGGCTGTTTCAGTTTACGGTCATGCCCTTTGGGTTATGTAATGCTCCCGCTACCTTTGAGAGGCTAATGGAGTATGTATTGAGCGGGTTGACATGGAAATCATGATTAAAATACCTCGACGACATTGTGCTCATGGGTAACAAATTCGACGACCATCTGAAGAACCTGGGCGAAGTATTTTCCAGAATTAAGAATGCCAACCTGAAACTCAACCAGTGTTTCATGTTTCAAAAAGAAGTAGAGTTCGGGCCTCGTCGTTTCCGAGTCAGGAATCCGCACAAACGAAGACAAGATAGCACCATCGTGATTGGCCGGTCCCGAGAAATAAGCATGGACTACGAAGCTTTTTGGGTCTCTGTTTGTACTACAGACGATTTGTTGAGAGTTTTGCCACCATTGCCGCACTTCTAGCTCGGCAGACCACTGAGAAAGAGACCTTCCGTTGGAATCAGGAATGCGAAACATCAATCAGACGACTGAAGGCGGCACTACGTTCCAGCCCAATCCTAGCATTTCCGACCCAGTCCGGCAAGTTCAACTTAGACACCGACGCCACGCCAGCGACACGGGTTTTGGGCAGTCCTATCCCAGGTGCCAGATGGTGAAGAAAGGGTGATCGAGTACTACAGCGGTGGATTCTAGAAACCGGAAAGGAATTATTGTGGTACCAGAAAAGAACTACTTCCAATAATCACGGCTGTTGTTGGACATGAAGACAGAAATTACAGTAATAAGATTTCATGGTCGAACACCGTGCCGGCCGTTTGCATAATAATGCCGATGCCTTGTCAAGAAGACCTTGTAGAGTAGAATGTGGGCATTGTCTGAAGACGGAACAGGGAGAGGGTATCTCCATACGACTGGACAATGGAATAGTGCATCCAGGACCAAATAGCTTCTACAGACAATAAACCAATCCTGTCACTCAAAAAGAGAGGGACACCCAGGCCACGATGGGATGAGGTAGCTAGATACTCGGCCGTTCTGAAATCGTTATGAGCCCAATGGGACTTTCTAAGAGTAGAGAATGGAATGTTAAAGAGGATTTGGGAAAGTACTGATGGCCGAGATTACAAGTCCCAACTGGTAGTCCCAAAGAGAGAGGTACCAGCCATCCTGACCAAACTACATAATGGGATTACCGGAGGTCATCTAGGCATGAATAAAACCCTGGATAAAATTCACCAATAAAATTCACCAACGGTACTACTCGGTAATTTACTTCGAAGACGTCAGAGCTTGGAGCCGGAAATGTGACACTTGTGCAGCCAATAAGGACTCAAAGACCCGGACCAAGAGCAGAATGCAGCAATACAATGTGAGCGCCCCATCTGAGAGAATTGCCATTGGTGTTGCCGGTCCATTTTAAGTGTCTGAGAGGGGGAACAAATAAATTCGGGTCGCAATGGATTATTTCAGCAAATGGCCTGAGACATATGCTATACCCAACTAGGAGGTAACCACTGTGGCGAAGTGCTGGTAAGACAGTTATTCAGCCGGTTTAGTGTCCGGTTGGAGTTACATTTAGACCAAGGGCGTAACTTTGAATCCAATGTATTCCAGAAGGTCTGTACGATGCTGGGTATCAAGAAAACGAGAACTACACCTTTGCATCCCCAGCACAGAATGGTGGAAAGATTCAATTGGAACACCATCTGTCCAAGGTCGTCAGCAATAACCAGCCTGAGCACATTCCCCTTTTCTTTGTGCCCTATCGCTTAGCCGTCCATAACAGCACGGGACTGAATCCAGCAAGGGTACTATTCGAAAAGGAGCTGAGATTCGCTTGTGTTCTGACTTTTGGTTCACAAGAAGAACCGCCCCAAGAAGTCAACAATTATGCCGACCAACTCCGGCAGAACATGCTGGTAATACACGAACTAGCCCGAACAGAGATGTTGGCCACCCGCGATCGGATGAAAACACGATATGACCTCAAGGCCAGTTCAGTCGGGTTCCAGGAGAGGGAGAAGGTGTGGCTGTAAAACCCCCAAAGGAGCAAAGACAAATCTCCAAAGCTTACACCCGCCTGGGATGGTCCATATGAGGTGGTCAAGACGATCAATGACGTTGTCTATCGTGTTCGCCGGAATACCTGCAGATGCTAGCGTGTCTTCACTGCCAACATCTTTTCTCGAACTAGTTTGCGTATGGCCAGCATATTCTGCCTATAATCGCTAACTTGACGGGGGTGAGTCAAAGTTAAATAGCACGGTAGTATTTTGACTGTGGACGGCTGAGCGATAGGCTATCAGGAACAGGGTTGTCTGTTCATCTTAATTACGCTGGTTGTTGCTAACACCTTGGTTAGGAATTGTTCCAAGGTTCTGTTAAATCCTGCTACCCTTCCGTCTGAGTGTAACAACGGAGTGGTTCTCGTTTTTTTTTTCCCCAACACTGTACATACCTTGTGAAATTAAAATCTGCTGTGCCACAAATATCGTTAACACCGTGGATGCTTGGGCAAACTTTTGAGGCCATTTGCTGAAATAATCTAGGGCAATCAGAATGTATTCGTTACCCATTTCATACTTGGAAAGTGCTCGATTATATTTTTATAAACTTCGTGGGTTCAATTAATTATTTTGAAGAAGTAATATTCACTTCACTTTACTAGAAACTTTTATATAAACGCAAACATAAAATATTTCCAACAGCTGATTCTAATACTATTTACATCGAAATCATAGGTTGATTTGTCCTTCTCGATTGTATTGTTTGATTCTTCGCTTGGTACGTGTTGTCCGCCCCTTACTAACTGGGCAAATGTGCCACTTCCTACATCAGATGTCTTCGAAGTATTTTACCCAGGTGAAATCGTTAACGTATCTCGTCCATATTCTTATTAATGCCTAGATGCCTCTTCTGCTTCTTTACGGGATAAAATTATTGAGCATCTGTTGGCTAATTTTAATTCGAGTCAACTCGAATCTGTCTGATGGAAATATCCTCTCGTTTTTCCATCTTCCGATAGTGTCTGCAGTCTGCTCGGTAGGATCTCCTTGATAAAGTATCAGCATTGCTGTGTAAACGCTGTAGTATTGTTGTAATTTTTCTATATAAATGCCCAGTGAGTGACACAACAAAACAAAATTTTTTTTTTCGGTTGATTGTCGATCTAAAAATGCGGCAAATCCCTCAACTAACCGCCTGTAGTATGAACAAATGCATAAAAAGCTTGGAAGTTGACGTTTGTTTTATGGAATTGTTATCATTGTCCAGATTCCTGATGACGATACAATGTGAGGCCATAAACTCTACCTCATTCTGAAACATGGACATGTCCTGGGATTGAGTCTCAAGTTGAGATTCGGAATACTTTGCCGAGGTTCTACAAGTGCTTATCAAATGTATGACGCATGAACAGAATGTCAGAGGTAAACTCTCTCAGTGTATATACCATTAACCTGTTAAACGTACCGGGAGCATTACATAACCCAAACGGCACTAATTGTGAATTGGAATAGTCCCTTGCTTGCCGAAAAAGCCGTCTCCTCTTTGTTGGTTTCATGAAACCCAATACCTACCCTATAAGAGGTAAGAGTGCCGTCTATTCAAGGGAGTGTATGGATACCCTTTATAAGTACATCGTTAAATTTCATAAGATATACACAAAACCGCCTTTTTATCCTTTATTGTTATTAGAATGTTGGGAGCAGACCATGAGTGGACAGATATCTCAATAACTCCGTTTTGTAACCTGAACTCAATCTTTTCTTCGACTGCCTGTTGTTAACCCAATCGTAGTCTCCTAGGTGGTATCCATATTGCAATAAATTTCGTGGGTTCAAATTAAATTTAAGATTGATATTCACGTTCACTTTCGATTTCTTTATTTAAACCACAAATAATCCACTATTTATTTACTACAGCTTACATCCTTATATAATTAACATCGAATTCTCTCGTAGTTTCGAAGGTTATCTCGTAATTGAGTGTTCGAGGTCGATACTTTTTGCCCCATCGAAGGGTCCGGAGAGTAGCCTTTTTTATTATCTCAGACGGTTAATGTTTTGTTCTCGTCGGAATGACTAATATAGGTTTTTCCATAGGCGATGTGAAAATTAATTTTATAACACTGCCCCCTTTAATTCTGATCTTCCCGATTGGACACATTCTCTCCATGGTAGGGAGCTAGTGGATTTAAATCAACCACCTTCATCTTAGCTCATCGGTTCCAACGGATACGATAGACAACGTCATTGATCCTCTTGACCACCTCGTTTGGCGGGTGTAAATTTTGGAGATTTACCATTGAGATTTACCTTTGCTCCCCTGGGGGTTGTACAGCCAGACCTTGTCCCTCTCTTGGAACCCGACTGAATTAGCCTTGAGGTCCTATCGTGTCTTCATCCGATCACTGGTGGCCAACATCTGTTTTCGGGCTAGTTCTTGTATTTCCAGCATGTTCTCCAGCATGTTCTGTCGGAGTTGGTCGGTATAATCTTTGACTTCTTGAGGCTATTGCTGATGACCTTGGACAGATGTTCTTCCAAGGTCCTATTGAAACTTTCCACAATTTCGCCTGACAGCATCTTACAGACCTTCTAAAATACATTGGATTCAAAGTTACGCCCTTGGTCTGAATGTAACTCCAACGAGACACCAAAACTGCTGAATAATTGTTCTATTAGCACTGTCGTCATAGTGATTGCCTCCTGGTTGGGTATAGCATATGCCTCAGGCTATTTGCTGAAATAAGCCATTGCGACCAGAATGTATTTGTTACCCATCTCACTCTCGGGAAATGGACCGGCGACATCAATGGCAATTCGCTCAAATGGGACGCCCATATTGTATTACAGTATTCTGCCCTTGGTCCGAGTCTTTGGGCCCTTACTGGCTAAACAGGTTTCACATTTCCGGCACCAAGCTCTGTCGTCTTCGAAGTAATTTACCAGCAGTACCGTTGGCGAATTTATCCAAGGTTTTATTGATGCCCAGATGACCTCAAGTAATCCCATTATGTACTGCGGGATGGCTGGTACCTATTTCTTTACGAATACCAGTTGAGACTTGGTTTCTCGGCCGTCAATGCTTTCCTTTTATTCTCTACTCTTAGAGAGTCCCATTGGGTCCATAACGATTTCAGGACGCCCGATCTAGCGATACCTTGTCCCATTGTGGCCTGGCTGCCCCTCTCTTTTTAAGTTACAGGATTGGTTCAATGTCTGAATCAGTCATTTGGTCCTGGATGCACTGTTCCGCTTGTCCAGTCTTCATTGACCTGTACTCGGATATGTCGGATGGAGATACCTTCTCGCTGTTTCGTCTTCATACAATGTCCCCATTCTATTCTAAAGGGTCTTCTTGACAGAGCATGGAAATTATTATGCAAACGGCCGGCGCCGTATTCGACCTTGAAATCGTATTGCTGTAATTTCTCCATCCACGTGGCCAGTTGTCCTTCCCGTGTCTTCATGTCCCACAGCCATTTGAGGACGGCATGATCTCTTTTGATAAGGAAATGACGACCATCGAGATACTTGTGGAAATGGTCCACAGCCCTATTTATTGCAAGGAGTTCTTCTCTGGTGACACAATTGTAGTGAATTTGATTAAGTGGACTGTAGTTTTGTGTGGTTCTATTTTGATAAAAAACTGAATTGCCCTTCATAAGAAAACTCTTACTTAAAAATCTGCCATCCATGTATTTGTCTGCATTCGGCGCGGGTAGCCGGCCTTAACCCTGGGTTTTTAGGCACAACTAAAGTTTATATTATTGGGCAATGCGCACTCACGAGGGGTTTACAATAAGTGAGTAATAGCTGCACACGCACTTTGGGGTTGCACTAGCGAGCACATAGGGAAACGTTTTTCCCTTGAGAGTTTCTTGGGAGGTCCGTACTGGACGAGAGGCAAACAGCGAGTCTAATTTTCTTCTTACTGCGATTGCGTTTAAGGCAGAGTTTTTTCCAAGCAATTGAGAATATACATATGTAAATATAAAGGCTGTCTCTTTTAAAACCAAAATGGTACATTTTCAAAACACGAGTGAGAGGTAAAAATAAAAAAAATTCTTTTGAGAAAGAGAAAAAAATTTATTATCTATGCAAAATAAAACAGTTATGGGGGTGCGAGCCTAGTTGTACTCTACAGATGAGTTTAATCTATATATATATATATATATATATATATATATATATATATATATATATATATATATATATAGTAGTGGAAAAAATTAAAGGATCAAAAGTAATTCCAAATTTTTTGACGTTTTTCAATTAGCTGTATTTCCCTTGAAAATGGTCGCACTAGTTAAAAAAAAAGGATTTTAAAGCTTGAAGTTTCTAGTTTTGAGATCTTATGAGAAAAAAAAATTCAAGCAACGTGTACCGCTCAATCCTAACGAATACCATAACAAAAAACAATTTTTTTTGGTTCTCTTTTTCGGTGTACGAACTTGAATTTTTTTTTTTCAATCAACCCTACATGGATAGAATATTTGTTCATTCAGCTTTAAATTTCTGTTTTGCAAAGTTCAATACGACGGAGATATCGAACTTTGAGTGGAAAAGGGTCTTTTTTGTCTTTAACCATCATCATCAATACCTCAGCAACCCCCGATCGCACATGAAAATTAAGTAAGGTGTTGTAATCTTGAATAAATTTCCCACAGAAAACAGCTACGGTTTTTTGAAAGTTTTTAGTTTTTTTATTCTTTACAAGTCTAGGTAAAAAGCACGTTTGATGGCTTTTGGGATCACCAGCCTCTAAATTGAAAATATCGAGAAAACCAGTAATGTTAAGTGTGCCTTTTACAGTTCAATATGCCAACAAAACCCACAATGTTTCGTATAAATCCATGGAGCCGTTTTTTTGTTTTCTTCGATCGAATTTTTGAATACCTTGAGTTGATTTTGATTTTAAATGATCATAACTTTAACAAATGCAAAAACTATATTTTTCTGTTTCTTATACAATATAATTCATAAATCTGTTTAAGATTGTAGGAAAAAAAAGAGAAATTGAAAAAAAATTTTTCGAAAATTTGGAATTTTTTTTAACAAATTAGTATTCTTTTTTTAATGACCCAAAGCGTACCCCGTGAAGGTTGCCTTATCGGATTTACGCTTCTTTGTGTGCGTTTGTGTATTTGAGTGTTTGTGTGTATGTGTATGTATGTTCGTCTGCCCGTTCGTTAGGTTTATTAATAACGGGTATTGCCACCCCTGCACTGAGGCAGCGGGCAATCTGAGGTTGAGGGATGGTGTTCCAAATTTGCAGAAGTGCACGCTCTAATGTGCCAAGTTCTGCACATTTGGATACTCACTGCGCAAACGACGACCCATATGTCCCAAAATTCGATATTGAGTCTGGACTCATTGGTGGATGCCGCAGCAAAGTGATGTCATGGCGTTCCAAAGGCGTCTGGTGATGTTGGCTGTGTGGCGTGGCGTTATCTTGCATTAGAATAACTCCCTCTGACGTTGCCGTCTACGCAGTACAATTGGTCTCAAATTTGGTCAATATAGCGCTGAGCTGTTAAGTTTTCGCGCATAATCACCAGAGGTTTCTCCAATCTCGCGAAACGCCGCCCCAGATCATGACTGACCCACCACCATAGGCGACAGTCGGACGAACAAAGTCCTGGCGAAAACGTTCACCACGACGGCGCCAACAAGCGAACGTCGGTCGCTCCATATAAGTTGAACCTGGATTCGTCAGTGAATAAAACATTTCTCCATTGTGTCTCCGATCAGCTCTTCAGCTTTCGCTTCATTAATACATTCCATTACGAGTCTAGTTATACAAAGGCCACGTCGAACGTTTCCTCAGCACGTCACACGATAGTGTCTCCAGTAGCCTTGAGTTCCGACGGATAAAAACTGCAACATCACGACTGCAAATTATCTAGTTCGTCTTCTAACCATGATCGGAAAGCAACTTTTTTTTTTACAAATTTATGAAATTTTTTGTAACGCAGAAGGAGTGGTTTTGAAAAAACTTTTTTAGCGTTTTAAGACTTCACGAAAACTACCGATAATAAATTTCTGAAAAGCGTCTAGATCGAGTTCAAAATTCTATTGGGTATATCAACTTTGTTTGAAATTTAATTAAAATTTTAATTCAGTCGAAGTTTAAAAATCAAGAAAATCAATGGAATGCAATAACAGAATCGTGTTATAAATTTTTTCAAGTCATTAAAAAAATTTCAAATTTCTTCAATTTTTTTTTATTTTTTTTTTGTCATTAAAAAGAATACAAATTTGTTAAAATAAATTTTTTTTTTAATTTTCCGACCATTTGCCATAATCAAACAGCTACCTTCAATTTTCAAGGTCTTCGATCGATATGGATTTAAACGAAACTTTGTCGGTTTTTGTTGGCTTTGAACTGTAAAAGGCACACTAACATTACTGGTTTTCTTGAAGTTCCAATCCCTGATTTCCACAGCTTATTTCTCAATTAATGTAAAAAATAAAAAATTTTTTTTTTCAAAAACCGTTCAAGTTCCTCTGCAATCTTTCAATTCTTCAGGGAACACCTGAATGATAAAAGAGCGATTTATTTCGAAAAAATTTTACATGTTCATAGACCAAGAAAGAACATGTAGCTATTCGTTAGGATTGAGCGATACACGTTTGCTTGAAAAAAATTTTCATCATCAGGTCTCAAAACCAGAAACTTCAAGCTTTATATTTTTTTTATCCGGTACGACCATTTTCAGGCGAAAACCAGACACTTGATAACGTAAAAAATTTGGATATTTTTTGATCCTATATATATATATATATATTGTACTAAATTGGAGCTTGATATATCAAATCCCAGCCAAGTAAAGGTTTTTTTCATTAGTGACAAAATTCCGGGGGTACAGTCGTCTCTGACGTAAATGGAAAAAATCAGGGAAATAGACATTTGCCCCTTACCAACCCGCACTGAGGCAGCGTGGTAAGGTCCTCATATCCAAAAATTCTAAGAATATTCTTCGTCTTCTCATAACCAACTCCTTATGTTCCCTAACTTAAGTGTCTCCGATCTCTTTCAGCTCATTTACTTAAATCTCTCCTCTATATGGCTATTTCCTCTTAGCCAGTATATATATTTCAGTAGTAAACCGACCATTTGCCCACCTATATAATACAGTCCTTCAGTCCTGCTCACAGATCTTATATTTCCATATATCTTTCAATTCTTCAGGGAGGCTACACCATGAGGTTAATATAGCCATATTGGCATAAATGGGAGTTAAATAGAAAGAGATAGAGAGAGATTTAAGTAAATGAGGAAAGAGAGGGAAAGTTAGGGAACATAAGGAGTTGGTTATGAGTCAGATGGTAGAGGACACACCTTAGAGACAGGACGCTTAATTCGCCCTTTTGGGTACGAACAGTTACGACTCGAATTACGCCATCCGCACCAGGATGGACATCTGGTGCCCACTGCAAAGGGGGTGAATTATCTTCCTTCAAAAGGACAAGAGTATCAATATTAATAGGCGTGCTTGAGTCACTCCAGTTACTCCTTTGTTGAAAAGTGTGTACGTATTCCTTATGCCATCTGTCCCAAAAGTGCTAATGCATATGTTGAACTAGCTGCCAACGAGAGAGATGAGATAACTTCAGTCCTGATGTATCGGGATCAGGAACTGTGTTTAGAGGAGACAAAGTGAGAAAATGAGAAGGCGAGAGTGGTAGTAAGTCATTGGGACTAGAGCTGGCCGCGCATAGAAGGCGAGAGTTCAATACAGACTCTATCTGTATTAGAACGGAATTAAATTCCTCATAAGTAAGAATAACCCGACCTAAATGAGTTTTAATAGATTTAATTCCAGCTTCCCATAATCCACCAAAATTGGGACTATAAGGAGGAATAAAATGCCAACGAATGTGCTCTTTTGTAGCTGCGAGTTTAGTGAGTTCAATGAGGGTATCATATAGGCACCTACAAAAGTGGTGGAGTTATCACTGTATATATCATCTCAACAACCTCTTCTAGAGATGAGACGTCGAAGCGCTGCAATGAACGCATCAGATGAGAGACTTGATACCAATTCTATGTGTATTGCCTTAGTAACCATACACACAAAGAGACAAACATAAGACTTGAGAACTTTAGCACCTTGAAGGCGAGCGAGGGTGATCGGAAAAGGGCCACCATAATCCACACCTACTTTGGAGAATGGTTTAACTTCCGAAATGCGTGCAAGTGGTAAATCCCCCATACGCGGCTGCGTCGATTTGGAAATGTGTACGGAAACAGCGAAAACATCGTGATGTTATTTTAGAGATTGTACGCTTAGCATTTATTATGCAGTATCTTTGGAAGAGAATATACTGAAGCGAGGTCCTGGGTGTAAAGATTTTAAGTGAGTATCTTCGATGATAAGTTGTGTTAGGCGGTGATTACCAGGAAGAAGAATGGGGTGTTTTGAGAAAATGGAGAAAATGGGCCTGCACCAGACGCCCACCCACTTTGAGTAAACCGTCTTTATCTCAGAAACGGACTGAGTTTATAGAGAACCTTTGAAGGTCGAGAGTTTTTCTTAAGAGCCGCAATAACTTGAGAATAATGTTGAGTCTGGGCAAGTTTAATGAGAGTTGACAAAGCTTTATCCAAATCAGCAGCTGAAAATGAGTGGTTCTGGGCAGATTGAGGATGACGTGAGTTGTGAATAAATCTCATAGAGTAAGAGATTATTCGCAGAATTTTCTGTAGAGATGAAAACTTATTAAGAAGATTTTCTAGAAAATTATACTGAACTGAGAGAGTGCATACAAGTTTACGTTGCTCTACGGTAGTTTCAGGTATGGGAGAACCTCAGGAGACCACTGGGATTCCGGAAGAGAGAGCCATGACGGTCCCGGCCACCATAAGGAACTCTCCGCAAGAGTTTGCGGTAATAGTCCTCGAGAAGCAGGATCGGCAGGATTTTCTTCAGATCGCACATAGCGTCATTGAGATGGAGCCAGTCTTTCTTGAATTTGAGTTACCCGGTTGAAAACAAATGTAACTCATCGGTGAAGAGAACTTCTTATCCAAGCCAAGGCAACAGTAGAATCCGAGTAGGCCGTGATCGACGAAAATTCAAGCTTTCTGCCTAGAGAATCTTTTACGACGACTAATAACTCTGAGAGAAGTAGAGTAGCACACAATTCTAGTCGAGGGACAGAAATTGTCTTGACTGGAGCAACGCGCGATTTACTACATATGAAATGACAGCAATATTTGTTAGAAGATGACTCAAGACGAAAATAAACAACTGCAGCGTATCCCCTTTCCGATGCATAAGCAAATCCATGCAACTGTGCCGAACAAAAAGGAAATGTGAACTTGAGAGAGAACGTCTATCTGAGAACATATAGTAGTCCACTTATGAATGTTTTCTGAATGTTATTTGTGGCATCTTCTAGTTTATAGATCCACATCAGAGTTCAAACTTGTGTATATTTTAAACCAAACGTTACAAAATCCTGTCGGATTTCGTAATGGATATAAGTTTACAATTATTTTGACAAATATGTTTACGTTACTATGGAAAAATTTCTTTGATTTTAAATATACAGGGTGCACAAGAAATTCCAAAGATCATTAAAATCCAAGTTGGAAGAACTTGAAAAAATTGTCTTCAGAATTTATTTGTGGCGTTCCTAGGGACGACTTTCTTTTTAAGATAGTGCATTTGCCAAAAAATGCGATCAAAGAATTCTGATAATTCAGTGATCCATTAAAGTCATAAGGGAAAACCTCCTCATGAACTATCCCGATATAGGGTTGTTCAAAAGGATATGCCCATTGTTAATTTCGTCTTTAATTATCGGCAACCAGACATGACTGAAATCTACGGAAGTAGAAGCGATGCAGTCGTTTTCCAGAATTAAGGCAGATTCTTTTAATTTTCGTGTGCAGTGTTCTTCTTTGTGTAATATTGTTGTGTTTTGAAATTGTATTTTATGGCCTTGGTCCCAAGCATGTTCATTTTTGATTTTTCGAACTGACGTTTCTTTATGTAAGATGTTTATTTATTCGAACATTAAGAGGTCTAGAGGTTTCTCCAATATAAAACTTGTTACATTCACAAGGAAGCAATTTTTTGAATAACGTATTTGTTGTTTTAAATGTAGTTTTGATGTTAAATTTGTTGCTACTCTTCTCAATCTCTCTGACAATATATGGTATTCCAGTATTATTAGGTGAAGTCTGGTGTTGGTTGTCAGTTGTTTTGTGCTCAATCTCTTTGTTAATAAATTTTTGAGTAGCATCCCAATCGATACCACTAGCCTAATTGCTGAATAATTAATTTCATTGAGAGAGTAAGGGGTGTTAGAAATCCTAATGGGTCAAAGATTCGTGCCAATTCTGAAAGTATTGAGCGTTTGGTGCATAAGTTATTAAATGCATGAACCTTAAAACAAAAATGGTCTTGAGAAGGATTCCATTGGAGTCCGAGAATTTTTACTGTTTGGTTAAACTCGAGATCGAAATCCAGAGAAAGAGCCTCAGAATGAATCTGCGAAGCGGGTAAATGAGAAAATAGAGCAGGTTTATTACTAGCCCATTTACGCAGCTCAAACTGACCTTTCTGGAGTAGAGATATCAGTTCTTTCTGGAGTTGAAGAGCATGAGAGATATAATCTGCACCAGTACAGATGTCATCTACATAAACATCATTTGATATGATCTCAGATGCTTCGGGGTAATCATCCTTATACATATGAGCAAGATGGAATAGAGTACGTATTGCTAAATACGGATAAGAACTAACTCCATAAGTAACAGTCAACAATCGATAATCCTGAATAGGGGTATCCTGAGAGAAACGCCACAAAATACGTTGGTAATCTCGATGATGTTCAGCGATGAGAATCTGACGGAACATCTGCCTTATGTCGGCAGTGACGCATACTGCATAGAGTCTGAAGCTCAAAAGAATCGAGATTAAGTTCTGCTGTAACTTGGGACCGGAGAGTAGGATGTCATTAAGAGACACTCCTTGAGTATCAACAGCAGAAGCATTGAAGACATCTCTAAATTTAGAGCTAGTAGGCGCTATAGCATGATGTGGAATGTAATAACTGGGTTGAGATATTTCGAGGCTGGGTATTAATTCCAGGTGGCCAGAGTTCAAATAATCTTGCATGAAGTCCTTGTAGCGTTCATATAGAACAGAGTCTTTTAACATCCTCCGTTCCAGGGACAAGAATCTTTTGAGAGCTACATCACGAGATCCTTGGAAGTGAAAGTGTGAATGTTTAAAGGGTAATTCGACAGTGAAGCTCCCTGTGGATATACGAGAAATTGTACGAGAAAAGAGGTCCTCTGCCTGTTTATCCTCCAAAGAAATTGCTGGCAATTTTGGAACCTGATCTAAATCCCAAAAGCGCTTTACAGAGTTTTCTAGTGAAATACTAGATATAAGAGTGCTCACTGAGACGGAAGGAAAGTCTACCTTTCCCAGGAGAATCCATCCCAGAGTAGTTTCCAAGGCTACAGGGCTACCGAATCGAGGTTGCAATGCAACAAACATGTCAGCACCTAAGAGCATATCTACTGGACGAGAACTATTAAACTGAGGATCGGCGAGTTTTAAATGATTGAAATGTTTGAAATACTCCAATGGGATATCCGATGAGGGCATATCAGAGGAACTTTGAGGTAACACCACAGCATCAAAATCGAAAACTGGAGTGAGGATTGAGTATTTATTCTGCCCACACCTCCAATACTACGAGGTGTAGTGCGCTTAAATAATCCGAGTCTCTTACAACACTTACTGGTTATAAGATTACATTGGCTTCCACTATCTACAAGAACTCTAACCGGTTGAAAATGACCACGAGCATCCTTTATCTCCACTAGAGCAGTGGATAAGAGAACGGTACCCTGCACTCCTGTGAGAAGAGAAATATTCGAAGTGCTGGGTTGAGAATTAATACGAGGATCTGCCGAGGTCATCTTGAGAGTGTGTGATGAGGTTTCTTCCGGTCTAATACTAGAAGCGAGCTGAGTATTTGGTAAGCCCAAAGGCGAGTGTGAGTTGCGCAAGGCATCAGTAAAATGCAAAAGAGTATGATGCTTGCGAGAACATTTTCTACAGCAATTTGTAGAGGAGCATCGAGAAGATGTAAGCTTATATCCTAAGCAATTTGTGCACCATCCATGGGTACGAGTGATAGCAAATCTATCATGAGGAGATTTTGAGAGAAACTCAGGGCAATTATAAATGCGGTGTGCGGTTTTACATAATGGACAGATGATGTTACTAGAGAATTGAGATTGAGAATTTATGACATATGTACTGGCAGATCTATTTTTTGATGTTTTAAAACGGGGAGAATGAACTTTAGATTTACTAACAGCACCGGGGGGAGTGTGGATAATATTGGGAGAATCCAGAATGCCTCTCCAAGTAATTCAGCAAAATATCAAAGTATAGATCTTCAAGTTCCGAAGCGCAGTCTCGAGTAAGTCGAGTCGTTCGAACAGCATTGAGAAGAGAATGAAGTCCCATTGCTTCACAGGAAAGCCCATATTTTCCAACACAGAAAGGTTTTCACTAAAAACATCAACTAGCTCTCTGAGTCCTTGAGAACTGGAGAGTTTTTTAGATCGAGAAATAGCCTGCCAATAAGAGTTAGCAACTAAACGCTTATTTGCATAGCGCTTGCGCAATGCGTTATAAGCACCTAAGTAATTATCACCTGTCAAGGGAGAGGATTTTAAGAGTTTAAGTGGAGCGCCGTGAACCAAGCCTATTAAGTAATTAAATTTGTCGACATTTGAGAGCGAGTCATTATTATGAATCCAAGAATCATATCAATAAATGCTTGCCATTCACGGAATTCACCAGAGAAGTGTGTCATTTGTATTTTTGGGAGTTTTACACTAGTGCGAGGAATACTAGTGTTATGGGACTCAAGTGAGTCTCTAGAGTTATCAAAAAGCTGCATGTGAATACCTTGAATTTCATAAAAACTTGTGTAGAAAGCACGAGCTATCTCGATTTGAGCATCCATATCGGCATTATTATGTGCCGACATAAGAGTTTGAATGATATTCTGTTGCCTATCAAAGGCTTCGCGAGTTGCTTCTAAGCGGTTGTATCTACATTTGAAGTTATTATGCATAGTTATATCAGTAAGAGATTGCTTCGCAATGTTCACAATTCTTCTACCATTACAATTTCAGCTTTGTTGAGAAATGGCAAGTTTTAATTTTCTATCCGCCATTATGAAGTATAAATTAATATAAGCCGAACACAAATAATAATTTAAACTGCTAAACTAAGCGAATCAAATTAAAAAACAACCAATATTGAAAATTAATTGATTGAGAGCAGCATTTATGAACTCCACTGTACACTAGCATTACAATTACTACACGATTTAAAGAGAAAAAGTATCAATTAGTGTCAATTAATATTCACCAAAATTAATAAACTACACGTTTATAGAGACAAACTGTATATCTGTATCATAAATACGATGCGAATGAGTGGCAAATTCCTTAAATGTCAAAAAATATCCGGTAAACATCGACAAACTGAATGAGTTTTTATTATTGAAATAAACAAAACAGCGATTGATATATCAATTAAACTAGTGCAATGTTAAGAGATTACAATTATTATTTTATAATTGCGAGTAATGTATTTAATAAATACTTGAAGTTAATGAGAAATTAATATATGAGTATTAACGAAAACGCAAAATAAATACAGGAAATTAAAGGATACAATTTTAGAAAGAAATGTCATTCTAAATTAAACTTCTTTGTGAGTCACGCTTGGGTGTTGATATTTGTAGACATGCGTATTATCTGACCCTAAAGTGTGTGGAAATAATACGCGGGAAACAATTAGAATGACTAAATATGAATGCAATTTTCTTTTGAGAATTTAAAATATGTACCAAATTGATAGCGATAAATCAAAATAAATCGAAGGACCAAAAATGTAGTGGATTTGATTAAGTGGACTGTAGTTTTGTGTGAAAACTATTACCTTGTCTATGAGTTAGATCTAGTAAAAGCCTTGGGAAATCTGTCATCCATGTATTTGTCTGCATTCGGCGCGGGTAGTTTTTAGGCACAACTAAAGTTTATATTGTTGGGCAATGCGCACTCATGAGGGGGTTTACAATAAGTGAGTAATAGCTGCACACGCACTTTGGGGTTGCACTAGCGAGCACATCGGTAAACGTTTTTCCCTTGAGAGTTTCTTGGGAGGTCCGTACTGGACTAGAGGCAAACAGCGAGTCTCGTTTTCTTCTTACTGCGATTGCGCTTAAGGCAGAGTTTTTTCTAAGCAATTGAGAATATACATATGTAAATATAGAGGTTGTCTCTTTTAAAACCTAAAAAGACAGAGTGTTCTGAACAACAATAATTCCTTTCCAGTTTCGAGAATCCACGTACTCGAACATCCTCTCTTCACCATCTTGCACATGGGATTGGACGACTCCCAAACCTGTGCTGCTGGCGTCGGAGTCTAAGATCAACTTGCTGGACTGTGTAGGAAACGATAGGATTAGGCTGGAAGAGTGCCGCCTTCAGTCGTCTGAACGATGTTTCACAGTCCTGATTCCAATGGTCTCTTTTTCCGTGGTCTGCCGATATTGATGTGCGGCACTGGTGGCAAATCCCTGAACGAATCGTTTGTAGTATGTACAGAGATCCAAGAAGTTTCGGAGTTCATGCTTGTCTCTTGGGATTGGCCAATCACGAATGGCGAAATTGTGTCTTCGTTTGTGCGGATTCCTGACTCAGAAACGACGTGCCCCAAAAACTCTATTTCTTTTTAGAACATTGTCGAATGCCTGTTGTTGCCCCAATGGTAGTTGCCTAGTCTTCCGATATCTATTCGGTGCGGATGATGTTTGTACGATCGGTGGTTTCATCCTGGCTAAAAATTTGCCACTGACTTGTGATAAATTTGCCAGTAATTTGTGATAAATTGCTTGAATTGCTTCTGTTCCTGTGGTGTAAGGTGTGTCAAATGGTCAGCAAACTGTTGTAGAAACTCTTTACTAGGTCCTGTCTTCTTCACCGATGTCTGGTACATTTCTTCGCAATTGATGGTGTAGATTGGCTTGAAATAAGGTATTTCTTGACCATTAGCAATTCGGATGTCATTCTTGGACATATTCAGAACTCTAATTGGTATGCCTCGTCCGGTTTTAACCATAGCCTGTCCAACTAAGTAGTCATGGGGTGAATGTACGGGCTCCACAATTCCAACGCAGCTCCCAGGATTGCTTTCGACGGGGAATTCTAGTAGAGGATTTTGCTACAATTTTTATGGAAGTCGCTGAGCTGTTGACGGGCCGTCTCAATACAAATTCCTTATTTAGGAATCGAAGAACATCATATCTCCGGTCCATACTCAGTATAAAATCGTCCTCAATATCCGCTACCAGGACCCTATGCCGGATTCTGTTGTCCCCTATCTGTAATACTATATCTGCCTCGCCTTGTATTGACATGGACTCGCCGGTGACTGTTTTTAGCTGGATGTTGGCAATGGACACAGCGGCGCCGGTGTCAAAGGTGATGGTGATTGTGTGGCCATAGATGGTACCTCTGATGACTAGGTTGCTGCTATCTCGGCAAAATCCCCGGATGGATACTGTCCTGGGAGCTGGTGGACGTTTAGTTAGTTTAGTCGCCCCCTTATGCAGACTGATTGGGGTTTCCCTGGTTGGTAAGGTTGTTTTGTTGACTACCCCTGGTTGGTGATCATTCTGATAACCTCTTTGCAGTCACATTGAAAGTGTCCTGTCCGTCCACAACGGAAACAGAAACCTCTTGTTCCAGTTCTTTGTGACCGTTCCAGTAGTTTGTTCATAGCAGTCAGAAACGCTTGAAAAGGTGATTCTGGCTCTTCCTGGTTGAAGGAAACTGCTCGTATACTCGGTTTGGACATTTTATGACGGCCTCAACTTCCAAAGCCCGTAGCAAAGCCCCATTATTCTTCTTGATGCCACTAAGTTTCAGATTTCTTTGCACTTCCTGATACCGTTTATGAAACTCTGTGTGGCCAATTGATCTTTAGTTTCTTCTGATAGATCTGGGTAGGACAGGTGAACAAATCGCCTAATCTCTGCTTCGAATTCTGGTAGACGCTCTTCGGATTTTTGCGTTTTTCGAGGATTGCGATGATCTTATTAAAATTATATTGTTCAACTACAGGAATACTTTGTAGGAGCTCTAATGCCGGGACTCAAAGAAATTACAAGAGTTGAAGATTTTTTTTGGCAGTCCCACCCGTTAGCTGCAGCTACCGGCTTCAAATTGCCGTTTGTACATAGGCCAAGATGAGCTCGCATCAATTGTGGGTGGTTTGCTAAAGGAACCTCTGGTACTCGCGGTGTTCCTGGCTCTGGATGGAATCGATGTCATCTACTTTGGTTCCAAGAGTTTCCACATTATTTTTTAAGATCTTTAAATCGCTGTTTCTCTCTTTTATGTGTGATTTCACTATTTGCATTCTCTCCTTAACTGCTTCATTAACTTGCGTTACTATTTGCATTAATTGCTCAAATTACTGTTGTCTTCTTAATTCGTCAGTCTGTCTCTTTTCTTCTAATACTTTAGATTCATTTTGTCTTTTTAATTCAATTTGGTCTTGTATCCTCAAACTTCGAGAATAACCCCTCAATTAAATTTTTCATAGGAGGAACAAAGTTTTGTAATTATATATTACGTTTTTCATCAAAAGATTTCACTAACCTTTGTTGGATTTCCTCTTGATGTTGTTTTTCGTATTTGTCACGTTTTTCCAAGATCTGAGTTATTTTTTCGTCTAGTTTATCAGTAACCTGTTTGAATTTTTTTTGCTAGTTTCGTCCATTGTAATGCCAAAAACGTCCGGCAATGCCTAGATGTAACGGCTAACCTATCACCTTATTACGGCCCACGTGGTAAACGTTGACACACCAAGGTGCACGGCAGCTTCAGTGGAGACGGGAGTGGGTTAACAAACAAGGGCCAAGCCAACTGTAAGTTAACTTTCCAATATAAAGATGTTCTGGGCACCAGGTAGATTCTCTGCCTCTTTACCCCAGGTAACCGCCTAAGATAACCTACCAATCCTCCGCGGCTACAAGAAATCTATAGATAAGGGCTCAATGGCTAATAAAACTTCAGTATATTGTAAGTTACGTGACAACAAACCTACTTCAATAAAACTCTTCATAAAACAATAAATAATTTAATGAACTTGTAAATTATTTCAATACAATCCTGAAAAAATATCAAACTCCAGTCGACCTGTAGCCAACTTCCTGTACCTACATACACATATCTATCGTTCAACCAAGAATCAACATTACATACCTGATACACTAAGTTCAAATTATTACCAAAATCAACAAATGTAATAATCAATTAATGATCAAGTGAACCTAGATAAAATAAACAGATGTTATCAAAAGCATTAATCAAAATATTCAAATGTTGTTGTGATCCGTAAACATGCACAATATATCTAAAAAGTGTTTAATTAAATTTAAACTTCAAAATTATATCAAATTCAAACTGAAAAAATCAATAATTTCGAAAAAATTAATTTCGTTATTTGAAGACGTGAGATGTAAGACCGAACAATATATATTATATTTATATATAATATATTATATTTATATATAATATATATTGTCTTGCGTACAAAGGAATGACACCTCGAAGAGAGTATTCAATATTTCTGACAGGTGAAGTAACCTGAAAATTTTATCGTGACATTCTTTCCTAGGAGTTAAGGGAGAACAGCAATTACACGGAAGGGCTCCAGATTCGGAACCTCTGTGTACTGATTCTCTTGAAAATCCTAGATGTCGGTCTTACATCTCGCGTCTTCAAATTTAAACTAAGTGAAATTGATAGCCCCATACACTGAAGGTAAACAAGGTCTTGGGTGGGCTAAAAGTCTTACATACGATGTTCAATTGGTGGTTGACCAGTTAGTCGTCCAGGAAGGCCAACGAGAGTACATGCAAATAATCAGCAATCAAATCCTCACAAATGAAAACGTGTTTCCACTAATTTCCAAAAATATCACCAAACTGCCAATGGAAACATCAATTAAACGTTGCTGAAACTGCAGATCGACGAGAGAGTGAGTGATGAACTTGTTTTAAATCCTCACACGAGTATGGTTTCCGTTAAAATCCAAAAATATCACAAAACTAATAACGGAACCAACGATTAAAGTGTATCCAACTAAATCCCAAACATGGATGGCTCAAAATTGCCATTATAAATTCAGATAACACTTGTAGACATCTATCACACTTCACCATAACCTCTCTCTCAAGTACTACACGCATCTTTACACTAGGACGGTCGACAGGCAATAACCGTTCGCGAGGACGGTCAACGGCCAACTCCCTTTCCCGACAACTGACATCTCCCAAATCCTACCAACCCATTTCTCAATTCTAATACCAACATCGCCTAAATTCACTACATAGAATGTTCTTCTTCTACGACATTCCACAACATCAATGCTCGAAATGTCCCGTGCTCGACTCTACTTTTCTACCTCTTCTTCCCATAGATGCCATTAACCCATTTAGAACGTGTGATTCCGCCCTTAGCAATTCGCTTTGAACGTCAAGAAAATCTAACCAACAATCTTAACCTAGAATAACTTTATATCAAAACAAATCAATACCAAATACAAAGCGAGAATATTTCCAATACGAAAAACCCAATAAGCCTATCGCAACAACGAAAATGCTACAGAATAATAAAAAAGGTACGTGTTTACATTTGAAGATAATTTTATCCTATCCGTTGGTGTTAATATTCGAAGTCAATACTCGTGTTTTAGTTACGTGAAAACAGTTATTGTAGATAAATGACACATCCAACGTCCAGTATAGGCTATTTAAAATACGTTTTGCATAAATGAAACCTCAGATATTTCGTCGTTTACTTGTTCTTTTACGGGTTTATGGAATACACTGCTAGTTACACTCTGCGACAAAAATGTAATGTTACACTATCTCTGCCATACTTCGAGTTGTAGCCATAAATCCATTTATGATATTGACTTCAGTTAATTCCACACTTAGGCACAAAATTGCAATAAATTTCGTAAGTTCAAATTAAATTTAAGACTGATATTCAAGTTCAGTTTCGATTTCTTTATTTACACCAAAAATAATCCACTATTTATCTACTACAGCTGATCGATCCAACTCACAGGGAATATAAACTCAAATATACTACGCAAAATGTAAGATGAATTAGAAGACATATTTTGAACACTATTAAATACTATATATAAACTACTAAATTTCTCTGTAAACACATAAAAACAAATGAAACTATTCCTACACAAGGCATCGATTAATGAACAATGCAATTATGTTCTCCAACCAGCAGAAAACGCCCAAGGCTGTTTAAATAAATAATATTCAATGGATGAAAACAAATATTTCATTCACAGGTTACGTCATGCGCAAACTTGGTAACATTTGAGAACACAAGTATAGTTACTTTTATGTTTTTTTGGGCAATAACACCACAATGAAAATTTGATTTATGTCATAAATCAAATTTTCATTTTGCAATCTACATCAATAAATATAAAGCCATTGACAACGAAGTCAGAATAGACTTTGAAACGTTTGGTATTCCTGCAATATACTTCGTTCCGATGAATATTCTTTTGTGGACTGGATACATACAGATCCAACGTATGCTATGCAATGGGGTTGTAGTTTAAGGATTGAGTTCTTGAACGTTTTGGTATATTTTTCCTTGCACTGAATGCTAACTGGGATGCTGCTGCTGGTAACTATTAACCATTCATTTTCGGCTGCTAGTTGTACTTTGTAGTCTTGAATATTAGCATGTATTGTTTGGAAATTTTCTGGAATTTTACTGGACTTCATAACTTTAATTTCACAGGGTGCGTTTTCATCTGTGGGGTATGCTATTTGGTTGTAACAGATTTTATCGTCTGAATTTATTGGTTTACATCCTTCTATTGATTCAAATGTGAAGTAAAGATTACCATTTCGACTGATTGCTACATACTTATAGGTATTTAGGATTAAATAGGAAATTTTTGTTTTTGTGTCGAATATGGGTAAGGAGTACATGAAGTAATGTATATTCTCTGGTTCGACTAGTGGTATTGGTAGAATAAAAACATTTTTTTTATTTGATTGATATGCTTGTAAATCTATAAGATCAAAGTATTTAGCTATATTTGCTGTGGTTGGCAATAAAGGTAAATTACTGGTACTAAAACTTGTTGAAATAATTCTTTGCTGAAAAATAAAATCTTGTGGTTGTATTACTGATGGATGTATGTTTTTTAATCTAGCGAAAGTTATTGAATTTATTAAATCATTAAGCTCTCCTTCAATCAAAATTAATAATTATAACAATTGCTCACAAATATTAATTATATGTAGTTTTGATTCATAGAAATTTGCATTATCTGAAATATTATATATCGCGTTTTCAATATCGTGAAGATTATTATTGAATGTTTGTTTATCAATTTGGAGTTTCCTTATAGTATAGTTAAAATTTTTAATTACTGAAGTAGTGACTGAGATTTGGTTTTTCATAAGGTTTTCTAATGTTCTTTCGTCATTTTCAACTTGTTGAATAATTTGGTCGTAATATTCGCCATCTTCGCTATCTAGATTGCCTGTAATAGCTTTCCAAATTGAACCTAAGAAATTAAATGCGGCTCTTTTCTTCCGAGTATTATTTAAGGGTAAGGAATATGGGTTAATGTCATTTTCGATCTCTGAATTTTCTTTCGATGTTCGTGATCATTTGATTTAGCATGGTAATGTGGGGTTTTACTTCTGAGTGAAATGCTTGCATTCTAGCGTTGCCTTGTTCAACAAAAGTCTTAAATTCTTCAAGATTTTAATGTAGTTTTTATAATTGTAGTATCTTTGACTATTATTAGTTTCCAGTTTTCATTTGAGATTTTCAAGTTTGACTCATGGTAATATTGTATGCCTATAGTGTTGTTTAAGGTCATTACTTTATAATCAGTAGGGTTACTTATTGTTATGCTAATTGTGATTAATATTGTGAATACGACACGAACGTAATTGTTCTGCATCTGTAAAGAAAATTTCTTTTATTAATGTGCTTATTTGATCCGAATTTATTTTGAATTTCGATTTGTGTCAATGTCTTTTAACTTAATAGCATTGTTTTCAAGAATTCTAATTATTTTATAAGGTCTATTAGATTTGTTACTTAATTTATTTTTTATTTGCGATTCCTTAATGAATACAAAGTCATTTAATTCAAAATGTTTTTCTCGTGGTTTCTATTTTTCATCATGTCTTTCCTTTGCTTTGAGTTTCTTTAAAATTGTTCTTTCCCTAGCTAGCTACCTGGTAAAATTATTTTAATTTTAATTTATTATTGTTAAAATCTCTTGTGTGTGTTTCGAAATTAGTTCTTCTTGATTGTATAGTTTTTCTGGGGGTCTAGAATTTAAGTGTCCGAATAATAATTCATAAGGCGAAAATCCGTGTGTGCTGTTTATTGAATTGTTGTAGCATATTACATCGTAAGGTACACAAGTTAGGGGATGATCTTCGGGGTTTTCTGTTACTGTTGTCCTGATCATTTCTAATAATGTACTCATGAATCTTTCCGTGGATCCGTTGCGTTGGGGATGGTTTACTGATGAGAAAGTTAATCTGATACTATAAAGTGTATATAAATCTTTCAACAATTGATTATCAAATTATTTGCCTCTATCACAATGAATTCTTAATGGGGTTCCAAAATGCGTAAGGTATAGTATAGTATACATTTTTAGCTGTTTAATGTTCGAAAGGGTACGCTGGCGTGAATTTGTAAAATTCATCTCTTATAACTAATATATAGTTCCTCTCTGGAATTTCCAAGATTTATGCGCTCAAATGGTGGTTTTGGTGTTTCCGTGATTACTAGTGGATTACTTAAATTTTTTCTACAAGCTTTCGTTTTGTTACATGTTTCACAATTTTTTATGAAATTCTCCACGTTTCTCTTTAAATTTTTACATTACTTCTAGAAGTATCTGTCTTTGTTCTACGTCTGGTGTAATTATATTTGGATTAAAAGTAACGAATTCAATTCCATTTTCTGAAAAGATCAAAGATAAAATGTCTGCGATGGTTAAGTTTTTCCTGTCCTCCATATGATATTTACTATTTCTTAACAATATCTCTTTGTTGTAATATAGTATCTCGAATATTGTTTGCGTTGAGTTCATGTATGGAACTGTGATAATGAAATATTTTCGCTTAGCTTGTGCTTTGTGCTCAATTATGTGATCAGCTATTTTAAATTGGGATTCTGTCAATTCACCTGGTTTCATAAATAAAAGGATATGCTTTTGGGTTTTGTCTAAGAATTTTTTATTTGGAAATGTACATTTTGAATAATCAATTAGAGATTTGTTTTTTTGTAAATTTTTCAAAACATTCCATTCGTTTTGTATCGTTTCGTGGGCTATTTTTGTTTCTGTGTTTGATACTGATTCTTCATTTTCCTCTTCTTCTTCTTCTTTTATGCTACCGTAGAATATTTTTTTGGACATTTTGGATATGGCTGATCCTTATTCGTGATAAAGCATCTGCATTGGAATTTTGTTTTCCTGGTTTGTACATTTTTTGATAATTATATTCTTCAATTTTCAGTCTCCATCTGACTAATCTCCAACCTGGGTCTTTAACGTTGAAAAGCCATGTTATCGGGCGATGATCGGTGAGCAGTTTGAAGCTTCGTCCGTAGACTATATACCTGTATCGTTGAACTCCCCATACTATTGCTAGTAATACCTTTTCAATAGTAGAGTAATTTTTTGTGTTAGTTTAGCGTTCTTGATGCGTAAGCGATTGGTAAATCTCTTCCAATTGGTCCTTGTGACAAGACTGCGCCAATTGCGTAGTTACTTGCATCGGTAGTGATGATAAATTATTTTTCGAAATCAGGGTACTGTAATATAGGATAGTTCGTTAATGTTTCTTTTAGCTTCGCGAATGCTTCTATACAATTGTTATCAAAATCAAATTTCACGTCTTTCTTTAGTAGTTGTGTCAGTGGTTTAACAATTTTTGCAAAATCTTTGATAAAGCGTCTAAATATCCTGCTAATCCCAGGAAGCTTTTAACATCTTTGGGATTCTTTGGGGATGGAAATTCTTTAACTGCCTTTATTTTCTCTGGATTCGGTTTAACTCCGTTTTTTGTGACAATATGTCATAAGTAGATACTTCTCTTTTCAAAAATTCGCATTTATCTGGTTGTAGCTTTAAGTTTGCACATCTCGTAATCTTTGGAATAATTCTGTTAATCTTTGGATATGATCTTGTAATGATGATGCGAATGATATGATGTCATCCATATAAATTAATGCTCTCTTATTTTGAATACCCGTTAACACGTTATCCATATCCATTACGCGTTGGAAAATTGCAGGTGAGTTCTTTAATCCGAATGGCATGCTTTTGAACTCATAGTGTCCGTTTTCAACAGTAAAGGCTGCATTTTCCATATTTGCAGGATTTATTTCTATTTGGTGAAAACCTGATGCTAAGTCTAATATAGTGAAGTAGTTACATCTGCCTAGTTTATCATGAAGGTCATTAATATTTGGTAACGGGTATTTGTCATCGATTGTTACCTCGTTCGCTTGCACCCATTTTCTTTGGTACCATTCATACTGGTGAAGATCATGGCGATGAAGAAGGTTGTATAATATTCTGTTTTAACATTTTGTTGATTTGCGTTTTTACTTCCTGTTTATGTATGTATGGATATCTATATTCGCTTTGCTCCTTCTGTGTCTATCTTGTGTTTAACTTTATTTGTGAAAGATAGTTCATCACCTTCTAAATAAAAGATGTCAGAGAAACGTCTGCATAAAGACATTATGGCATGCTTTTCTTATTCATTTAAATGTTCAGTTCGTAGTGCTTTTTCCACTCGTTGTTGTCTTGAGTAGAGATTTTGTGTTTTAATATTGAACACTGAAGTTTGTTTTCGGTTTTCATTCTTTTCTTAGATGAAGGGTTCCAGAATTAAATTTTCAAAAATTACATTTTCTATTTCATCGGTTTTGTTTAAGATTGAAGTGTAGAATTCACCTTTCTCGTTGGTTTTTATTAAGCAATTCGAAATTACACCATCTTTTTCTTGTGAATTTAAAATTAATTCTGCATTTACTTGATCACACTTTTATTTAAAAACTCGGGGCTCTATTGTGATTTCATTAGTAATTTCATTTTCTTTGCATAATGGCACAGTATTTGTTCTCGTTATTAATTGGCGTTTTTTAATATCAATAACACACTCATATTTTTGTTAGAAATCTATTCCTAATATACCGCCAATATTCATTTCTAAATCATAAAGATACACCTCCATTTCTCCGTTCTCATCATTTGGGAAAAAATATTTTTTACTGATGGGGTTATTTCAAAGTGTTGATTTGTTACACCATCTACGTTGATTGGGTTAATTGATTTTATTTTATCTTGGGGAAATAAATGAGGTTCTAGTATCCCGGCTCCTGAATCTATAAGATATTTTAAGTTCCGTTTCGCGATTTCGTGTAAAATAAATTGTTTTCATTTAACGTATTTTGGGATATTTTTACGTTTCATTGTGGTTCTCTTCTCGTTTTTGATATTATGTTTGACTTGGCTGGTTGAAGCCTTTTGAGCAGAAGAACCAGCCTCTGTTTCCGCTCTCCTCTCGTTTAAATGATAGTTCCTTTGCGTGTCTTTCCGAAAATTTTGATTTTGATTTTGACTACTCGGTGGGCGATGGGAATTTTCAAATCTTCGATTGTGATAACCAGTATTATCACGTCTTTGGAAATTGTTTCCGTATCTCGGTTGAGTATGATAACCTGTATTATCATTTCTCTGGAAGCTATTATTAATATTGCGTTGATATGACTGCGTTTGATTGTTATGTGAATTTCTAAATGTTTCATTATTTTCCTTTTGACGACATTCATTTATAACATGTCCCGATTTTTTGCAATAATTACAGAAATTCTTATTTTTGATAAGATTGGGGGAATTTACGCTTGGTTTTCTCTGTTCTAAATAGCTCAGCTGATAACGATATTCGCGGCTTCTGCAAGGTTTGTAGGAGGTGAGGCTCGTACAATTGACTTATCTTTGGGTCAAGTCCGACTAATAACATTTGTAAGGCAAGGCGCAAATTGAGACGTTTATAGCGCGTGTGAGGTGACATAGCGCGTGTGAGTTGACACGACACGAGTGGCGCGACCAGCACGTGTCACACACGTCGCGTGGTGATCCGCATATTGAGACGCAGTTCATAGCCAATAGCGTCAGAAAATATATGATTCACGAACGAATAAATTTTATATTTCAATTTTGTCTTTATATAATTAGTATATTTTCTACTGTAGCACCCTTTTTGATATCTTACCACCTCTATTAACGTCTGATCTTACCATTTTTCAAAACACTTGACAATCTATTTACACGCGCGACACGAGAAACTGTGTCTCAACTACAGCGCGAAGCGACTGACAGTAGGCGCGTGTCGTGCCTCGCGACACTTTGTTGCCAATTTCCTCTGTTCCATTCAATACTATACATTACAAAAGTTCGCGCTGTGCTGTGTCATGTCACACGCGTTATACGCGTATTTAAGAACTGTGAAGCTCTACCTTCGAGTTTATTTTTTAAAGGTATGGTGAGAAGGTATGCTTGTTGATCATTCACGGCGTCGAATGCTGCATCGCATGAATTCAGAAAAGTATTAAGGAGAATTGAGCCTCCGTCGTACTCAGGGATGATTTGGCAAAGTTCACTCAACCTATATTCCGGTTCATAAATATTTTCTTGGCTCATATTGGATTATTACAGTGGCTATAAAAAATTAAAAATTATTCTTGTTTTCACTCCAAATCAATTAAAAACCTTCAATTAATTTGTTCGAATTCTCTTACAATTTTCGCTTGAAGTAGAACTCACGGATTTAATAATGACGATTTTCGTTCAGCAATATCAATCTCCTTTAGTGAAAATTTTCAAGAATGTTTATTCAGAAAAATAAAAATTCTCATATATTTGCGAGGATATGAAATATATGTGTATGTATATAACAATACCACCAGAAATGGAATCTTTGACCTTGATTGATCCCTGGGCTGGAAGATTAGACCTGTTTGTAGCCTTGGTTCTTTTATGGTTTAAGACTAGGAAGTCACCCGATTTTTTAAATGACTGCTTCCTGAGAAACCTGGACTGACCAATTTGCGTTTGACCTGGATCTGAATTTCTGTGACAGCTCGCCAACTTAAAAATCAGTCTTTCCACATTCGTGCTGACTGCGCCAGTGTTGGGGGTTAATTTACTTTAAAAAACCACGTTTATTTACTAATGAAAGGAAACACTTGAATATACTTTGAAATATTACAAGTTAGTAACAAACATCTAAGTTCGAGTTTCAAATCAAATCTTCTAAGCACTGAAAAATAATAATTAACTCCTATTTACAATATTTGGGTAATAGAGGCTACCCAGCGCTTAGTTGCAGTTTTGCACGTGTTCAACTAGACATAGTAAATTAGGTCAAATGGACAAAGGTGATGAATATCTTGACTAAGTGCGTAATATCCGTTAACAATAGGTTCTTTCATTGGGTCAGCCGTAACATACATAAGTACACATTATTACACAGGAAAACTAGCTGACAAATCTAAATACTTACTATATATCCTATCATCTTGCCAGAAAGTTTTTCTATAAGAAAATTGTCCTTACTACGATTATTTAATTTATCTTTTTTTTTAGAAGACATTGCCAAGAGAGAAAATCCAAAAAACATTCAAAATAGAGGAATATGATTGTAGAACAACGAATTACTTTGTTTTATATCACTAAATTATTTATTAATTAATTAAATAAACATAAAAACCGTTACTAGTTTCGACAACACTATGTCATTTTCAACAGGAAACATTTTGAAACAGACTGGAGGGTCTTGTTTACAACAATAGGTATATGTTGAATTATCGGAATGATTACATAAATATACGATTTTTGTGTACAAGAATATTGAAATAGAAACAAAGTTGTAATACAATTAAGAATATTTAAATATTTAAACCTCAGTTTGCTATACGTAATTCTATAGAATTTACAAAATCAATTCAAAAACAAAATATCTCTGGGAATGGTATTCTAGTATCATTTGACGTATCGAACATGTTTCCAAGTATCCCACCCATAGAAAGTTTATCTTTAATATACCACATCCTTAATAACTCCAGAGTCAACCCCATACTACAAAGGGACATGAAAAAAGTCTTTGAATTGTGCCTGAGCCGAAATTATTGTACCTTCAATAATAAATTGTACGAACAAAAATCAGGTTTGGCAATGGGTTCACCCGCATTACTGACTGATATTTTCGTGTCTCATATAGAAGAAACCATAATGTTCTCTGAGCTTGGCAAAAACATATTTTATTCTGGTATAGGTATGTCGATGACATTTAAGCTTACTTCACAGGCACAAAGAGACAACTTAACACTTTCCTATCATTCCTTAATAGTGTACATCGTAATATCAAGTTTATTCTGGAAACTGAAAGTAAATCATCTATCCATTATCTAGACCTCACCCTTACTATAAACATAATAAAATCACGATCAATGTATTAAGAAAACCAACATTCACAGACACTACTATCCCAAATTCACCTTTTAGCCCATACTCACTCAAACTAGCAGAATACAAATCGATGATACATAGAGCTCTTACATTACCTCTTTCCAGAACCAACTTAAAGAATGAACTAGATATGACCACAAGTTAATTAATAAACTTATTTTCCAGAAAGAAAGTCAAATTGCTCAAAATTTAATCTATCCAAAAATCAAAGTTAAACTATGTTCAATTCATTACATATTTTGGAACCACAAGTGACAGAATAGTGAAACTTTTGTCGATCCCAATCCAAATTGTCAAACCATATTTTTAACGCCAAAGTTAAAATAAGTGATAAGTTCTCGAAATCTGGAGTATATAAACTAAAATGTTCGGAGTGCAATTGCTTTTACCTTGGTATAACCTGTAGAAATTTTAATATTCCATATCTTGAACACTTACGATCCTTTAGATTAAATAAAACTGACTGAACATTTGCTAATAATTTTTTTACTACTCAACAGGGCATTCCTTTCCTAAATTACAAGAAACAGAGATCATTTACTATAATAATTTTAAGTCATTTATTGAAACACTTGAGATTGAGAATACAGAAATTTACAAAAGCCATAATAATTCCGTTTCTTGTAATTTAATACTTAAGGAGCAGGTAGAGTTTCAAAAGAGCATCATATTTGAAATTTTGAAGTAACTATAAAATGATACTGATATTTAAATATTCTTAATGGGATTTCTATTTCAATATTCTTGAACACAAAAATCTGATATTTATGTAATCCTTTCGAGCACTCAACATATATCTATTGTTGTAGACAAGATCCTCCGGTCTGTTTCATTCATGAATTTGTTTCCGTTTGAAAATGACATAGTGTTGTCGAAACTAGTCCGTTTTTTTTTGTTTATTTAATTAATAAATAAATAATTTAGTGATATAAAACAAAGTAATTTGTTTTTCTACAATCATAATGAAAGTATATCACAAAGTAATGGCTTCCACGATCAACTATATGGGAATAAGTTGTTCTGTTCGACCGGGAACTCTTTTTGAAGATTTAGCTATAATTATTACGGAAGTCATGCTGCTGTCAATATAAATTCTGTATTTAGGGATCGAAGCACGTCATATTTTGGATCGAATATCCATACCTAGTACAAAGTCATCCTCGATATCTGTTATTAGGGCCCTATTGGTGTAGTTGCGTTTGCCAATTCTAGTTGATGATTGTTCGGTTAGCCTAACTCAGCAGTCACGTTGTGCCCTGTATTTCCACAAAAGTAACATAATCCTCTGGTTTCAATTAAAAAAAAATGAACTAAGATCTCAAAAAACAGTACTTTATGGCAAAACTGAAGCTTAGGTTAGGTTAGATTGAATGTATCATGACTTACCTGAGATTGGGAAGCATTTATGATGCTAACTGAGTCATTAAAAGCATCAATATGTTTGAAATCTAGTTTGATTCCCTTTTTTGTGATACCAGTTTCATTTTTAGTATTATGCTGAATTATGTTTGCTAAAAACATTTCTAGAGATAAATCGGACACGTTGTTAGGGGGATGTGCCATTATTGGTATTATTAAAGTATTATTATTATTAATTATTGTTCCAAGTTGAACGTCAGCTTCAATCATCATGATTTCATCTGAAAACCAGTATACATAAGAAGGCTCGAAACTTAATTATATAACATGTACTTACTATTCAATAATGTATCGTTCAGATATGATGCGTTGTTCACAGCGTGAGCCCAAACAACTTCTGTTAAATTCCGTTTAATGTTTGGGAAAAAGTCTTCAATATTAATGAATCCCATATTAACAGGTAAAAAGCAACAAACTGAAAGAAAAATGGCATATAAGTTAAGTTATCGACATATTTAACAAAATTTTCAACAATTATAAATAAGTTACCTGCCTGCGACAAATACGGAAATTTAATCTACATATGAATAATAAATGAAAATGTTGCAAAAATGTTAGACCTTTTAAAAAGTACATGGGTTAAAAAACCCTATCACGATTATATATGTAAACCCAATGGTCAAATATTTAATAGAGGCCCACTTAGAAATAATAATGATTATAATAATACCTGGGGATCGCCAGGGCATGTCTGGAGCCGGCGCTGGACATGACAGCATGCAGGACGTCGGTGGCAGGGTGTTGAGGAGGCGGGCCCCTGTCGTCCAAAGAGCTAAAGCCCAAGAACCACAACAACACTCACCAATACAGTCGTCACAGCACCAACGTGACCATCACCAACGGAGTCAAACGAGAACTCCACCCGCAGAAAGTGTTGTGCAGGATCAACAGTCAGCGCTCACTCAAGCGGTACTAATAAGAGAGCGCATGAAATGGACTAGAGCCATGAATAAATTTATAATGCGCACGTTTTACAGAGTGACTAGCCTTGGCCAGGACAAGACTGGATATTGCCAAATACTGCATCAAGAGTTCTGTCTTGAGTACCGAGAGCTTCAAGTTACCGATCAGAGAGTCGCAGATCAATATCGTGTCATCTTGAGAAATCGAGTTATTTCGCCTGATCAACTGGACGAAATAAAGAGCAAAGTTGAGCGCGAATTATTTGGTCGAAATACAACAAATTCAGAGCCTGAAACACCTTTGGCGCAAAGAGCGGACGAGATTCAAGAACCTCAACAAGAACAGTCAGCCAACGCTGACCTGCTTGAGAAAATCCAAGCAGAAATGGAAAGAGCTCTTATAGAGTATAGTGGAACAGATCCATTGATTAGACCAACTCTTCCCAAACTAAGATCTTCTAAGAAACTGGGTATTGTCTTGCAGGCTATGAACAAATTTATCTTGCCACACTATGTTTTAGGTGCTAATACGTTAGAGTCGCTACACACAATCATCTACTGTGCTGCAATTTCCATCTGCAGAACAATTTAGACAAACACCTCGAATACCAACTTGGCAAAGAAGGCTAGAAGGGAAGAATAATTCTCTTCGGAAAGATATTGGAAGACTGACCGAGTACCAACAAGAGGGGTCAGGAACAACAGAATAGAAAGACTTGTCAATACTATCATGGACAATAACCGAATACACTCCCAGTGGGATGGAGAAAACATCAGATATCAGCAGTGTCTGGATAGTCTACGACAAAAGCTTTCCATATACACAAGTCGATTGAGAAGGTACAAAACCAGTAACCAACGGAAACTAGACAACACACTATTTCGAAAATCAGAAAAAGGGTTTTATAGAAAACTCAACAACATCAATAATAATGAAACCCCTAGATATCCCAGTAAAACGGCGATCGAGCAGTTCTGGAAAACACAACTTTACACAACAGTTTCCCATAACTCCAGAGCGAGCTGGATTAATGAGGAGGAGGTTGCATTTCAGAATTGTGATAAGATGCAACACCAACGATTTACAACGGAAGACACGTCCAACATAATGAAACACCTCCATAACTGGAAAGCACCAGGACCAGATTGTGTACAGAATTACTGGATCAAGAAACTTTACGCCACCCACGAGAAATTAAATTAATGACATAATTATCCATACATACAAGATGCCTAGTTTCGTTACGCATGGTGCTACATACCTCTTACCAAAGGATAACCTATGTACACAGGACCCAGCAAAGTACCGACCAATCACTTGGCTCCCAATCTTATACGAACTTATAACGTCGTGCATTAATCATCGCCTTTTCAGACATTGTGAGCTAAACAACATAATTACCGAACAACAAAAGGGATGCGCGAAAACTCAATGGGGTGCAAAGAACAACTAATAATTGATTCCGTTGTCTGCAATCAAGCCCACGCCAAACGAAGAAATCTTTACATGGTATATATATGTGGACTACAAAAGGGCCTTTGATTCAGTTCCACATGATTGGTTCATTCAGGTGCTGAAACTCCATAAAGTAAATAATCGTATTGTTAACTTTTTAGAATGACTACCTGGCAAACAAAATCTTTCTGAATAAAGCCGACTGTTAGATGCAAACCGACTCTATCCCAATCAGAAGGGGTATATTCCAGGGAGACTCTCTTAGCCCGCTGTGGTTCTGCCTTGCCATGAACCCACTCTCACACAAACTGAACTCGACTACTTTGGGTTCAGTCTTAAGCACAACCACGTATAAGCATTGAAGATAAACCATTTGTTATATATGGACGACTTAAAGTTGATCGCTGCTACGAAACAACAGCTGCATGATATGCTTAAAATAGTAGCAGGGACCTTACGAAATGAGAGATGGCACCTCAATTGAATCCATGGAGGAAGGCCATTCTTACAAATACCTTGGAATAAAGCAAGCTCAACGAAATGATCACTCCACCATGAAAAAGGACCTATCAACAGAGTTCTATAGACGGGTAAGACGACTCTTGAAAACTAAGCTTAACAGCAGATATGTGTTTCAGGCTATTAACACCTACGCGTGCTCAGTACTCAGTTATTAATTCGGAATAGTTAAATGGTGCAAGACTGACATTGAACAACTACAACGGAAAGTTCGAGTTCTACTAACAAAAGCTCAAAATCACCATCCAAAGAGCCCTGTCGAACGTATAACGTTACCACGGTATGAAGGAGGAAGAGAATTAGCAGATATAGGCAAGTTACGGGTTCAAAAAATTTCTAATTTACGTAATCATTTCCAGAAACTCGCAGAATTTTCTGATCTACACAGAACAACAAGTTCAAGTATACCACCAGACAAGTGATCAGAAACTGCTCAAATGGAAAGAGAAGCCGCTTCATGGAAGAAATATAAATGACGTCAACCAAGATTATGTCGACAGTTCAGCGTCGAAGCACTGGTTGATCTCTGGTCATATGTTTCCTGAAACGGAAGGCTTTATATTGGCAATCCAAGATCAAGTAATTCCAACTAAGAACTATCTAAAGTACATCATCAAAGACCCTTCTATCAACAACGACAGATGCAGATATGGTTGCCAAACATCTGAATCTATTCAGCATATCACAGGAAACCTCCTGCTGCCAAGCGTTCGCTGCAACTGAATACAAAGAACAACATGATGCTGTGGCAAAAATACTGCACCAGGAACTAGCGTTGAAACTTGAGCTATCACAGTCGGTAAGAACACCCTACTATATATACAAATCAGAATCTATTTTAGAAAATAATAACTACAAACTATACTGACTGATCGGACTGTTGCTCACAACAGATCAGATATAGTTTTGGTAGATAAAGTCGCTCGGAAAACAACTTTAACTGACAGCGATTCCTAACAACAATAATATAAATATCAAGCAGGCTGAGAAAATCACCAAATATAGAGATTTGGAATTTCAAATAAAGGCTCAGTGGGACATGAACAGCACACGAACTGTATCAATTGTTATGTCAACGACTGGACTAGTCCCAAAACATCTATTAAACAATTTAAATTACCTCGGTCTGGACGAACATCTTTACCAACAAATGCAAAAAGCCGTCCTGTTAGGAACAGCCCGGGCGGTCAGGAAATTCATGAGAAACTGCTGCCACGACTCCAACCACGAGCCTAAAAACCTGGCCAGGGTTCCCACAGAGCTAAACCCTTTTGATATCTAGGATATCTGGGGTTTATTGAATTTTCCCCTAAAGGCACGCCATGCGTGCCTTAGAGAGAGTGTGCTGCCATACGTTGTATGGTCACGTCGGGAGCTTTGTGTGATATTTTGAGTTCATACATTATATTACAAATAGTTAAGCAACCCACAAGGAATAAATATACGTTTGATCATGTTTATACTAATATATTTTCGGCATGATGTACCATTACAAGACGCAGCTTTTCTGACTTTAATTCAGTTATAGTAACACTTGATGGAAGAGGTTTCGATCGTGATCGTCCTCAACAATTGGTAAGAAATATTTGGAAAGAACAACAATAGGCAATTTTGAGAGAATAGCCAAAATGAAAATTGGACATCAGTATACCTGGAAACGCAAGTGAAACATTTCGGTAATTATTGTATTTTCATATTATTTCTTAAACATATTTTTTGGAAAGACTACAGGAACACAAAATATTCTGTCAGTAATTTTATTAACAAGTTCAGCTACAAAACTGTAATTTGGTCTGCAGGTGAAACTTTATTTTACACCAAAGCCTATGTCTTCTCTATGTAATATTTTATAGATAATTTACTCCTTCATAAACAAAGAATACTATAAAACAAACATTTATATATAAATTTAATAATCAAATAACCTCAATGATAAAGGCAAAAGAGTATCATTAACCTAATAAAACAGTCCAATTAACCATGACATTTCCAGAAGTCCTTAGTGTCCTATTCCGACCATTCTCTTGTCTCACTATGACAGAAAAATGATGGTAGCAAGTTAGACAAAAAACAATGTTTTAGAATAAATTTTTAAATTGACAAATAATGAAGCTCATCTGAGAAGAACTCAAATTCTAATGTAGCTTTTTAACTTTTTTACAGCGTAGTTTGCTCTCTGGCAACACCGATTCTACATATTTTACCTGTCATTTTGTTTAGCACTCAAAAACACAGGTTGTTTGTGGTTCTGTGCAGCCTATTTTGTGATGTCGTAAATATTCGAGGCATTTGCGAGGAGGTATGTATTGCTTTGTTTCATTCCCATTGCGTATTTTGTAACCTTTAGATTTGTGAGAAAAGATTATCAAAATACAGATTAGTCTAAACTGTACACTTTGTATAATCTGTGCTGATTTGGACCCATTAAAGAGCTGTTAAAATAAAATCTTTGTATAGTGGTCAACTGCAAAGCAGGATATGGACGCAGACACATGTAAAGCCAGGGGCGATTTCATGCTACAAGGGGGGGGGGGGCGATCCTGTACCAAATTTTCCAAATTATAATTTTAAACCCATATTTCTTGGACTATTACATTCCAAATGGTGGGGTTTCAACCCATAGAAGTGACCTTCTTCTAAGCTCTTGGAGTTAAGATTGCCTCGTTTTAATATAAAATTTACTAACTTTGGGGCTCTCAGGGGGGGCGAACGCCCCCATCCGCCCATGTGTAAAGCAAAAAGTAATAGTTAATAATAGTACTGTTTATTTGTCATAGTGTTATTACAAAGTTGATTTCCAAATTCCTGGCGAATGCACCAACAGTAAAATGTCTCGAGAACTTTGATGTACCTACTGGTGGTTACTGGTGCAGACGTATTCCATAAACCAGAAGGAATTGCAAAGGTAGCGGCAGCAGACGTCAAGGCTTTAATTTTACTAATTTCGAGGCGGATTACCTGATAAGTTATCTGATTTCTGTAGGATTCGAAATTTGTGAAAATATAACGTTATGTGCCTTTCAGTATGATAATTGAACAGACCGGTATATAGATCACTGCTGATAGAACTAATAACAATTTACTTGATATCAAGTGGGACAAAGTGAGTGAAGTTGAATGAAAATTTGCATTAGTTGCTAATAGTTCACAGACTAAGAAAATGATATTCAAATTTTATCAAATTACACAATTTCGTTAAATACGGCAATGTGAATCTTCGATTCTCATAATTTTAACATTTTGGGGCGTAATGAATATTGACAGTTAGGAGGTCTAGGGGAAACTAGCCCCCAAATCGGGACTCGTGCAATATGTAACGTCGTTTCCTTATGATTAAGAGGATAGAAATCATACGAAAAATTTTGTAGGTTGACTAAAACCTATCAAACCAATTATAACCCTGTACGAGATTTTGTTCGAGGAATCATAGGGAAACGGCATTATATTCAGAACGACTCCCAATTGGGATCTCCAATAGGCTAGTTTTTATTAAAACTGCTAGATGTAGATAGCCATTTCTCTTTAAAATAATAAAATCAATTATATGCACGAAATATATAAATAATTTGAGGAAAGCGCAACTGATGAAGGTTCTCGACTTGAAACAATATAGTTATTGCGTTCTATGGATTGTAAAGTTTCGAAAAGATAGTTCTCATAATGTAAATGACTTTTATTCAGCTTAATTGCAACCACAAGTTTGAGAGTGTATGGACCGTTGAAAAAACATCATAATAAAGTTTTAATTGACTGTAAAGATTTATGATATCCTGAAATCAGCAATCTTATAGTACTACGAGTTTTTAACAACAAAATATTCGAGATAAACAATTCAACTCAATTCCTCCACAACCGCCAAGATAAAATGTTCAACTAGAACATCTCAATCATTCTGCACAGACGTATTTACGGGACTGCAAGGGGTACTTGCCCCCCAAATGTTGACGATAAATAAAATTTGAACTCCTACACCGTATTCTATTTTTCTTTTCAATTAGTGAAGCCTCATCTGAAGGTTTTCTGAGTATATGAACAGATAAACCTGACAGAATAAATTAAATATAGCGGCAATCATTTGAGACTGAAATATACATCCGTTTCTAGTTATCTCCTTGTCTCTGTTTCTCTTTCGTTGCGTCATTCTTAGTAATGTAATTTTAAGAGAACTAAAATAATTTTTATAGTATTTTCTCACGACTCAACTATTAATCCTAATGCGTCATTTAATTCATCGCAAACAGAAAATTGGAATATTTATTATAACGAAACGCAAATTTGGAGCTGTTATTATATATTAATTGGATGTTATCTTTGTTTATTTACTATAATTTCTGCATTTTATATAAACAGAGAACTGAGTTGTAGGAGTATTTCAAGATCAAAGAAATGCCGGTGGCAACGAAGACTCGTCAGTAATGGAATTTTCGTATGTGTAAGTGTTGGACATCCGTTAAGAAATTTGACTTATTACAAAACTTTCAGTGAGATTCACATCGAAAATAAGATAATAAATGAAATGTAAAGCAGTGATAGCTCAATAGAAAATGTTTTTCTTATAGGCATTTGTGGAAATTAGTCATTACATGAACCAAATTTATGCATTTCAACAAAATCTCAGTAAATTATACCAAAAGTGAATTAAACCTAAAGCTTTTAGTATATACTTGGTAAACCTTATCAGACTTGACATATTTTTGATAAATAAAAGAGACTACTATGTCAGTTATATTCAGATATGCTGTGGAATTTTTGGTATTTTTATCATCATGCCCAAATCACCCAGTCATTGGGGGCCTTAGTCACATATAGTGTGTTATATACAGGGCTTTCATTTCAAAACTAGACACTCAAAATAACTTTTAAATATATTTAAAAGAAAAAGACAACAAAATCGGTCACCCTCCAGTTTCAACCCCTAAGTGGGGGTGAATATCAGTTCTAAAAGTTTAAATGCAAAGGGGTATCATGTGATACCTCTTTTTGAACGTTTCTTTTTTGGAAATCTTTTGACATCATTTTTTTAAATCAGATTATTTTTTACAAAGTAATGGCCTACAAACCGTAAAGAATTAAATTTTTGTAAATAATCGGCAATTACACCAAAATTGGATTAGGGTGGTTTTTAGAGTCTCTGATCTCGAATCCGAGGTGAGTTTTGCAGAATTCAAAATGGCAGATCCAAGATGGCGGATTTTTAAAATCAACCGATATAGACCTAAATTGGTATATAGGGTTTTTTTGGGTCTCTGATCATGACTACGGAATTAACAAAATTCAACATGGCAGACGAAATTTTCATCTCGTGGGTAATTTTCGGTATCTATACTGCATCCCCCATCTTGAATTTCGTCTATCAAATTCGTGATCAGCGAACCCAAAAACCCCTTTATAAAAAGTTTGCTGCAAAACGGCTGATTTTTAATTTTTCATTCATCTTGTATCCGCTATTCTGAATTTTGCAAATCTGGCCTCTGATTCGTGATTAGAGACAGAGACCTCAAAAACCACCCTAAACCAATTTTAGTGTAATTGGCAATTATTTTCAAAAATTGATTTTTTTAAAAAGAGGTTTCACATGATAGCCCTTTTTATTTAAACTTGTAGAAGTGATATTCTCCCCCGCTTAGGGGAGTAAAATGTGTCCCTACTGTAAATATAAATTAATCGGTTTTTATGTCTTTTTTTAAAGATATTTTTAAAGTTATTTTGGAAGGCTAGTTTTGAAATGAAAGCCCTGTATATCGTTTTATAACTTTGTGCCTGATTTCAATTTGATAAACTGCAGCGCAAACATGTAAATAGGTTTTATTTATCTAACAAATAAATATTTGATTTTGTAAAAAATACCATTGCGTTTTCTACTATATACACGAGCAAGCCTTCAATCTAAATGTCCCAGTGCCAAGTCAAAATCTCACTGTGCGCAGAACCGTAATCGCGATGATAAATAAAAATATTTTTTTTTATTGGACAAAAAAAGTAATTCGAAGTTTAATAGCAGTGAACATTATTTCCCTCGTTTCCCCTACTTAATTATTTGGTATAGAAGGAAAGAGTGAAAATGTGCCAGCCTATATAGTATTCTATTTTTTCTTGCCTGATTATGTGTGGAGAAACTCAGATGGACTAATAGTTTCAACTGACATGAATAAAATTTATGGCGCCGACAAATCGAACCAGCCATTGGCTTCAAAGTGTCTCATAAAATTGCTACTTAAGGGGTGTCGATTTTTCTATACAACCTATACAAACATTTTTTATTTACTAATATATCTATTACTTAATTATGGGTACTAGAAATCACAGGCGCACCCAACAGGGGATTTAGGGGTTCCCCGCTACAAATAAAGGCAAACATTATTCGCTACATTAGCATTTTCAGTTATTGCTAAGTGATCATAACGAAAATAAGTAATACTTATCCCTGCCCAAAGAAAAATTGACCTGGGTACGCCTGTGTTAGAAATCATGATTTTATTTTGCACATAGGTAGTGACAAAAATATAAAACAATGAATGTCTTTGACATGGGCGCAGCTAGGGATTTTTTTCTACGAGGGCAAAAGGCCAGCTCAACAGTTACAGTAAACTGCAGGTTGTATTAATCATGTGACGTTCACCAGAGTTTTAGGGGACAACGTGTTTTCTAAGGGGGAAATGGTCTTTGGCAAATAACAAATGAACACTATCAGGAAAATGACTTCTGTTTTCGAAGACATTTAATTATTATTTAAAATAAAAGACGCAAAATACAGTGTAGGATACAAAATTACAATTCGTCCATAATTACCCAATATGGAAATAAAAGAATCACAGAACAGTAAAAATAAACATACAGCTGGACTGTAATGAATAGATTGACTTGGTCATTAATTGGTCTAAACCTAGTTTTTTTTGTACTCAAGCCAAATGGACTGGAGGGCTTTAAGATGTATGGGGTTGTTGAATACAATTAACATAGCAATGACAACATTCAAGGTTTAAAAAATAATTTTATTATGTAAATAACTAAGTCAAATGATTTAAAACACTGGAAATCGGACGCATTAATTTGCTTCAATATTTTGCCCACAGGGTATTTCTTATATTGCGTAGTTGATGAGCCACGAATCTCAACATTTACGTCAGCAATGTAATTTGTAATGCCCATAAGTTGTTTTTATTTTAATAAAACGGAGGTTTTAGTGAAAGACTGAATTAGCAGTCACAATCACAGAATATAATAAAGTGGTTTTGGTAAATACGACTCAATAAACTCCAGCAAGTATTGCTTGTTGCCTGTTCGCCGATCTTATGAAGTAACTATTATGGATTTTTGTCAATTATGATTAAATGTGAGCAACGAAATTATATAGATAATATCTGTCTAATAAATAATAAAAGTGGTTCTTACCAGAATCCCTAGATAGCGTTGTGATGAAAATAATATCTCACATTTCACAGTAAATGACAGTATATCGAAAAAATCGACCTATTTTGTCATTAGAGGTGACATTCCCGGTGTTAGTTTGAAGGTGATACGGAGACAAAGTCATGCTACATTAATGTGTAGTATATACTCTATGTTTTTGAACTTTCATTTTCATATATTCGTTCAAACTATTTAATAGCCGTTGTATTTATACTGTGTTCTGCAGTAAAATTTAGAAATCATACAATTTCTATTTGTTGGAAAAAATAAGAAATTTTAAATTGTTCTACACTTCTGTCAAAAAAGGACATATGTAATATTTGTCAGTGTGTTGACGTCAACAGTAAACTAATAATCAAAGAAAATTAACATAATTCAATATATTCAATGTATTTGAATAAATAAAAATATATAATGTATACTATGTAGGTAGTATTTTGTAAAAATTGTTCAAATTGATTACAAGTTGCAATTTGCAACAGCCCACTTGATTATAAAAGGTATTCATTGGATATTGAATCCTATTCGGATGTCAGGGCATTCGCCTCTTGTCTGATGCGTTCCTTCAAAACCTGCAAAATTTCTGGCCTTTTGACATATACTTGATTCTTAAAATGACGCGACAAGAAGAAATTCATTGGCATCAAATCGGGAGATCTTGGAGACCACTCAACTGCTCCACAGCTACCAATCCATCTTCCATTAAAGGTGGTGTCCAGAAACCTTAATACTTGCACATTGTGGGAATCTCGTGACGCTAAACCTAGTTTTTTTCTGCATTCTGGGTGTGAACAGGTTCTTCTCAGTGGATACATAAGTTTAGCATCAAAACCAACATAAGTTTAGATATCATACATATAACTTTTTGGACAACTAATATTTGATTCTGACTCATTTTCAGTTTCCGAGTTCAAAAGCAATATAGTTCATTTATCTCATCAGTCGTTTGCCGCTTCTTTATATAATTCTATTTTATCTCTTTGTCAGAGTTGATTATTTTTTTAGTTTTATGGTGTTTGAAAGAATTTCTAGTAATGGTTTGAATTTAGGCTATGCTAATATTTAGCATGCGCTACCTTCCCGGCAAGTTCTTAAGAACCAACCACCACAGGACAATTTGAACGTCAAGAGTCAGAGGTTGTACTTTTTCTGGTGACATATCAAGGATGTTGATGACTATCTTATAACGGTGTTACCTTATTACGTTATTCTTATTGAATTTCAAACACTTCCAGAAACTTTGTGTTTGTTGGTCGGTTTAAATTCATAGCAGCTATATAAAATATATTTAGTCGTTTTTTCTTTTCACGGCAATAAAATTTAAATCTATTTTGTTCTCTAGAATGTATCTAAAGTTAGAAATGGCCCGTTCTTAAGTATAACTTTGTCTCTTTTGTACCTGATCATTTGAATTTTTTATCCTCACTTGCTCGATGTTCTCGTAAACGTATCTTTATATATATATAAATCTTCTGTACGTGTGTTAGTCATTGAACTCCTTCTAAACGGCTGGACCGATTTTGATGAAATTTTTTGTGTGTATTCCAGGGGGTTTGAGGATGGTTTAGATTCACAGTACGGTCAACTAGATATTGTTTGTTTAGTTAAATTATTTATTTAAAAATTGTTGTTGATGTTAGCACAACTTACATAGGATCCGGCAGACTGCGCTGTAGTCGCTGTGTCAAATATTCAAGAGTGTTCTTTAGTTTCACTTACGTCTGATAGATGGCGTTCAGATTATATTGTTAGAGCTAATTTTTAAAAGTTTACATGGGACAGGACAACATCTGTAGGGTCCGCTAGTGTATATTTAAATTTGAATTGCAACTTACATTTGAACATAAAACAAAGGTGTTTAATGTATATTACTTTGCAAAAAATATATAGAACTCAAACCAAAATAGAGCGGGGGTCGATACAACGAAACACGAATAACCTATGCATTGCTAATATCAATCAAACAACAAACAATAAAAGGACATGTTTCGAGTTTTCCGAAAAAAATAAACACTTAATAAAACGGTTTTTGAAGAAAATAATATATAACGGTCTATTCTTACGCATGCAAAATCATTTAAAACAGGCCACAGATCCAAGAATCGCAGGCACAACGTACATTGTTTCTGTGGCCATACATGTACAGATGAGACTTAGAGACCTCAAGAACTAACGAAAACTGACACAAATATACCATTTCCTGAAAACACGTGGACAAATCAGACTTACTCAAGTACGTATAAACACGTACTAACAACCCTAGAGTAGAATTTGTAAATAGGGAACTTAAGGAAGTTAGCTGCATACTAATTTATTCTTACTTTGATCGTTAACAATTCTATAAGAAGGCAGCAATTTCCACAAATTGTCATTATTACATTATTATTTTCCACTATTTACCTTATCTGTTTTTCAGAAATCGTTGTGAGGAGAGAAAGTTCAAATAAACAATGAAAATATATATTTACACCTTCAATCATTCAGAATTAATGATTAATAATGATGAAAAAGATGCATATCGATAACGGCTCAGTTAGTGGTCTTCACTTATTTGAACAATGGCTTCGCTAATGATGTCATTTTAAATTATAAATCCCGTTTTGTAAATGTTTTCCTTTATCAGGAATCCTCTTTGTGGACTACCTTGACTTGATCCCGGTCGATGTTGTGGAGTTCGTTCCATGCGTGATTTGCTAAGCTGGACTTTGTTATCTCTGCTCTTTGAGTAACCATACGGGGCTGTTTTGGGTTCCGTTTTGTCTCCACCATAAAATTGTTTCCAAATTCCCAAGATTTGCCGTAAGTCCAGTTTCTGGTACTGCAGGGGTACCCGGTTTTATTTTCATTAATATAAATCTGAATTTGTTGCCTAAGCATATTATGTTCAACTTCAGACCCAAATTGAAGAATTCAGTCCACGAAAAAGATTACTCGATAATAGTGCCACATCAATGTTCTACGCTATTCTAGCACCTAAGAATATACCAACTAGTTTGAAACTACAGTCGCCGATATCACAAACACAGAAAATAGAAAATAATTTGCAAGACTCCAGTAAAAGGAATCCTCGGTTTAAAAGAGATATTTCACGTATTCATACAACTGGTGCGTCACATGTATGTGACGTACTAGTCAAAAGGCCCATACTGAGAAATTGAAAACAGTTATCAAGAGATAGTTAGATAAAACCAAGAAAAACCAGTAGTGAACAGTTACCAAGACTCGGGTTGTTGAAGAAATAGTAATCCCCAGACCCTAAACTACACAGCTGTCACCAAAAATACCTGTAATATACATGAGCAGTACATAACAAGCAAACGCCTCGAATTGGAGAAATTCGATAAAAGGTCAGAACGGCAGTAGGGAAAACACGACATCTTAAACAAAATATTAACGAAACTGAAAGGTCATTATTCTGTCAGCTGACAAAGTAAGTAAATTCTCATGAACATTGAGGAATAAAAAAACTTGATTGTATTCTGGCGGCTCTGCGAATTTACAGCCCTCTCAAGAATCATGCAGAAACTATCAAAATTCCTTAATTCCTCATGTCAAGGATTCAATGCATTTTGTGTAAAATACCAAGTCCACGAAACTCGGGCTAGTGAAGTTTTGTTGACGAAAACCTGTTCAACAGCGTATCAATAGAAAGAAACACACAAAACAGCATGGAGCTGTTGTTTTAAGGAGAAGAACCGGTAGTTTATGCAGGAAGACGGACCACCAATGGGCTCCCCATTATCACTAATAATCGTCAACGTTTATATGGAATGATTTGAAGAATATTTAAGAGCTACGATAAACAACCTAAGCTATGGCTCAGGTTGGTCGACAACACCCAGCATTTGACAACACTGAGAAGGGGAAATATATATGTTCCTGGGTCACCTGAATCAACCGTCATCCTTCAAATTTACCAACGAAATGGAGGAAAATGGATGTTTACCGTTTCTTGATCTCAAGATTGGAATCGAGATTAGAGTTTACAGGAAGGCTATATATACGATGGTTATACTTCAACTACAATTCGAACCATCCCACAGTATTATTAGTGTGGGATGGTTCGAATTGGCCTTTTATAGACATTACTTATTATCGCCAAACATCCGTGGCACAGCATTCATAATTTCAATTGGTAACACCATTGGCGCACCCAGGGTGCAAATCAGAGAAAGATGGCGATCATTGAACCGTTAACGTAACACATCCCCAGAAACTAGTTACCATCCACTGATACCAACTGTCCATGTAAGGAAGTGCTTTGCTCAGTGGGCATGACCAGTGAGATATGACTAGTTAGAAATATAAGTATGACAACTGTTTTGAATTCCACACCATTCACGTGATCACGATGACAGATCCAAGGCTATCGAAACGTTGTGAGGACAATCGGATTCAATACGAAAGAGTCCAATGAGGTTGCATTGGACGCAGCACGTTACATTGCTTATCAACTTCATACTAACTTTAGTGCTTTATAGAAGTATGATACATAGTATATACTGTTTTTAGAATAATAGCTGTGGCATCTTCACTTAATGTTTATGCACAAAAAAAATGCTACATAGATATATACTCATCATTATTTCAGGTTTTTATGCGATCTAAAACCTTCTCGCGACCGAACTTTATTTAATTGGTAATTATTATTTTAAAGATTTATAGTAACGCCTCAATGTTGGACATCGGTAATCCAGTTTTTCTATTTGTAGATTTAGAGACAACCGTACCCAGAGCTAAATACGATTGTCCGGTAGCAGAGCTACAAACACAAATAAATCCCGGCATGTCCACAAATGCGGACGTTGTAGGTCGCTTTTTGCAATGACGAAGCCTAGCATAATAGAATCGCCAACATTATTCAGTTCGCAGTGCTGTGGGTTTGTTTGGACTAATATTGCACAGGTTTGGGCTGTATATTGCTAATATCGTCGGTGCCAAAATCTACTAGAACTGATGCAATATCAGTATCGTAATGCTTTTAATTTAGCTTGCTTATTAAAATAGAAATATGCTCTGAATGAAGTTCCAAGTGCATTTAAACATGGGTTTCTTTGAACCGAAGGTAACTATATTTATATCACTGAAAAGAGTAATTGTTTTTGCTTTAGTCTGTAATCTATTAGATAAAATATTTCATGGATCTTTTGTCTATGAACAAAAACTCAGTATTATTCTAATTATTCTAAGTGAAACTTGAAATTCTACATTTTCGTTTTTCCTTTTATAATTTTTAATGTAAAAAAGGTGTTAAAACTTATTAAGCGATTTAATTTATTTACCTATTTAAGTGGCATTTGTGTTTCCATTTTTATTAAATAGTAGTTTTCCTAAAACTGTTTCAAAAAAGGAAATTTGTTTGAATGTACCGGTTTTCAGGAAATCGACAAAAAGTTGTATTTTACAATAATATTTGGCTAAGGTCACAGTATTAATTGAACTTAATTATAGTCTTTCGAAATCGGGGATAAAGTTTATTGATAGTATATTGGAATTAAATTAAAATAAATGTTAATTAACCGAATTCAAGTTGAACTTTCTCAATTCGGCTGCATATACAGTGTTTACATAAGTTAGAATTAAAGGCAAAACTTTCTTATTGATAATATTTAGAAAAAACGTTATTCTACTCAAAACGATCTGCAAGATTTGAAGTAGGCTCAACTAAAATCATCATATGTCACTTTTATGAACTGTATATGAATTGTTGTGCTTAAAAGTGAAGTACATTTTTAGTAATATAGAAAATTGTTATGAAACAAAGTTAATTAGAATTGAAAATTGCATCAAAGTTTTTTATAACGCTATAAAGTATAAAATAAATATATTCTTTTAAAATCCCCAAAAACTGCTTTTATGGAACGTAAACTGCAATTATCACAAATCACTTTATCAAACGTTGGTTGGTAAAAAAAATGTGATTGTTTGTTGGTACAAAGTGAAATATCTTATCTATCGTGTTGGCTATATCCAAAAAGTTATTTGTTATTAATATTTTATTATATCACTAAATATTGTAAAATAAATAAATTTTTAAAAGAACAATAACCTACTTCAAAAAACAAAAGTAACTTAACTAAAACACAGAAAAATTCATATTGTCTGCTACAATTAAATATTTATTTTAAAGTCAGTGTAAAGTTAAACAGAAAATGAATATGTTTCCAATAATTTGGTAGGGATATTTTTATTAATTTGACCTTCAAAAATAAGTATTTAATTGTTGTATAATAATTATTTTTTGATTTATAGTTGTTGCTTCTGTGTTTTTTTGAAATCGGTTTCTGTTTTTTTAAATTTATTTATTTTTAACCCACTTCCAAAAGGAGGAGGTTATCAATTCGTCCCGTATTTTTTTCACTTTTTTTTTGTATGTATGTTACCTGATTTCTTCTCATTTGGTGAACCGTTTTATATGAATATGGTCTTGTTTAATAGAGAATATATCCAGATTGGTGAAACTTCAAATTTGGGAAAAGAATTCTATTGGTAAAGTGATAAAATTTGTGAATGCACACATGCGTGCATGGAAATCCCCAATATATTGGTCGATTTTTCGAAAACTCCTCATGGATGTGTATAGTTTTTTAACGTTTAATCTATTAAGGAAGATCTCTAGGTGATCTCATATACTTTTCTGCCACGTGCAATTTACAGTTTTGCAGAAAATCGCCGAAAATTCCAAAATTCTTATAAAAAATTTCATCGAAATGACATAACGGACATTTCCTCATAAATATTTTAATTCCAACGTAATAGTGCGGTAATTTTAGGCACTGAAAGTTTTAATTGCGAATTTGAAAATTTTCTATGTACATCTCAAGCATATAGGTAGTAAATCATAGTATTTTCGGCTCCTTAAATCAATGAGTACCAAGCTCATTTTATTTGTATATCAGGCAAATACATGTTAAACTTTAAACTGCTATTTGGTGCGTTTATAGGCAGGGTGTTTAGTTATAGCAAACAAAATCACAAAGTAAAGTGATAGAAGGAGTTGCATTTATATGAAGATTGAAATATGGGACGGACTGGAATGATAGTGGTCCGAAGGCAGCCGTATATACAGGATGGTTGGAATATGGGGTGCACTGGATGTTTGGTGGTATAAAAATGTTGGAAAAAATGTGAAATTAAAATTATATAGGGTGATTAAAAAACTGTTATATGATGTGGGCATAAGCAAATCATATACAGGATGGTTGAAATTTATGCTGGAGTTGAATTAAATTTATAGCGTGTGATTGAAAAAATATTTCTTTTATAGCCCATAAGAAGTTGCATAAAGTGTGGAGGGGAATTAATGTTACACAGGGCGATAATATAAAATGTTAAAAATGAAATAATTTATGGGGTAGCCCACAAGAAGTTATATACTATGGTTGAAATATAGGACGGATTTGACTCCGTAAATATGGGATAGATTCTACTCCGTCCTATAGTTTACAGAAGGCAGCTAACAAATTTATGCTTGTCCGTGGGCAGTCGTATGTACAGGATGGTTGGTACATAGGTTGAAGTGGAATTATCTATAGTTATACAGGGTTGTCAAAAAAGTTGAAAAAAGGTTACATGGTGTAGCCCATAAGGCATAAATATATTTTGGGCTTATTAAGTAGAAGTACATTTTGTTCGTAAAGAGTTACCTGTCAATTTAAATGAGAAAGTATCATTGTGTAATGTTGAGGCTTTCGATGTTACCTGGTTCTGTCTATTAAGGTTGGTGCGTTCCCGCAATTTGTTTAGTGTATTGTTTTCAATTTGATTGAATTACTTCATTGATTTTTAAACTTCTGCACCTTTTCTAAAACATTCCGTCGCGCTAATGCTAATTGTAAGTGTGTTTTTGCGTGTAAAATATAGACAGTATTGTGATTCGTGTTTTGGATCCCAAGCTATTAGGACGCTTGGGAGTTTCGTGCAATGTACTCCGAACTTTTCGGTGGCTTTGATTCCGTCTGAAGAGACGCCGCTTTTTGTTGTCTTTTGCGTTACGATTTGCGAGTTTTTAGCTCCATTCGTGACGACCGCTAAACCGCTTTCATTTTGTTTCTTTTGTGTTTACAAAAGCGCATCATTTGTTGTTAAACCCGCATTTTTTGTATGTTCAATCAATGAACATTACGTCACTATTTTTTGTGTAACGTGTTGTCCAGACGAAGCTCTAAGAAACTGTTCCTGTTCACGGGGCTAGCCTCAGAAGAAAGAAGAACCAAGAAAAGACCAGAGCTTCGACTTAAAGGTTAGTGATAACTTTTATTTGGTGATTCGTTTATGTGACGGCACGTGTTTATTGGTTGTTCCGCTAAAAGGTCCTTCGTCAATATATACTTGCATTGAACCAGCATTGAACTAAAACCGCAACATCTATTTCATACATTTTTTTTTGAATATTATTCTCTCTATGGAATGTGCATCGAAGACATTCCATAACATTTGGTCCAAGTACGAGCCGGATGCAATTTGAGTTAATTTAGTGCAAAGATTATCGAATAAATTACATAATTTGGTCCAACTCCGGGCCGGATACATTTGAGTTAATTTCGTGCAAAGTTTAATGATCAAAACATTGATTTTTCGTTGCAATTATTGTTGAAAACCGCATTGAATTTTCGTTTCTTTATTTGTTTAATGAGAAAGCAAGTTCGGGATTCAGTCATTCCGTTAGAAATAAATTCGCATATTTCTTTTACCGCAAAAAAACTTACAAGAGATCGTTTCGATTGTTTTGGTTATTTGCTAAATTGTTTTGAATTTATTTGACATTTGGTCAGATATTTTACTACTTCAACAGTAAAAAATTGTACATTTTTGGATTAGTATTTTGTTTACGTTCTATCGTGTTAGTTTTGTTCAGTGGCGTTACAGTGATTTTAATTTATTGTTAAGATGTCAAAAACCGCTGAAAATTTACGTAAATTTAAAAATCATCGACAATCGGAGTTTAGAAGATTAGAAAATATTTATTTTGCTGCCGAGAAAGCCTTAAGAGGTGACGACGTTGAATTGTTTTTTAGCATGATTGATATGGTTGATTCAATTCATTTAGAATTTTTTAAACAGCACAATTCCATTGTTGGATTAATTTCAAATGCAACCGATGATTTTGACTTTGAGGATGACATTCGCAATAAATTTGAAAAATTGTTTTATTCAATTAGGTCTATTTTTGCTAAACTGAAATCTGTTCAGAATTCTACGCCACAAAATATAGCTCGGGAACAGGAAAGTGTTGCTTTGCCGCGAATTGATTTGCCTTGATTTAGTGGAGACATATTGGAATTTGGTACTTTTATTGATTTGTTTGATTCATTAATTCACAATAATGAAAAACTCAGTACTATGCAGAAGTTCAAATATTTGCAGTTAGCTTTAAAAGGGCCTGCTTTTGAGGCTGTTAGGAATTTTAAACTAACACAAAACAATTACGTGAGTGCTTATGAAACACTTTTGAAAAAATTCAAGCGAACTCGTTTAATCGTGGAGTCTCATTGGTCAGCTTTAAAACAATTCCCCCAACTAACTTCAGATAGCCCTTCAGAGGTTCGGAAGTTATTGGATAACTTCAGTGATAATTTGGAAGCTCTGAAGAATTTGGGTTTACCAGTAAATCAGTGGGATTTTTGTATCGTTCAGATGATGTTGAAACGAGTTCCAAAGAATTTAGCCGCTAAATTTGAACTTTACCATGGTACTGTGACCGCTCAAGATGACTTTCCGATCCGTTCGGAAGTTGTTGATTTTTTGTCGAAGCATTGTGATGCCTTTGAACATGTTGAATTATCCCGCAAGGCAAAGCAAAGTGTTGACAAAAAGTTACCATTGAATTCAAAGCAACATTCTTCCCGTTTCACTACATCTTTGTTTGTCACTAGTTTGTAAATCCGATCATGCGATTTACAAATGTTCTGAATTCTTGAACAAATCAGTATCCGAGCGGTTTAAGTTTGTTAAAGATTTTAGACTTTGTTTTAATTGCTTGAGCGATTCTCATCAGTCGAATCGCTGTAAATCTTTATCCACTTGCCGCAACTGCAAACAACGCCATCACACATTGCTTCATTTTGTAAATCGTGCTGATTCAGGTATTGGGTCTGAATCTAAAGCTCCCCCCGCAAACCTGGCTTCCACATCTGGTGGATCCAGTGCCATTGATACTGTTGAAAGTCCCGAAACTTCTCTACCGCAGACTTCTTGTCATAGTTCACTTTTGTCTTACAATTCAAATGTGTTGTTATCTACCGCTTTAGTTGAGGTATTAGATAAGCACGGTTCTTATCAAACTTTGCGATGTCTGCTAGATTCTGGTAGCATGACATCAATCATTGCGAGCAAGGCTGTGAAACGCCTTGGCTTCCGACCTATGCCCGTTTCGATTCAAGTCAACGGGCTAGGTTCTATGCAGAGTCCCTCTGCTGAGGGCTCTCTTACCCTTTCTCTTCGCTCTATAGTAAAGCGTGAGTGCAATTTTGTTGTTGATACTATTGTTTTACCCCGCATTTGCAATGATATGCCTGTTGCGCCCATTAACATGGCTAATATGGCATATCTAACCAATTTGAAACTTGCTGATCCTGGTTTCAATAGCCCAGGCGCTATTGACCTTTTGTTAGGTGCCGATATATTCTCTCAAATTTTGTTGGATGGACGCCTTCTGGGAAAGGAAGGTGTTCCTGATGCTATTAACACTGTGTTTGGTTACATCCTTATGGGTAGAGTGTCTTCGAGTTCTGTTAACTCTCACTCTCAGTCCGTCATAAACCCAACTTCGCTTTTTTGTCAAATTGAAGATGTTCCTACCGCACTGGTTCAGTCCCCTGATGATCTTATCTGCGAGAAAATATTTTCGGAGGGATGCAGGAGATTGGGTTCAGGTAGATTCGTTGTGCTTCTTCCTTTTCGAAATACACTTCCTGCTTTTGATGGAATGTATAATCTCGCCGTACAACGTTTCTACTCTTTAGAAAGGCGTCTTCTACAGCAACCAGATCTCTACAAACAATATTGTGATTTTCTCAAAGAGTATTTGGAGCTGGATCATATGGAGTTGGTTCCTGATCCATCATCTACTTCTTCTGATTGTTACTACATACCGCATCATTGTGTTTTGAAACCTGATAGTAGCACAACCAAACTTCGTGTAGTGTTTAATGCATCCGCTAAGATACTTCACCGGTTATCTTTGAATGATTTGTTTATCGGTCCCAAGTTGCAGCAAGACATTATCGCTATTTTGTTGACCTTGCACAATTTAGTTTTGCCTCGCCTGCTTGCTATAGACCACTTTTCTAGTTGTGAACTTCACACATTTGGTGATGCTTCTGAGAAAGGTTATGCCGCTGTTGTTTATTTTGTGTTCGAAACCGCATCTGGATTTCGTCAAAGTTTTTTTGTGTTGTCTAAATCAAAACTTGCCCCTTTGAAAACTTTGTCACTTCCCAGATTGGAACTGTGTGCTTCAGTTCTTACCGCTAAGTTGGCTCATTATGTTTATGAGCAATTCAATAGTCGTTTGTTGTTCAAGGTGATTCGTTGCTGGTCAGATTCCACGGTAGTCCTTTCATGGCTTAGTTCTTCCCCGCACCGTTGGAAGACATTTGTCAGTAATCGAGTTGCTTACATTCAGGAAAAATTTCCTTCTTCGCATTGGTTTTACATCCAATCTTGTGATAACCCCGCTGACTTGGGTTCCCGCGGCACTTTGCCATCAGAGTTGTTAGGCAATACACTTTGGTGGAAAGGCCCACAATTGTTGATTACCGCTTATTTGCCACATGCTTGCTCAGACTCAAGCATGTCACCGCTAGTTATGACTGAAGCCCGTATAGTGGCGCTTCAAGTCACCGCTTCACCAAATTTATTTGGTACTTTGTTAGAAGAACATTCTTCTATTAATCGCATTACCCGCATTATAGCTCATATTTCTCGCTTTGTTGATAACGCCCGCAATCTAGACCGTAGGGGCTCTCGATCATTTTTGGCTGCTGAGTTATATCAGGCTCAGCTTCGCATTGTTCGCTATGTTCAAGATCAATATTTTTCTAAAGAGATTTCCCTTCTTCGAGAACGAAAACTTTTGCCCAAATCGCTTCGTAAACTTTCGCCGTTTCTTGATGAACAGGGAACTCTTAGAGTTGGTAGTAGATTGGCTAATGCTCCATTGCCGTTTGATACTAAATTTCCCGCACTGCTACCAAGCAAAAGTCGTTTGACTAATCTAATTGTCGAAGATTGTCATGTCACCAATCTTCACGCAGGAATCCAAACCGTTCAATTTCTTTTGCAGCAACGATTTTGGATTCTATCTGCAAAGAAAGTAATTCGTAGTGTCATTTCTAAATGTGTTTCTTGTTGGAAGCTTAATCCTTCTGCTTACCAACCCTTCATGGGAAATTTGCCCATTTCCAGCGTTTCACAATTAAAACCCTTTTCTCATGTTGGAGTAGATTTTGCTGGTCCCTTCACTATAACCATGGCTAAAACTAGAGGGTCGAAAACTTTAAAGGCCTATCTGTGCCTGTTTAAGTGCTTTGCAACGAAAGCTGTTCATCTAGAACTCGTATCAGATTTGTCTGCTGATGCATTCTTGGCAGCTTTACGACGATTCATTGCACGTCGTGGTCGATGTAGCCATATATATAGTGATTGTGGTACTAATTTTGTGTGTGCTCACAGGCAGATCTTGAAAGCTTTTAGAGCTACTGCTGCACGAGAAACCATTTCTTGGCATTTCAATCCCCCTTCGGCTCCTCACTTTGGAGAACTATGGGAGAGCGGAATTAAATCCGTTAAAGCTCACTTAAGACGTGTCGTTGGAGATCAAATCTTAACCTACGAAGAACTTTTTACTGTATTTGCACAGGTCGAAGCAGTTTTAAACTCGCGACCTATAACCCCTTGTAGCAACGATCCCTCGGATCTTACCGCCTTGAGTCCTGGAATGTTTCTTACCATGGAACCTTTAACAGCACCTCCTGAATCTAATTTCTTATCTGTCCCATCTAATCGTCTCAACAGATGGCAGTTACTGAGTCGTTTGCATCAGGCATTCTGGACACGTTGGTCGCAAAAATATTTACATACTCTTCATCAACGGAGTAAATAAACTGATCCCTCGGAGGTTGTTAAGCCAGGTACTCTTGTTATTTTGAAGCAAGACACTTCACCTTCTTTGAATTGGCCATTAGGGCGCATTATTGATGTACATCCTGGAGGTGATGGTGTTGTACGCGTTGCTACAGTTAGAACTGCAAGTCGTACTTTAAAGCGACCTCTTGTAAAGCTTGGTCCACTGCCAGTGGACCCTTAGTTTTGAAATAAGTAATTCAAGGCTGGCGGAATGGTGCGTTCCCGCAATTTGTTTAGTGTATTGTTTTCAATTTGATTGAATTACTTCATTGATTTTTAAACTTCTGCACCTTTTCTCTATACAAGCTCTTCTTTCTCTTCTCTCATCTCTTTTCCTGATTTCTTCTGGTTCTTTGCTCCTTTCCCTGGATCCTACCTTCTTTGTATCAGAGTCTTTACTGCTACGGAGACTGCTTTCAGAATCTGATGAGGAACTGCGGCTATCATAAGCGTGCCTGATTTCCCGTTGGCGTCTGCGGAGACGTATTGCCATTTCACTTAATTCATCTTCTCTTGTTTGTTGCTCTTGTTTTTCTCGTTCAGTTTTAAGTTGTTCAGCTATTTTATCGGCCTTAAATTGTCTGTTCATCAATGCCTGTCGTTTTCTCTTCAGCCTCTCGATGATAGTCATTGTAGATGAGGTAGATTTTGACTTTGATTGTAGAGCCTGAACTATTACCAATGCCACTCTTTGAATCACTGCTATCCGGATTTTGTGCCGGTTTCATGTCAACATCTTCCACACTAGTATCTTCAGACAATTCAGACGAACTATCATCACTTCGCTTTCTACCATAGTCTCTTTGAATTACTTTCGGTGGGGTTGGTTCAGTATCCATAACCATAGGACTAGGACTTTTACGTTTTTCTGGAGATTTCGAGGGCGATTTTTTCAATTCCATTGATAAATTTAACGATTTCCGCCTTTCAGGAGATGATGAACTCGAGGAAGACGTTGAGGAACTTTTAGATGATGAACGTTTTCTTCTGAATGATTTTGAAAACCTAGATCTAGACCTGCTTCTGCTCCTTTTCGATCTACTTATAGATCGACTTTTGCTTCCGGACATTGTTCTTTTCAATTTTGAACCACTTCTTGTTGATATTGATCTGGATCTGCTCCTTCTATTTCTACTTCTTACAGGACTCTTGCTTCTTCTATTTCTCGAGCGACTTGTGCTTCTCATGCTTCTAGAGTTACTTCTACGAAAAGGACTTCGACTTCGTCTAGAATTCCCGCGTCTTTTGGCCAATGTGTAGCGATCTTTGCTGCGTGATCTGCTCCTTTTCTTGAATACTGTTCTATCGCTACTGTTTTCATGTCTTGACGAGTTTTTCGGTTTACCTAATTTTACTTTGTCGGCGTATGTTGGTTTCGCAGCTGGCGCTGGTTCTTCATCATCCCCAAATGATGTTATGTAAGTAATTTTTCCAGTGTTTTCAGGTGATGGTGATCTTGATGCTGATTTGCTAGCTCCCAATTGCGGTATAGTTGGCGAGGCTTGGGCTGCATAGCTAAAAGGACTGATTTTTCTATTTGCTAGACGTTTCTCTCGATGATACCGTCTTTCCCTTCTAGATCTGCGACCCGAAAATAACGCTTTCTCCTGTTCCTCCTCTTTTGCCAGTTTGTAACTTTCTGCTTCCTCCATATCATTGGTGAGGAACGAATAAAAATCGTTTGAACTCATTCCAAAATTTCTACCATGCTTGTTCATTTCATGAGCTTGAGCTGGATCCATTTTCGAGACGTTTATTGCTAAATCAACATCCAGATCGCTATCAGAGTTCTCCTCTGATTCTTCATCTTGGTCTTGAGAATAGTTACTTACACCTGTTCCATCTTCATAATTAAATCCAATAGTAGCACCTGCATTTTTCTGCTCTCTTTTTGCCTTAGACTCAGTATAGCCAAACTGTTCTTCAAGATGCAGTTGCTTGAGAAACTTCTCCTCTGTGATTCCTAAGAAGCTATTCTGGGCAATAATCCTGTATCTCTCATAATTCAGTTGGCGTTCTTCCTGAGATAATTCAACAGATTCATCTTTTTTTATTTCATGAATGTAGTCCAAATGTGCTCTAACATCAAATCGTTCAATGAGATTGTCCTGATGACCTTGCCAGGGCATCATTACAGCACTATCAGCTGCTGCTGCAACATTGGGATCCAAGTGGATTTTGCATTGTCTTCCATGTACCTGGAGGAATTGTGTTGGATTATCTCAGGAACATTTGGTCCAAGTACGAGCCGGATGCAATTTGAGTTAATTTAGTGCAAAGATTATCGAATAAATTACATAATTTGGTCCAACTCCGGGCCGGATACATTTGAATTAATTTCGTGCAAAGTTTAATGATCAAACCATTGATTTTTCGTTGCAATTATTGTTGAAAACCGCATTGAATTTTAGTTTCTTTATTTGTTAGAAGAGAAAGCAAGTTCGGGATATTCACTAATTCCGTTGGAAATAAAACGCAATTTTTTTGCCGCCTTAAAAACTTACAAGAGCTCGTTTTGTTTGTTTTGGTTATTTGCTAAATTGTTTTGAATTTATTTGACATTTGGTCAGATATTTTACTACTTCAACAGTAAAAAATTGTACATTTTTGGAATAGTATATTGTTTCGTTCTATCGTGTTAGATTTGTTCAGTGGCGTTACAGTGATTTTAATTTATTGTTAAGATGTCAAAAACCGCTGAAAATTTACGTAAATTTAAAAATCATCGACAATCGGAGTTTAAAAGATTAGAAGATATTTATTTTGCTGCCGAGAAAGCCTTAAGAGGTGACGACGTTGAATTGTTTTTTAGCATGATTGATATGGTTGATTCAATTCATTTAGAATTTTTTAAACAGCACAATTCCATTGTTGGATTAATTTCAAATGCAACCGATGATTTTGACTTTGAGGATGACATTCGCAATAAATTTGAAAAATTGTTTTATTCAATTAGGTCTATTTTTGCTAAACTGAAATCTGTTCAGAATTCTACGCCACAAAATATAGCTCGGGAACAGGAAAGTGTTGCTTTGCCGCGAATTGATTTGCCTTGATTTAGTGGAGACATATTGGAATTTGGTACTTTTATTGATTTGTTTGATTCATTAATTCACAATAATGAAAAACTCAGTACTATGCAGAAGTTCAAATATTTGCAGTTAGCTTTAAAAGGGCCTGCTTTTGAGGCTGTTAGGAATTTTAAACTAACACAAAACAATTACGTGAGTGCTTATGAAACACTTTTGAAAAAATTCAAGCGAACTCGTTTAATCGTGGAGTCTCATTGGTCAGCTTTAAAACAATTCCCCCAACTAACTTCAGATAGCCCTTCAGAGGTTCGGAAGTTATTGGATAACTTCAGTGATAATTTGGAAGCTCTGAAGAATTTGGGTTTACCAGTAAATCAGTGGGATTTTTGTATCGTTCAGATGATGTTGAAACGAGTTCCAAAGAATTTAGCCGCTAAATTTGAACTTTACCATGGTACTGTGACCGCTCAAGATGACTTTCCGATCCTCTCGGAAGTTGTTGATTTTTAGTCGAAGCATTGTGATGCCTTTGAACATGTTGAATTATCCCGCAAGGCAAAGCAAAGTGTTGACAAAAAGTTACCATTGAATTCAAAGCAACATTCTTCCCGGTTCACTACATCTTTGTTTGTCACTAAGAATAGAAATTGTTTAGTTTGCAAATCCGATCATGCGATTTACAAATGTTCTGTATTCTTGAACAAATCAGTATCCGCGCGGTTTAAGTTTGTTAAAGATTTTAGACTTTGCTTTAATTGCTTGAGCGATTCTCATCAGTTGAATCGCTGTAAATCTTTATCCACTTGCCGCAACTGCAAACAACGCCATCACACATTGCTTCATTTTGTAAATCGTGCTGATTCAGGTATTCGGTCTGAATCTAAAGCTCCCCCCGCAAACCTGGCTTCCACATCTGGTGGATCCAGTACCATTAATACTGTTGAAAGTCCCGAAACTTCTCTACCGCAGACTTCTTGTCATAGTTCACTTTTGTCATACAATTCAAATGTGTTGTTATCTACCGCTTTAGTTGAGGTATTAGATAAGCACGGTTCTTATCAAACTTTGCGATGTCTGCTAGATTCTGGTAGCATGACATCATTCATTGCGAGCAAGGCTGTGAAACGCCTTGGCTTCCGACCTATGCCCGCTTCGATTCAAGTCAACGGGCTAGGTTCTATGCAGAGTTCCTCTGCTGAGGGCTCTCTTACCCTTTCTCTTCGCTCTATAGTAAAGCGTGAGTGCAATTTTGTTGTTGAGACTATTGTTTTACCCCGCATTTGCAATGATATGCCTGTTGCGCCCATTAACATGGCTAATATGACATATCTAACCAATTTGAAACTTGCTGATCCTGGTTTCAATAGCCCAGGCGCTATTGACCTTTTGTTAGGTGCCGATATATTTTCTCAAATTTTGTTGGATGGACGTCTTCTGGGAAAGGAAGGTGTTCCTGATGCTATTAACACTGTGTTTGGTTACATCCTTATGGGTAGAGTGTCTTCGAGTTCTGTTAACTCTCACTCTCAGTCAGTCATAAACCCAACTTCGCTTTTTTGTAAAATTGAAGATGTAGTATCATTAGATGATTCACTCCAAAGGTTCTGGACAATTGAAGATGTTCCTACCGCACTGGTTCAGTCCCCTGATGATCTCATCTGCGAAAGCATATTTTCCGAGGGATGCAGGAGATTGGATTCAGGTAGATTCGTTGTGCCTCTTCCTTTTCGAAATACACTTCCTGCTTTTGATGGAATGTATGATCTCGCCGTACAACGTTTCTGCTCTTTAGAAAGACGTCTTCTACAGCAACCAGATCTCTACAAGCAATATTGTGATTTTCTCAAAGTGTATTTAGAGCTTGATCATATGGAAGTGGTTCCCGATCCATCTACTTCTTCTGATTGTTACTACATACCGCATCATTGTGTTTTGAAACCTGATAGTAGCACAACCAAACTTCGTGTAGTGTTTAATACATCCGCTAAGATACCTCACCGGTTATCTTTGAATGATTGTTTGTTTATCGGTCCCAAATTGCAACAAGACATTATCGCTATTTTGTTGACCTTACAGAATTTAGTTTTGCCTCGCCTGCTTGCTATAGAAAACTTTTCTAGTTGTGAACTTCACGCATTTGGTGATGCTTCTGAGAAAGGTTATGCCGCTGTTGTTTATTTTGTGTTCGAAACCGCATCTGGATTTCGTCAAAGTTTTTTTGTGTTGTCTAAATCAAAACTTGCCCCTTTGAAAACTTTGTCACTTCCCAGATTGGAACTGTGTGCTTCAGTTCTTACCGCTAAGTTGGCTCATTATGTTTATGAGCAATTCAATAGTCGTTTGTTGTTCAAGGTGATTCGTTGCTGGTCAGATTCCACGGTAGTCCTTTCATGGCTTAGTTCTTCCCCGCACCGTTGGAAGACATTTGTCAGTAATCGAGTTGCTTACATTCAGGAAAAATTTCCTTCTTCGCATTGGTTTTACATCCAATCTTGTGATAACCCCGCTGACTTGGGTTCCCGCGGCACTTTGCCATCAGAGTTGTTAGGCAATACACTTTGGTGGAAAGGCCCACAATTGTTGATTACCGCTTATTTGCCACATGCTTGCTCAGACTCAAGCATGTCACCGCTAGTTATGACTGAAGCCCGTATAGTGGCGCTTCAAGTCACCGCTTCACCAAATTTATTTGGTACTTTGTTAGAAGAACATTCTTCTATTAATCGCATTACCCGCATTATAGCTCATATTTCTCGCTTTGTTGATAACGCCCGCAATCCAGACCGTAGGGGCTCTCGATCATTTTTGGCTGCTGAGTTATATCAGGCTCAGCTTCGCATTGTTCGCTATGTTCAAGATCAATATTTTTCTAAAGAGATTTCCCTTCTTCGAGAACGAAAACTTTTGCCCAAATCGCTTCGTAAACTTTCGCCGTTTCTTGATGAACAGGGAACTCTTAGAGTTGGTAGTAGATTGGCTTATGCTCCATTGCCGTTTGACACTAAATTTCCCGCACTGCTACCACGTAAAAGTCGTTTGACTAATCTAATTGTCGAAGATTGTCATGTCACGCAGGAATTCAAACCGTTCAAGTTCTTTTGCAGCAACGATTTTGGATTCTATCCGCAAAAAAAGTAATTCGTAGTGTTAAAGCTCACTTAAGACGTGTCGTTGGAGATCAAATCTTAACCTACGAAGAACTTTCTACTGTAATTGCACAGGTCGAAGCAGTTTTAAACTCGCGACCTATAACTCCTTGTAGCAACGATCCATCGGATCTTACCGCCTTGAGTCCTGGTCTGTTTCTTACCATGGAACCTTTAACAGCACCTCCTGAATCTGATTTCTTATCTGTCCCATCTAATCGTCTCAACAGATGGCAGTTACTGAGTCGTTTGCATCAGGCATCTGGAAACGTTGGTCGCAAGAATATTTACATACTCTTCAGCAACGGAGTAAATGGACTGATCCCTCGGAGGTTGTTAAGCCAGGTACTCCTGTTATTTTGAAGCAAGACACTTCACCTCCTTTGAATTGGCCATTAGGGCGCATTATTGATGTACATCCTGGAGGTGATGGTGTTGTACGCGTTGCTACAGTTAGAACTGCAAGTGGTACTTTAAAGCGACCTCTTGTAAAGCTTGGTCCACTGCCAGTGGACCCTTAGTTTTGAAATAAGTAATTCAAGGCTGGCGGAATGGTGCGTTCCCGCATTTGTTTAGTGAATTGTTTTCAATTTGATTGAATTACTTCATTGATTTTTAAACTTCTGCACCTTTTGTGTGTTTTTGCGTGTAAAATATAGACAGTTTTGTGATTCGTGGTTCGCATCCCGAGCTATTAGGACGCTTGGGAGGTTCGTGTTTGTGCTCCGAACTATTCGGACGCTTTTTTTTGATTCCGTCTGTAGAGACGCCGCTTTTTGTTGTTTGCGTTACGAGTCCGCGAGTTCTTTAGCTCCGTTCGTAACGACCGCTAAACCGCTTTCATTTTGTTTCTTTTGTGTTTACAAAAGCGCATCATTTGTTGTTAAACCCGCATTTTTTGTATGCTCAATCAATGAACATTACGTCGCTATTTTTTGTGAAACGTGTTGTCCAGACGAAGCTCTAAGAAACTGTTCCTGTTCACGGGGCTAGCCTCAGAAGAAAGAACCACCAAGAAAACACCCTTTGCAGAGCTTCGACGTAAAAGGTCAGTGATTAACTTTTATTTGGTGAATTACTTTACGTGTTTATTGATTGTTCCGCTAAAGGTCCTTCGTCAATTATATACTTGCATTAAACCAGCATTGAACTAAAACCGCAATATCTATTTCATACATTTTTTTGAATATTATTCTCTCTATGGAATGTGCATCGAAGACATTACATAACATTTGGCGGAATGGTGCGTTCCCGCAATTTGTTTAGTGTATTGTTTTCAATTTGATTGAATTACTTCATTGATTTTTAAACTTCTGCACCTTTTCTAAAACATTCCGTCGCGCTAATGCTAATTGTAAGTGTGTTTTTGCGTGTAAAATATAGACAGTATTGTGATTCGTGTTTTGGATCCCAAGCTATTAGGACGCTTGGGAGTTTCGTGCAATGTACTCCGAACTTTTCGGTGGCTTTGATTCCGTCTGAAGAGACGCCGCTTTTTGTTGTCTTTTGCGTTACGATTCGCGAGTTTTTAGCTCCATTCGTGACGACCGCTAAACCGCTTTCATTTTGTTTCTTTTGTGTTTACAAAAGCGCATCATTTGTTGTTAAACCCGCATTTTTTGTATGTTCAATCAATGAACATTACGTCACTATTTTTTGTGTAACGTGTTGTCCAGACGAAGCTCTAAGAAACTGTTCCTGTTCACGGGGCTAGCCTCAGAAGAAAGAAGAACCAAGAAAAGACCAGAGCTTCGACTTAAAGATTAGTGATAACTTTTATTTGGTGATTCGTTTATGTGACGGCACGTGTTTATTGGTTGTTCCGCTAAAAGGTCCTTCGTCAATATATACTTGCATTGAACCAGCATTGAACTAAAACCGCAACATCTATTTCATACATTTTTTTTTGAATATTATTCTCTCTATGGAATGTGCATCGAAGACATTCCATAACAAAGGTTATACATACAAAATAAAAAATAAAGAAGGAAAACTACTTGAGTTCAAAAAAAAACCTGAAAAGTTGAAAATAAAACATTAAAAAAATATATAACTGACTTCTACCTATAACTAAAAAGCTAAAAATAATTATAACGAAATACAACTCTAGCAAATAAATAACATATTCAATGTTGTTAGGTACCTACCTAGGAAGTAAAAAATGTAAACATTAAAAGGTGCTCATTCTATACAAATTAATTACCTACCAATCTAGTATATTTTTGAAGTCGGTGCCAAGCAACAATCAAGTTTGATGAATTAGTAGATAAGTACGCAATGAAGGATTTTAGATTTAAATTTAAAATATTTCAAGTTGGTCCCTAACATCTCAATAATTTTAACAAATTTCCCACAGGTATGAATTGTCAGTTTGTAACACACTAAATATTTTTATATGATATGAATTATAAAAAGAACGTACCAATAAACAAAATACTCCAATATTCCATTTTCAAAATGAAATGTATTCACAATCACTCATTACTACAACTAATATTTTGGATAACACCAGTATGGATAAAATGTTATATATTCATTAACACGTTATCAGCGCAAATATTTGTCAATAATTGAATACAATAAACACTCTATAAAGAAGCCATATGACTTCCCGCCTACGTGAAATAAATGCGAAATAATCAGTTTCATAGTGCTGTAGATAGTAGTTAAGTTTCCAACATAACAGATGTTAACCAAAAATCTTCCGAAAGATATATATCTAGAATTAACCGAATTTCAGATAATTATAAATTTAATGAGATGATGAATTTATGAAAATCATATATTTCACTTTCTTAATAACAATAATGCATTCACAATTAAAGGAAAAAATATTTTTGTGTTACTAGTAGTGATGGGCAAAATCCAATGATATTAAAAATTGATTATTCAACTCGAATGATTTCAATAATAGCATGATTGCTCGAAAGACATGGATGTTCTCAAATCCTTAACTTTGCTACGTGTCAGCAGTTGTCCTGCGTATGAACATTTAAATTTAGATAAAATGGTACTATTAAATTTCTCCTAAACATTCATTTAAATTAAAATTTAGTTGTGAAGAAACTGCTGTTAATTTCAAAGAGCAGTATAACGTTCCTTAATTTTACATTCCTCAAATTACTTCGCATTGCAATTATTGTACCGTACCCTGAAAATACAGTATTTACATATTATTACATATTATTTGAATGATCCCATCACTAGTTAGTAGCCTTTACAGACTTTTGAGCTCAAAAAGATATAATGTTTCCAGGCGAGACCCGCGATCAGTTGCCGAAATCTAGAAAAAAATATTTACTTTAACTATATTATTATGTATTTTGGGTTCGATGAATTCACCGTTATCCTAAGAATTAAACTCTACTAGTCCCTGTTCAAACAACTCCAATATTAATAACTAAGACTGTCAAAGTAAGACTGTCCGTTCCTTTCTCTCTCATTTACAACAGTCCATCCCGCGTCCAGAATAAACGATATGTTCCATTTCCTTGGCTTATTCGTCAAACAATTCCTGTTTCGTGAATTAATTGGAAAACTGTAGCGATCTGCCGAAATAACACTATTTAACATTGCTGGCTGCATTATTGGCGTCAGGCACAGATAATGAAAGTAAAAATGGAGTAGCTAGTGGTCAATAGAAGAAGAGCGACGTACGTGGAGAGATATCAAACGCGAGTAATGTTTGTTTCGTTAAAAACTTTGTTTTTAAAAACAATTATTCTTCAAAAGTCGGATTTACTAAGAATTTAGTCATTGCATAGTCACTTATTTATTTGTCTATATAGCCGAATTCACAAACATAATTCGCGATCTGCACGAAGCCAAAAAACTTGTATCTGATGCAAGTATATCTGCCAACAACTGCAGCATACGACCAGCATGTCGATGACATCTATCAAAAAATAGAGCAATTAGCTTCAGTCATACCGAAAAAAGAGTGTTTAATCATCCTAGATGATTTCAAAGCGAAGGTGAGAAAATAACTAAAAACAAGAAGAGAGACTTATTCAATTTGCAATAGACAATAATTTGTCTATCACAAATATTATGTTTGAATACCAAGCGAGAAGACTATCAACTTGGGTGTCACCTGATAAAAGAACCAGAAATTGGTTACGTCCTAATAAGTTGGAGATGGCAATAATCTGCCATAAATGTGAAAACAAGACCTAGCATGGAATATGGATCAGAGAATAAACTCCTAGTATACAACCCTCATAATTTGGGGGAGGTGAAATTAAGCTGGCAAAAAAAATCAGTTTTAGAAATGTGGAACGACACAAAAGCCTGAGTAAATAAAATAGTTGAAAAAGGCTGTATTCGGAAAAAGTGAAATTAAATAGAAAACGTGGTTGTCTAATAGTACAAAATCCAATTATTGGAAACAAGAATAAACTTAAAATCTCCACTGGTAATGCCTGACAAGGAGTTAAAATTAAAAACTATTAATAAACAAATAAAAAACAACTGTCGGCATACAAAAACATACATATTAATCAAATAAACACTGAAATAGAAAGACACTCGACCACTAATGAAGATGGTAAAAATAACTCTGAACCTAGTAGCATTGCTGACGTTTGGCGGAAATATTGCACAAAATTATACAGAGATGGCGATCTTTCGTACTATAATAATCATTGAAAATCAGTGAATATGAACCTGAGATCATAAAATCTGAAATTGTTATAACCGTAGAAGTATTGAAATTATAAGGCCAACTAGTAGTTAATGTTTTGCACTTATTATGCAATTGTATATGGAAAACTGGAATATGGCCAGATGAATGGTACAACTTTATATTCCATTCTACAAAAAAGGTGATCCGGCAGATTGCAATTATACCCTACGCTTCTAAAATTCTCTTAAAATCATCAATAACAGATTTAGACCGTACTTGTTACCGTAGATTGTTGAAGAACAAACTAGTTTCATCTCATTAAGGGTACAAGAGAACAAACAGCAAACCTAACACAATTAATAGAGGTGTCATTCCTGCGCAAGACAATATATAATACATATTGTTTCTGGTTAGGGAACCTTCATCAGTTGCGCTTCCCACAATTGAATGTCCTGTCGAACACTTCTTTATGTATTTGATACGGTTTGTTAAATTTGAAGATGCGAGATTTAAGACCGACATCTCCTATAATTCTCTGCTTTATAACGTAAGCTCGTCTCCATTCATCTGGGATTTCAATATTTATCCTTCTGGTACAAGGATGCTCAGATGGTTGGTAGCCTACTCGTGTAAAAACATAAAAACTCACATACTTCACACATGTCATATAACAGCAGTTATTTCAAGAGTACATCAATGAAGTAAAATTCTATTGGCCTAATTCAAAAAACTTAAGGGCTGCAATTAGTCAAGAGTCAACCGACCGTGCCGAGCTATGGTTTTGTTAAACTCCCATTCTACAATTTTGAAAATTTCCCCAGTGTACGTATGCACGGTACATATATTTTCAGAATACAGTAAGGGCATTAAAGGAATTTCAGTCACTCTCAAATATTCGTATCTGGTTAAAATCACCTAGACCTTAAAAACTATACATAAATAGAGCATCTGTATTAATATTATTCGGTTCTCTTGATGAGAATATTTTGTGATACGATGATTCAACAGTTAGGATAGTTATTAAGAAAGGTTTATTGATGTAATTCAAATTTATTAATATATTACGAACTCATCACGACCTTGTTTGTCACTGTGTCATATTTAGCTTGCTGTTATAATTCTAGCTGGTATAATTATATGCACTCATATATAATTAAAACTGGTTACATGTTATAATTTAATTAAATTGTCTTGTAGTAATAAGGGTGATTATAACGGTAAATGACGTATTTTAAACAGGAAGTAATTAATGCTAACAAATAATGGAAATTACTTCTAGGATATAGGTCAAAAACTATTATTTATAAACAAACATATCGTAAACATAGAAAGCAATTGAAATCAATTTAACAGTTAATTGTCGCACTATTATATTATGATTACCTAGTTAATTTTTATTCAATTAAACTTATCATCACCAAGTTAACTATTGCAGTTATAGTTCGTATTAGTCAATGTAGTTGAAAACCATTTAATAGTATTGTGGCACCCTTTTGTTCAACGTTTTAAAGCATTTCATAATAATGCTGGTTCCATCTGTAATAATATGCTAGTTTGAAATTAATATTTTATTGGCTAGACGAAAATTATGCAATGCAAATACGTCTTGTAATTTGTAAAAGAATGATAAGTTAAATGCATTTTCGAAACAAAAGGGGGTCGAGTCTGTCTTGATCTTTATTCACTTCTAAAATAAAACAATATCAATTTTTGAATATAGGTAAATCTTGCTTCTGGATAGAATCCGTCTACAGCAAAGAATTAAAATAAATCAAATTATTTATGAATTTAAAATATTGGTTTAATACTCCAAATTGAAATGAAGAAACCGAGAGAGATATGAACCGCTTGCTCACTATCATTATTATGTACCAATGAAACTCCATCTTAAGAAAAATAATGATACATGAATCTGACAACCTTCTAATATTTTATTCAAAAACCAATTTGACTTCATGTTGTTAAATAGTATGACAATAAATTTCACGTTCACTTTCGATTTCTTTATTTACACCAAAAATAATCCACTATTTATTTACTACAGCTGATCGATACAATTCTCACGGAATATAAACTGAACTAATACTATTCAACATGTACAAATCTCGCATTTTTATATTGCTGGCGAACAGACTAGAATCTTAGGATTATTTCTCGAGGTCGATACTTTTTGGCCCGATCGAAAATTCAGATTTTTGGGATTCAGTTTTTGTCGGACTGATTGATTTCGAAGGTTTGATAAATTTTCCATGCTCGGCATAAAATGAATTTTATAACACTGCCCCCCCCCCTTAATTATAATCGTCCTGATCGGAAACATTCTCTTCATGGTAGGGAGCCAGTCGATCCAAATGAACCACCTTCATCTTAGCTTTTGATTATTTTTATGTTTTCTTTTTGGCAATAACACCACAATCGAAATAAAACGACGTATATTGATGGAAAACCAAACGTTTCAAAGTCTATTCTGACTTCGTTGTCAGTGGCTTTATATTTATTGATTTAAATTGCACAATGACAATTAGATTTATGACATTTAAATTGACAAATTCTAAAGATCATGTATTATAGTTAAACAGCTTTCAAATTAGAAGAATTTGAAAGAGTTGTCTTTAGAATTTATGTGGCGTTCCTAGGTACGACTTTGTTATAAGATAGCGCATTCGCCAAAATTGCCATCAAAGAATTCTATTGTTTCAGTGATCCCATTAACGTCATAAGGGAAAACCTAGGAAAAACCTTATGAACTATCCCGATACTGGGTTGTTCAAAAGGAGGTTACCATTAATAATTTCTTCCTTAATTGTCGGTAACCAGATCCGATTAAATTCTACAGAAGTAGAAGCGATACAATCGTCTTCATTCAAAAGAATTAAGGCAAACTCTTTTATTTTTGGTTTCGTGTTATATTGTTCTTTGTGAAGTATAGTTGAATTGTCAAATTGTATTTTATGGCCTAGGTCCCAAGCATGTTCACAAATTTTCGTTTTTTCACAATGTTCTTGTGTTCATTTATTCGTACGTTTAGGAATCTTGTATATGCAGTATTTTGAGCGCTGGGTTTTGATGGTTGGTTTTGTTTTCGATATTAGAGATTTCAGTGTATTTATTGTTTGGAATATTGTTTTAACATTAAATCTGTTGCCCACTCTTTTCAATCTTTCTGACAGACCCTGTATATATGGAATAGTTGTAACTGTAATGTAGTTGCCCTGAGTAGTAGTAGTGTTAATAAGAGAAATAACGGGTTGATTCGGAAGGTTTGTTTTCTGTTCAAGTCTGTTTAACTCTTTGTTGATAAATTTTGTGGAGTAATTGTTTCCAGTGAGAACATTTTTTATAATTATTTTTTCTTTGTTGAATTTATTACCATCAGAACAGTTGGTCTTTGCTCTATCATATAATGACTTAATGACACCTTTCTTTACTGTATTCGGATGATTTGAATTGAAATTTAGGTATCTGTTTGTTGTTGGTTTTCTATAAACTTCTGTTTCGAATGAAACTTCTGTTTTTGTTATTAATACGTCTAGGAAAGATAGTTTGTTATTTTCTTCAATTTCTAGGGTAAATTTGATAGTTGGCTCTTTGTTATTTATGTCATTTAATAATTTATCTAGTTCTTCAAGATTGTGTTGCCAAATTACGAAAATGTCGTCAACGTAACGCCACCAAAACTAAAGGTTTATTTTCTTTTGATAAAATTACTTGTTGTTCAGAGTGTTCCATAAATATGTTACTCAATGCTGGTGAGAGACAAGAACCCATGGCCATGCCAAAATCCTGTTGGTAAAAGTCATCATTTAATTGAAAGTATGTAGTTTTGGTACAATATGTTAGTAGTTCCATTATGGCTTCAACTGATAAAAGAGTTCGTTTAGAAGACAATTAGCTTTTGAGTTCCGGCAAATACGATAGACAACGCCATTGATCCTCTTGACTACCTCGTATGGACCATCCCAGGCGGGAGTGAGTTTTGCTCCTATGGGGGTTGTACAGCCAGACCTTGTCCCTCTCTTGGAACCCGACTGAATTGGCCTTAAGGTCATATCGTCTTTTCATCCCATCGCTGGTGGCCATCTGTGTTCGGGCTAGTTCGTTTATTGCCAGCATGTTCTGTCGGAGTTGGTGGGCATAATCGTTGACTTCTTGGGGAGGTTTTTCTGGTGAGCCAAAAGCCAGATCACAAGGTAATTTTAGCTCCTTTCCGAATAGCACCCGTGCTGGAGTCAGTCCCTTGCTGTTATAGACGGCTGAGCGATAGGCCATAAGGATAAGTGGAATATGGTCATCCCAATCACGCTGGTTATTGCTGACGACCTTGGACAGGTGCTGTTCCAAGGTTCTGTTGAATCTTTCCAGCATTCCGTTTGAGTGTCAATGCAAAGGTGTGGTTCTCGTTTTCTTGATACCCAGCATCGTACAGACCTTCTGGAATATATTGAATTTTAAAGTTACGCCCTTGGTGTGAATGGAAGTCCGACGGGACATCAAACCTGCTGAATAACCGTTCTATCAGCACTGTCGCCACAGTTTTTGCCTCCTAGTAGAGTATATAGCATATGCCTCAGGCCATTTGCTGAAATAATCAATTGCGACCAAAATGTATTTGTTCTCCCTTTCAGACCCGGTAAATGGACCGGCGACATCAATGGTAATTCTCTGAAATGTACGCCCACATTGTATAGCTGCATTCTGCCATTGGTCCGGGTTTTCGGGCCCTTACAGGCTGCACAGATGTCACATTTCCGGCACCAAGCTCTGACGTTTTCGAAGTAATTTACCCAGTAGTAGTGTTGGCGAATTTTATCTAAGGTTTTATTCATGTCCAGATGACCACCGGTAATTCCATAATGTAATTCGGTCAGGATGGCTGCTGGTACCTTTTTATTTGGTACTATCAGTTGGGACTTGGTTTCTCGGCCATCATTGTTTTACCAAATTCTCTTTAACATTCCATTTTCCACTGTTAGAGAGTCTCATTGGGCCCATAACGATTTCAGGACGCCCGAGTATCTAGCTACCTCGTCCAATCGTAGCCTGGGTGCCACTCTTTTTTTAAGTGACAGGATTGGTTCAGTGTCTGGAACAGCCACTTGGTCCTGGATGCACTGTTTCGTTGTCCAGCCTTCCTTGGTCTGCACTCGGATCTGTCGGATGGAGATATACTCTCGTTCTTCCGTCTTCAAACAATATCGGCATTCTACTCTACAGAGTCTTCTTGACAAGGCAACGGCATTATTATGCAAACGGCCAGCATGCTGTTCAACCTTGAAATCGTATTGCTGTAATTTTTCCATCCACCAGACCAGTTGTCATTCAGGTGTCTTAATGGCCAACAGCCATTTGAGGGCGGCATGATCTGTTCTGATTAGGAAATGACAACCATAGAGATATTTGTGGAAATGGTCTACAGCCCGGATTCTTACAAGAAGTACTTTTCTGGTGCCACAACAATTCCTTTCCGGTTTCGAGAATCCACGGCTGTACTACTCCATCACCCTCTCTTCACCATTTTGCACCTGGGATAGAACGGCCCCCAAACCTGTGTTGCTGGGAATGCTAGGATTGGGATAGAATATAGTGCCGCCTTCAGTCGTCTGAATGATGTCTCGCAATCCTGATTCGAACGAAAGGTTACTTTCTCAGTCGTCTGCCGATGTAGAGGTGCGGCAGTGGTGGCAAATCCCTCAAAAATTCGTCTGTAGAACAAACAGAGCCCCAAAAAGCTCGCAGTTCATGCTTGTCTCACGGGGCCATCCAATCACGAATGGCTGCTATCTTGTCTTCGTTTGTGCGTATTCCTGACTCGGAAACGACGTGACCTATAAACTCTATTTCTCTTTAAAACATGGAACACTTTTTCGAGTTGAGTTTCAGGTTGGCATTCTTAATTCAGGTTCTTCAGATGGTCGTCGAATGTGTAACCCATGAGCAGAATGTCGTCGAGGTATACTAAGCATGTGCCCCATGTCAAACCACTCAATACATACTTCCCAGCAAGCAATTCCGTAATGAACTCGAAAGCCTTTTTTTATCCTCAGTAATGCCTTTCTTGTAAGCATTTGTTTATTTAACTGGTTTTTATCTTTTATTCGCAAGTTTAGTTTTTATTTAGGATGATTCATTTCTCGAAGATGTCTTAATTTTTGCAGCGTAAAATGAAATGTTATAACAATATTATTTAGTTAAAACGGTTGTCAGGGAAACTCTTCAATGGTAGAACTGCTGTTTTTGCCTTTTTTTCCTTTTTACTAGTTTCGAATGTAATGAATTCCACTTTGCTTGCCATTTTTCGTTGATAAATGGTTTAATGTCTACTTGGGCGACGTCGGTGATTTGTATTGCTTGTAGGTTATATGCTGCTTCTTTAGCTAACATGCCAACATGCTCATTGGCTTCAATCTTCACGTGGGATTTCCCCATATAAATCTTATTTCAGTACCTGTTCCTTGAATTTTGTATAAGTCGGCTTTTATTTGCAGTATTGGGTGACTAGAATGTATCTGGATAAGGAGTTTAAGGCACTTAGGAAGTCTGACATTATAAGCCATTTGGAAAGAGTTTGAGAATTAATGAATTCCAATGATTTTTATCTTGCAATTAATTCTAATTATTGTGGTTGCTGATGGGAGTTTGAATTTGAGTTCCATCTCCTGACCTAAGTATGCTACTCCTACTACGGACTCTGAAAGGGAGGCGTCGGTGTATATGATTTGGTATTAGTCATAGTATTTTAGTTTATTCAAGAATATTTACTGAACTATTTTAGGATGTACTTCCGTTTTTGTGTAACTTTATGCACCTATCAATTTGTGGGAATCGGACAGTCCACGAACGAGTGCTGTTTGTTTCGGACATACTAATGATTTGAGGTATATCTAGCTTTCGGATTGTTCTGTTTACGAGTTTATAGAAAGGTAAATATATGCGTTTTCTGTGGTTAAATGTTTGTTTAATACTTTATGCGAGGGTATGATGATGCGCGAAGTTTTCTGGATAGGCTGATATTTTTCAAGCCTATTTTGCTGAAGTAGTGCTTGCAAAGTGAAATACAGTACAAGATAGCATTTCAGAATTTTGATTTGAATTAAAAAGTATGTCCAAGTTTAGAGTTATGTCCCAATTATTAATTATTACATGAAAGGTAAAATAATAAATAAGAATACATTTTGATAAGTATTTCAATTTACTATCATCTTTCTTTTTTAAGCAGAATGTAGAAGTTAAACTTCATTTAAATATCTCCCTGCATTGATTTTTCCTCGCTGCCAGCCAACACATCCTTGCTTGACACAAAATATTGTTTATATTGTTTCCGGATATGAAAAGCCTCACACTGAAAATTACCACCATTATAAACCAGGTTATGAAGACCTTCTGGTACCTCCGTGGATTCAAGCTCACCTGGTCGCAAAGCACAAGAATCACTCCTGTGTAATAAAGTACAAGCTAAAGTATTTATATCTAGATGATAATGATTTTTTAAAAAAAAATTGAAGTCTCATAGTTAAATTGTTGCCGAATACACCGAATGGGCCGATTCAGTGCGCGGTATATGCTGCCGACCCGATTTTACCGTTCCTATTCAATGCGTGCCGTCCTTTAAGGTAGACTACGGGGTTTTTACATATTTTTTTCCATAATTTAAAACATCATTTTGCCGAAAATCGGAAAAATTGATAAATTAATAAAGTAAATCGTAAACGTCAAAGCAAATGCAAATTTTCTTAACAAATTCCAAATTGAAATGTAAAATATATTTTAGAACAATGTTAGTAAACTTTTCGAGAATGTAAATCCGACAGCTTTTTTGAAGTAAAAATTGTTCATGAAGTAATTATTGTAAAACAGATTTGATTTTCTTTTTCATATTTTTCTATGCCGAATTTTAGTAAAATATAAATTTGCAATTGTCAGTAATTTTATCGTCGTACAGAAGGTTTACTCAAATTTTATGCAAACTCTGTAAAACAATGGAAATTTTACAGTAATTATTATCCGCGAGCCAATATGTAGCAACAACATGAGCAACAATTAATTTATCAGCTAAAAAAACTGAAAATTGTGAGAGCTGTCAAATCTGAAATAACATGAAAACATTTTAAATTGTTTGTGCATATAAATATAGAATATTTTTTTCATGTACAACTGAACAACCTTTAAAACGATATTTTTATAAATTGGCACTGCTTTGGATCGTTTTTTTCATTTCACAAATTAGAACCCTTTAAATAAATTTCAGAAACGCGGTCAATTTTTAATATATTTTAATTCTGCAAAATGGAAACGAAAAGCAAAAAAGTGAAGAGTTTTAAATTTGAATAAGGGCAGAAAGCATTATAACTAGTTAACTTTTAGACTCTTTTCAACAATTAACTGAAAGGGCGTCATATATATATGAATGATATAGTTCTAAATATGTGGATATACATCTGTATATATATATATATATATATATATATATATATATATATATATATATTGTAATGGATTTAAACAGACATGAAATAATATATAACAAAAAAATGAAATTGCAGGAATAATATTATAGAGTTAACCTAAAAATACAAACAATGTAAAAAAATGTTTCAAAAGCAAATAGTTGAAAGGATAAAAGGTGGCATATAAAGTTAGATATTATATCATGCAGATTTTAAATAAAAGTTTAATACTTACATAAAGAAATCTATGCAGGGACTAATAAATTAGGTCAAACATTAAAAGTTTAAATTTACTTGTAAAATCACAGTAGAGTTTGTAGAACATGTATAGATCCCATATTAGGCCATGAGAACACTGAATATAACATATTTTAGATCAAAATTAAGTTTTAAATACATAAATTTGTTAAGTAAATAGAGAATTGAAATGTCAAAATTATAAAAACCGTTATAAGTATTCAGAAATGATGGAACAGTAAAGAAATTTAGAATAGTATATGAAGCTTAGAGCATAGTTTATAAAAATTAAATAGTTCAAAAGATATAAAGTCTAAATTTTAATAAAATCCATTTTTTTAAAGTACCTGTTAAATGACTGGTGGTAACAGGTAGCAAATGTCAACTCAATGTTTTTGAAAATATGAATTAAATGATTTGGATAAAATTTATGAGAGTAAAATGTGTTGAAATTTAAGTTGAAATTTGTTTAGATTTTTGAATATGATTTAAAAGGAAAATAGTTGGAAATTAATAAAATAAATAGAAGCGGAAATGGAAACAGCAGGTGGCAAATTAAATCACATAAATAAGAAATCTGACATTGACAAATTTTTTTTGGTCTTCAAGCGTCGAGCAGATAGGTTCTAAGAACTCTCGTTCTCATAAATTCAGTTTCCATGACAACGAAGTTAATGTCCTATGATATAAAACAAATTTAATGTTCCATGTCAGAGATAGAAGAGTAACATTAAAATTTTAATTTTAATTTATTTGGAAAGGCGAATTAAAAAAATAATCTTATAAATGGTCGATAATAAGAAGATATAAAAATTTAAAAATCAAAAGTATTTGGAAATTTTAAATAAATTGTAACCTAATTGAAAATTTGGAAATTTGATTATTAGTAATTTAAAATTTAAAATAGAAAAACAGTAAAGTGCAAATATAATTTCAAAATTTTAAGAAGTGTAAGTGAACCTGAGGAGAATCAGATATTTTTAAGATAACAAGATAAGTATAAAATTTATTTATTTATTTAACATCTGAAGATTTGAACCCAAGCGAAAAAGACCCTGAGATATAAAATACAATTTCAAATTATTTAAAAATTTTAAAAGTATAAACTTTATTTATTTATTATAAAATAGAAAAACAGTCTATTATAAAATATATATTTAAGCGGACCTAATCCCAAAAACATACATGAAGCATTCTAGCTAATACCGTTTACGAACATTTTTCATAATACACAAATACACAGGGGATGAAAAACGGATCAAAACTTGCCACATTAGGCAAGATCAGTTTATGTTATTTTTGTTATGTTATTTTTCATTTAATTTAATGATAACGTTTCGGAATTTAAACTAATCTTATGTGTTACGAGAATTCATCCGATAGCTGGTGCAATCGGCCATCAACCAATTCGTGGAAGCGACATTCTTCCGATGCTGGCGGCTGCCGGTAATAGGAATTTGTCGAATTCTCATGAAGCTTCCAGAACACATGAAATAAGTTTCCTGATGGTGTGTTGACTTACCAGACAATTCCGAGAGAAATATACAAATACGGACAGCTGGCTGTCAGTATTCGACGGTCGTATTGTTAAGTTAAGATAAATTGTAAATAGTTCTCTGAATATAAATTGTGTTAAAGTAGTGGAAATAAATTAGAGTGAGTTGGACTGTGTTTTTAAATAAATCCAAAAACTGTACTGAACCCGAGTGTGAAAATAATAAAATTACAGTGGTGTCAGGTGTTCGGTGTATTTGTGGAATTTTAAATGAGGAACAATGTTTAAAGCAGTGAATTTGGACCAGCTGAAAGTGGCGGATTTAAAAAAAGAACTTGAGGAAAGGGATTTAGAAATTAGTGGAAAGAAAAGTGAATTAATACAACGGCTACGAGATGCCCTAATAAATGAAGGTAACGATCCGGATACTTATTTGTCTGAGATTTCAGGGACTGGGAACATGAACATGCTATTGAAGAAAATTGAAGAGAATTCTAAGATTTTAGAGGATAAGCTGCAAACATTACAAGATAAGTCTAAAATCATGAAAGAGGCTCTAGAAGACAAATTGCTAGAAAATTCTAAAAATTTGAAAGAGTCGTTAGAAGATCAATTAGTGGAAAATTCTAAAACCCTAGAAGATAAATTATTAGACAAATTACAAGAAATTTCTAAAGCCCTAGAAGACAAATTGCTAGAAAATTATAAATCTCTAGAAAAAAATTTGAAAAGCATGGTACAGAAAAATTCCAAGCTGCTCGAAGAGAGAATAGTTGAAAATGAAACTCGGATGGAAGAGCTAAAGCAGACAATGGTCGAAGAGCTAAAGCAAACGACATTCAAATATGAAACGCAGACAATAGTTGAAAATGAAACCCGGCCCGGTTAGAAAAGCTAAAACAGATAATGGAGGGTGAGATCAGCAAAATGAGAAAACAGGTACTCATAATACAAAAGTGAGAAACACAATCCAAGACCGAAAGCAGAAACAGTCCAGAAGTAGTGGCCTCGAAGGAGCAAGACATAAAGTGAAACCTCCACAATGTCATGGACTAACTATAGGCGCCAATTCGACGCTGCAGCAAAGTTAAAAGGATGTTAAAAGGGGAGAAAGCAATAGCACTAACACTCGCCTTAAGAGAGGATGCTACAGATATTTTCCAATTTTGAATGCCTCTGAGCAAGAAGACTACGAACAACTTGTCAAACATTTAGAACTGAGTTGTGGTCAGACACATTTGGAGCACGTCTACCACTCCCAATTGAAAAATCGCCACCAGAGATCAAATGAATCTCTACGAGAGTTTGAATCTGATATTGCACATCTGGTTCGCCTTACCTATCCAGCCACACCGGAAAATGTAATCGAAAGGTTAGCAGAAAGCCAGAAAAGCTTTGACCCTAGCTCGACCGACTGAATTAGTAGATGTACTGGCTCGAGCTCTGGAATTCGAGGCTGCGAAAAATACCTCCAGAGGTCAAGCCAGAGAATCGTTGACGGAGAATCCGAAGATGGCGGAAACGATGAAGCCTCTGTAAGAAAAATAATAGAGAAGGTCCTTACCGAGAAAAGACAACTGAGATGTTGTAAGTGTGGTAGGGTAGGACACATAAGGAGTCGTTGCAAGGAGAGCAACAGATGCCCGACTTCCTCGTCGGAAAACCAAAGAGGGTCGATGTGCAGGGGACATTGTCGACCTGTAGCCAAAAAGCCCCAACTATCTACGCATATGTCGCTTCGCTACGCAACCACGTTAACAGTGTCTTTGTAGATGGCTTTATTAATAAGAAGCAATGTGCAATGCTGCTGGATACAGGTGCGACAAAAATAGTTATAATCATCGTTTTAGAGACGATAATAAAACCCAACAAAATGGCAACTGCGAACAGCGACAGGAGAAGCAGCGAAAGCCCATGGTGAAATAGAGGTTGAAATGGTCTTGGGACCGAAGACCAAGTCATCATCGGATGGATGTATGAGCTCCAATGGATTCGAGTTAAACTTTAAAGATGGAATTCTGCGAGTGAATGACGAAGAAGTGCTGCTCCATGGGAAAGACGACAGAATGCTTCGAGCAATCTTGGCAGAGGATGTGAATGTTCAGGAAAGAGCTGAAATCATTGTGGATGCTTGCCTGGATGAGAAAACTAAAGCTGGAACAGTGATGATGTTTGATCCCGAACTTAACGACATAAATGTAGGCAGAGGAGTCGCACTGGGAACCACTTTGTTTCGTGCCAAGGAGATTGTGACAGTAAGTGTAATGAACCTGAACCATTATTCGGTTGTGCTAAAGAAAGGAACAACTTTGGGCTATAGTTCAACAGTTTCCTCTGTTGTCAGAAGCACACAGCATGTAGAAATACCACCAGATAAACTATCTGAGGAACGGGAAAGACTTATCACCGTTTCATTCAAGAATTTAGGGACATGGTTAGAAACTACGAGGATATCTTCGATGTAGGGAACGGATAAAGAGGACGAACTGATCTGGTGAAACATAAAATTAATACCGGGAACGCTCAACCTAATCGACAGTCGGCGAGAAGACTACCCCTAGCTAAAAGTGAGGAAGCCGACAGGATAGTCCCGAGATGGGGGAAGAAGGTGTTATTGAACCATCCAATAGCCCTTGGGCTTCTTCCGTTGTATTGGTTAAAAAGAAAGATGTTTCGACCCGGCAATAAAACAACTCTACAAAGAAAGACAGCTATTCCCTTCCAAGAATAGACTATACCCTAGATACGCTGGCTGGATCGAAGATGTTTTCCACCCTGGACTTAAAGAGCGGTTATTGGCAGCTGGAACTTGCTCAAGAAGACCGAGCCTGCTTTTACCAACAGGGTTTACTAATTCACGGTGATGCCGTTTAGGTTGTGTAATGCTCCAGCGACGTTTGAAAGATTGATGGAAACAGTGTTGCAAGGGCTTTCATAGAAAACGTGCCTGGTGTAACTTGATGACATTATCGTGGTTGGAAGATCTTTTGAAGACCACGTGAAGAACCTGGAGGAGGTGTTTGGGCGACTTCGAAGTTCCGGATTAAAGTTAAGCCCGAAGAAGTGTCAGCAGTTCCAAGAAGATGTGAAATATCTTGGACATGTGGTTGCGGCAGATAGAGTAGCTGTCGATAAACAGAAAATCAAAGCCGTCCAAGAATGGCCGATCCCTAAAGATATCCACCAGCTAAAAAGTTTCCTGCGGTTATGCATGTATTACCGCCGGTATGTAGCAGGATATGCCAAGATCGCCAAGCCACTTACTAGACTCACAGAGGGGAAGGTGCGGTACCAGTGGGACGAGACACTGAAAAGTGCATTGACAAGTGCTCCCATTTTAAGTTATCCTTTTTCAGATGAGAACTTCGTCTTGGATACCGTTGGAAGCAATGTCAGAATTGATGCGGTGCTGTCGCAGATTCAAGAGGGTCAGGAGAAAGTCATGGACTATTTCAGCAAGCCCTTGAGCAAGCCAGAACGGAATTAGTGCTTTACTCGCAGGGAACTCTTGGCTGTGGTAAAGTGGGTGAAACATTCCTACAAGTACGTCTATGGTAAAATATTCCTCCTGAGGACTGATCACACAGCACTGAAGTGGCTCCTGAAGTTTAAAAACCTCGAAGGGCAAATGTGGCAAGGTGGATTGACCGATTTCAAGAATTCGACTTCGAGACTGAACATAGCGCTGGGATAAACCGTAAGAATGCTGATGCATTATCGAGGAGATCATGCCCTGATGATTGCAAACATTATCAGCGAGCTGAAGAAAAAGCAGCTTTTCTCTCTAGAATTACCGCCGTCGATGACCATTTGCAATCTGAGGAGATCCAGAAAGACCCAAAAGTGGATCCGGAGTTAAAAGAAATTATCCGGTGGAAGGAATAAGACCGCAAACCTACGTGGCAGGAGATTTCCCCATACTCACCAACCATAAAGTCGTACTGGGCTCAGTGGAACTCCCTCATCCTGAAAAATGGATTTCTCAAGCGCGTCCTGGGAACTTCAGAGGAGAGAAAACAGATTGTAATTCCCAGAAATAGGAGACCAGAGGTTTTACGAGAACTACATGATGGTACAACTGGAGGACATCTGGGACTAACGAAAACCCTGGGGAAGTTGACAGAATGCTTCGATTGGGTAAACTGCTAAATAGATGTGAAGGATTGGTGCCGGAAATGTACGGTTTGTGTAGACCTTTCGAAAGAGTGGCCATTGATGTTGCCGGTCCATTTCCTGAATCTGGCTCCGGAAATAAGTACATTGTGGTGGTGATGGACTATTTCAGTAAAAGTGCAGAAGCTTATGCCTTACCGAATCAAGAAGCCCTGACCGTTGCTGTTGTCCTTGTCAAGGAATGGATCAGTCGTTTTGGTGTTCCCCTGGAGTTGCAGTTCCAAGACGTCAGCAAACTATTGAAGATGAATAAAAGACGAACGACAGCATTACACCCGTAATCCGATGGAATGGTAGAACGGATGAATAGAACCATTATTCGCCATTTGTCAAAGGTAATCTCTGACCACCAAAGAGACTGGGACCAATATCTTCACTTGTTTCTAATGGCATATTTACAACTTACGGCAATCGAATACTGAATGAATCCTATCGCCAGCTGTCCGTATTTATATATTTCTTTCGGAATTCTCTAGTAGGGCAACGAGCCATCGGGAAATGTCTTTCATGTGTTCTCGAAATTCGAGAAAATTCCATGAATGTCTGTTAGAGCCAGCTGTCGGCCTCGCGTCGACAGGCCAACATTTCGAGTTCCACGACATATCGGATGATTGCCGATTGCACCAGACTTTGGAAGAATTCCCGACACATTGCCCCCTCCTTAAGACTAATTCGTCCCGAAATGTCCCAAACTCTGGGCTGCGATTATTGAGACAGCATACAAGGATGTCGATGCCAAAGAATCGAAAAGTAGTTTCCATCATATTTCTCACCACCCTCCAATTCAGTCCATCCAACCCACAGGCTATCTTTGGGACAGCCAATTTCATTAAATCATTCTCCATCATCACGGTCCTCAATTCTACCAGAATCTTCCAAAGATCGCTATGTTGGCTTATCCTGCGAGAATGTTTTCGTTGCCAAATAGAATAATGTCTCTGGTACCCAGTGGTTGTTTATCTTCGAGATGAAGGACCTTCCCTACCACTGGATCTTGCTCCCTTAGCTTCTGTAACTGGCCGTACTTCTTGGTAAACACCTTGGCTATTCCTCTGGACATCCGGAGATCTCGAGCAACACAATGAGCTAGAGCATATTCTATGGGCACCTCAAACAGGTCTCGGGGTTCCTCTCTGGTCACGTCGTGCTGCACTTTCTGACCATCAGAGTACAGTACCCTCAACTGTTCGAAGGTCATCTTGTCATTGGGTGGTTGGATGCTGCGGACTTGGGCTTGATCAACGCTGCCGTCATGACTTCCGGCATAAGGGGCTAACCTGTTGAAATGTACCACCTTTGGTTTTCCTCCAGGTAGCTTCCTTATTCTGTAGACAACATCGTTGATCGTCATTACAATTTGGTAACAATTTGGTAAGGCCCTTACCAAGATCCCTGTATCTTGGGCGAATATCCACGACGACGTTGCGGGTTATACAACCAAACAAGATCATCAACTTGAAATTCCCGTCCCTCGGCTTCCTTCATCCGAGCGGACTTGGGCTTGGCCAACTTCGCCGTCATGACTTCCGGCATAAGGTAACCTGTTGAAATGTACCACCTTTGGCTCTCTTTGAGGTAGCTTCCTTATTCTGTAGACAACATCGTTGATTTTCTTTAAAATTTGGTACGACCCCTCCCAAGATCTCTGTAGCTTGGTCCAAGACGACGTAGCGGGTTATGCAACCAAACAAGATCATCAACTTGGAATTGCCGCCTTCGGCTTTCATGTCGTATGCTTCCTTTATACGGGCACTGGCATTCTCGTTGTTTAACCGGACTCGTTGGTGGATGTCATTCATCTTCTGCCGTAACTGGCTGACATAGTCTTCACCTGCGGTCTCTTCTCCTGGGGGACATCCAAACTTCAAACCGCATGGTAGTCGGAATTCTCGTCCCATAATAACACTTGCAGGGGTCTGACCCGTGGAGTCGTGTACAGACGAACGGTATGCTATTACAAATAAGTCAAGATACTGATCCCAGTCTCTTTGGAGCTCAGAGACTACCTTTGACAAATGGCGGTTAATGGTTCTACTCATCCGTTCTACCATTCCATCGGATTGCGGGTGTAACGCTGTCGTCCGTGTTTTATTGATCTTCAAGAGCTTGCAGACGTCTTGGAAAAGAGTAGACTCGAAATTTCTACCTTGGTCTGAGTGCAACTCCAAGGGAAGATCACAACGACTGATACATTCCTGGACAAGAACATCAGCAACGACCAAGGCTTCTGCATTCGGTAAGGCATAAACTTCTGCCCATTTACTGAAATAGTCCATCACCACCACAATGTACTTATTTCCACAGTCGGATTCAGGAAATGGAGCGGCAACATCAATGGCTACTCTTTCGAATGGACTGCCCACGTTATATTGCTTCATGGGAGGTTAATGTTAAGGAAATTATTTATGGAATGAAAAAAGTGCAAAAATAAAAAAAAAGATCATTGCACGTAATGCTGAAAAAAAATCAAAACTTTCATCCATTATTTAAGATTTTTCACCAATTTCAATTTCCAATTTTTCTTTAACCGATAAATGATACTCTCTTACTGCACCGATTCAGACTCGAACGGGGGATGACACCCTTCTATAAAAAATCTTTGTATCTTCTGTATCAAACCCAAATTTTACAAAGTTCATTTTTTTTAAATATTTTCATATTTCGAGAAAATCTGATAGTGTTTGATATATGGCTGATTTCATCCTCTTAGAGAATTGTATTCTAAACAATTTTTGCTTATAAACTTTTTCTACAACCTATAACAAAAATCTTATAGAGCAAAAACAGAAATAAAGTCGATTTTTCAATTTTATTTCTTTATAAATAATTTTCCCCAATTTCTGATGTGGCGCATTTAGAGGTACATATTGTACACATTGTTTAGAAACCATTTCGGAGTAATAAGAAAATATCCATGGACATTAAGTTTTCGTTTATAATTTGAAAAAAAAAAATAAAATAATGCTGCAGAAGAATTTATTTCTTGGATGACATTTAGTACAGCAGAAATTAAAAACGTGCCCTATATCAGTGAATCCTTGCAACAAGCATAATCCATAGCAGATATCGAATTTCTGAAATTGATTTTTCTGTGAAGTAAATAAGTTTTCCCCTCTTTCTGTATTCAGCTGATGTTGTTTAAGGGCTTACCGAAAAATCAAATTTATGTAAATAAAAATATTTAATCACAATTGGTGACCAACATTTAGCAATGTCCAATGTTGCAATAATAACAACAGTCAAACAGGAGGGAAAGCAAGTGCGAGTGGTTTTGATTTATATACAACATACTCATGGTTTACGTTATTATGTCTAGTGAGAATCTGTAACCGTAAATATGAAGTTTATTGTTTTGGTCTGCGCTCTCTTTCATTTTGCTTTAAGCAAAAAGGTGACATTACGTAAGTCTGTTTTCTATATTTTATTCACATTGATTTGAATTCTGAGTTTCTTTACTTATTATTTTTCTTTGTATTGAGAGACGTAATAAACACATGATCATGTCTTATTTCTCATCACAATAATTTTGACAATAATAATTTACTAAATTAAAGTAATACACTGCGTAATTCGGTTCCTTTATTCATAGAATAGTATATTTACTGATAGGTCAAGTGCGAGTTTCCAGTTACAGACTAGCCGGAAATAAGTGAATTTTCTTATATTTTCTTTAATATTAATATCTTTTAAACTAAGCTTGTTGATTAAAAATATACAATTTTATTTCTCACAAAGAGCTGCTTTATGAAGATTAGGATTTTCCCTTTTTTTAACTAATAAATTTTCACTGCAGCTATATAACAAATTATTTAATCTTCTCAATAAATTATTTGAAAAATAAAATAAAATATGTTTATCTTTTTTACGACTATTCCTTTTATTTGATACATTACGGAGAACTTTAAAAAATAAAGTTAAGTGTTTAGTTATTATTACATAGTCAAGTCTTATCATTTATTTAGATAAATATAGAAATGGTTAAGTTTTAAATGGCTCCATTGTAAAATAATTAATAAAGTCTTCTGTGATGTGATATCACATATAAGTGATATGCTGCTATACGTCTATGATCAACCATTTTCAGCTGTTGCTGGCACCTGAAAAAAAATTATCAGACAAACTGAAAATTTTATATGTACAATTTGCCAATACAGAAAGTAATACTACATATGTAAATATTAAAAAAAATAATCTTTTGTCAAACCCCTCATCAGCCCCAAAGAAATTAAATAAGCCCAACAAGTGGAACACACAGGAAAATACCAATTAAAAATTAAAGAATTTAATACTATATAAATTTATTATAAATACAATTACTAAAATAAAAATTCGTTTCAATAAAAGTATATGATTGAAATAAAAAAGTGTTTACTCACCTTTATGGAAACCTTCAGATATGACTTTGTCAACTTGTTGGATCGTAAGATATATACTTTGTTTTAATATTTTCAAGAGATATTCTAGATTGCTATATCATTCCCCAGTTGCCAGAAATCGTAATGTCAGGGCCAGTTTTACGTTTAAAGATATATGCTTTGAATACAGTGTTTCCTTTCACAATTTTTGTGTATTCCAAATTCATAAAATATTTAAAATCTTAAGAGAACGTAAAAAGTTATTCAAATAAGTGGGTGTATCATATTCATTTTTCGTATCTCTGTACAGATCCTTTACCCAACACTTTCTTTTTGCTTTCTTTATTCCGTTTAAATAAGTCACATAAAACAATAAACCCCTCACATTTTCTTAATTAAGGCATTTAAATTTATTTATCAACTCAACTGACACAAAATAAGGTTAGTTATTCGAAATGTGTATATCTTGTACAGCAAAACTTGTAAACGCATCTACATCAAGAACTAAATGCGGCGCAAATGTTCGTCAAAAAACTGACTCTGCTCGGATCGCGTGCGTTCAATGTGGAATAAATTCTTGCGTGCGTTAAAACGTGTACATTGACACAAACTCTCTCGCACACACAAAAATTTACGTTGTATTTGCCATTCGGCACAATTTTTTATAGATCTGGGCCCGCCTTTACATTTCTTGTAAATTTCGAGTGAGGTCGTATATTTTCTATTTGTTTTCCAAAGTTTAGGTAGGCTTAGTAGTTCGCAGATATAGGAGAGAATTGATCGCATTTTGTTTATTTTTTAGTAACTTCTTATTATAATTTCTCATTTTTATAATATCAAAAATATGGTTTTATTCCTTATCATGAGCTCTTTCATTTGATAAATTGCTTGACGAGTTTGAAAACAAAACTTTTGATTTTTTATTAAATATTACCTTACTTTTCTTTCTCCCAAAAATCAATAACTAATTTAAAAATATGAAAAAAAAATGTTTGTGTTCCTCAGAATGAGCCCTTACATTTGATATATGGTGAATATATATATATATATATATATATATATATATATATATATATATATATATATATATTTCATTTTATTCTGTAATTGTAAATTAGATTTGTATCAGAATGAGTCCTTTCATTTGGTATATAACATTATTTTTTCACTTCATTCTATAATTTGCCCCGAAAATTAATATTAGGGGTTTTTCAGTATTTTTCCGTTAACTTTGGAAGATGAAGGGGGGGGGTGCATTGTTGAATTTGGGTAAAATTTTCACCTAGAAATACTTCTAAAATTAGAATTGCTTCATTTGCGACATGTACTCCTGATCGCGTCACTAAACTATACATTGATACTAAATTTCAACTTTTTCTGTCCAGAAAAAAATGACTGTGATGTGCATAGATTTTATAAGCATTTCCGTATAATAGATGTAATAAGGAAATACTTTTTTGAAATAAGACAGGGATTAGATATTGTGTACCTAATTTATACTGCTCTGTTAGTTAAGTTTTTGAGCTTATTGCACTTTCCACTAATATTGTTTTGTCCGTTTAGTTATCAATCGGTTTGATCAAACAACGCTGTTGATTCTGTTTTTGTTTTTGTTTTAGGAAATAACAAAAAAAATCATATTTTAATATCATTAACAATGAATCAGGAATAAGACTTTACATTTAGATTTTTTAATGTACAGCTTTTTTCCTTCAAAGTGGGTTTTTTACAAGCGAACCAAAAAGAAACTCCAAAATGTCACAAATAAGTTTCAAGAAACAACCGTTTCTATTATATAATTATGTAATTTCAGATAGATTTTTCGATTAGTAAAACATCATTAATGAAGATAACAAATTAATTACTATACGGAATTGAACTGTTGTTGTTTTGCGAAAAAAGTCGGTGTTACGAATCAAAGGAGCTCTACTTGAGAACTAGCAGCCGTTTTGTTTACTGCAGAGTTGACGGGTCATAGGTGTTTCAAAAATGTTATAATATTATTAGACTATATATATTTTAACTATAAATGTGCTGTAATTAGTAAATTATATGTTGTCGATAGCTGTTATTCTATTTATATTTTAAAGTAGAAGTTTATTTTATTAGTTCTCTTTAATACGTATGATGCCGATATGCTGAAGATTAAAAAGTGAATATAAGTTTTTAGTTGGCAAAATTAATAAGTTGTTAGTAAAAAAATCTACTAACCATATATGTTACCCTTCCAAGCCAATTATTAATGTTGAGAAATATACAGAAATTGTTTAAAAATCGTTGGAATTTTTATTTAATTTGTGCTCCACAATAAATTCGCACTTTTTTTGAGTAATTATGGTAATACTTTCAAAATCTATAATTGCTAATTATTAGGGGAGAATTGGTAAATAAATGTATAATTAAGAAAATGGTGTGAACAACTATTGAATCGAATAACAAATAGAAATTAAGTCTTTCTAACTAATCCAAACATGCAAAGCTTCAATGTATACTTACTTTCAATAATTGATATTTGCCCTGATATATCATATCAGTTAAGAAATTCGAAATATCTCAAATTAAATATATACTATATATTACTTTATTTGTTTAAGAAGCATGTTTGTTTTGTAAGATATGTTTGCTTATCGCTTTTACTGTTTCGATGTACTTTTTCTCTACATGTCTTTCATTCTTCACTAGCATTTTCTTTTTGTAATTTTGTCCTTTCTTTCATTTTGGCATTTCATTATTGTTTTTTATTTTTTTGATAGTTTCTCAATGTAAATATTGTTCTTATATTACTGATCCTTTTCTGTTTTTCATTTTTTTAACTGACTCTTCAATCATTAGATATAAGAAAACATGGTTAAATATGATATTCTTTTTTGACGGTCGTTTTATTGGAAAGCAGGTTACCAGGATGATTGTCTTAGCTAGAGATTGATTTGTTATTAACAAAAAATAGCATTGCATGAATTCATGACAAGTATATTTACAAGTTTTCGGGAAATATCTTCAGGTACGTGGTCTATTATATCATAGATTGAAACCAGTAAGTTTCGTGTTTTGATGATACTTGTATTCAATGAAGTTCAAATATTGAGTTTCTCTTATTGTAAACTAAATTATATATATGAAACCCCTTACTTCTGGCTTCACATGAAGTGGTGAAAAGCTTTCTTTATTAGAGAAGCTCCAAAATTGCATCTGTAAATGAAATTTCCTAATAAACCTGTCTGATTGAATTGTAATTGGAAAAAGCAGTAAAATAATGGAATGGTGGTAGAAAATTGATTAATGGTTATCAATGAAATATATCACTATGAGTTACACATTGATTATTAGAAACTACCCTACTAGAGCTTAACTGAAAAGTCAGTTAAGATTGATTATGTCAAGTGCAACGGTATTCTTATGTATGCAAACATTCTCATTGCTGATATATCAGTGCGTTCAGTAAAGCAAAAACACAGCACGAATTTTAAATTTGAGCAAATTTACTATATTTTTACTCTTGAACCTAAGTAGAAATCAACCTCTTCATCATTAAAAGTTCGTTTTGTTCTGTTACACAGAACTTAAATCCTATAAAATAGCATGTAACTTCTTTTAACCACACCTTTGTTGTTGCTTCAGACACCGAAGATGGATTAATTAAGTGCAGTTCTTTTGACTTTATTTTAATTATTGGATTTAAAAGTAAATGTTGTTATATATAGCTTTACCTTTTCTATATTCCGGGGCATCCAATAGAGTTTTGTGTACGATTGATATAATTACGAGAGTTTCTTCTTCCTTCGAGGAAGGTGTTTAGTCTTTTGTACGCATAACCTTGAACTTTAATAAATCTCAATTTGTTGTTTTTTTAAACTCCAAGTCGTTTCTTGAGTGTTGTTTTTAAACTCATTATTTATATAAAGTTTCTATTATTTTTTTATATTATTTTATTAGCGTCCACATCTGAAGCGAGTCAAGATTAGAAGATGCCTTTAATTACATTTCAGAGTAATATTATATTTTTAATGTTTAGAAATTTGCAATACTCGTTGTACTCGCAAATGGTCTAAACAGGTTAATCAGAATTCACTGACGTAAGATATTTAATTTACTGGTAACTGGTAAGCATTAAATGCACTTTAATACTTCGGTGATGCAACACTTGAATGAATAGTTGAACTACGGTTCTTAAAGTAAGCACCTGCAGCTTGCTGCCCCGTTTTTAGTCTACCAGTGTATATTTCCTCAATAATTATATTTTATTCACATATTTCATAATATTTGAATTTAGGGTTTCAAGTTGCATCCAGAAGCTTAATAATTTTTGGGAATTTTTGAGTAACCAAAAAGATGTTTTAGCAGAATATAATAAAATATGGCATATAAATTTTCAATGTTATATCTAAGAAATATTGTTGAAGTTAAAAATCTTTAGTCATTTAATAATCAGACCTTCAGTACAGCTGTAATTATGTCTGTTCTCCATTTAACTCTTAATTTTATTCTATTCTATTGTCGACATGTTACGCTATAAATAAGTTATTAATTCCTATCTATTCCAGCAAACAAGGGCCTCTATAAAGTAAGCTACAAAAGCCATAGCTGTAACTTATTAACTAACTGAGATAGCAATATTCTGAAAGCGGCAAAACGTTTTATCTTGTTGCTAATTTGTTAGGATCAACATTTTTTTGTAGAAACCATGAAGTAAATTTAATAACAGAAGTCACATTTACTTTTAATCACTAAAGATACTAATATCCTAAAAGTCACAAAATTCGACGCCGAGGCAAGATGGTGATCTCGCCGCTCGTTTTTCGCAGCAGAGAAACCCGTTTTTGTGACGATGGCGGCGGCTCGAATAGGGGGAAAATGAGGAAAATCGCGCGAGCGATAAAAAATTATTATATTTTAGCGAGTTTTCATCGTATCCAGATGATTTTTTTTAATTCTGGGTAGCACAAACAGATATTTTAAATGGAGCCATCAAAAATAATTTTCTATTAAGGCGAATGCGAAAAATTTTCTTTTCAAATATACGCCGATTTTCTTTATTTTTTTTCGGAGGTTTTCCGACCTGACAAACTTCTTGCGTTATCAGACCGCTCTTAGTTGAGACCCCAAAAATCTAATAAAAAAATTTCGCGAGCACACGTTATGAGTTTTTTCAGATGAGTTTTCCGGCTTGCAAAACTTCTTGCACTATTACGTCGCTCTTATTTGAGGTTCAAACCATACGTTACAAAAGGTTTCATGCACGCACGTTATGAGGTTTTTCAGGTGAGTTTTCAGGCACTTTCGGTCACTTCTTACGAGGGTTTTCCGGCCTGCAAAACTTCTTGCGCTGCTTATGAGGTTTTTCGGTTAATTTTTTCGTCTGGGAAAACCGGCTGGCATTTTCACATCCGACCTATACTAAGTTGGGCCCCCCAGTTTATAAACTGAAACTGTACGCACCTTATCGACCCTGTTTTATGTATCTCCGTCTATTAGTTTATTATTAGATTTGTAGCCTGTGCATCTACCAAATATCAAACGGATTAAATTCCTGGATTAATTTGGATTCTTCTAGCTTTAAGATGAAATTCAGAAAAAATAAATGTTATTTACGGACTTCAAAAAAGACAGAAGTTCTAATTTTTTGTATTTAAAATTGTTTGTTTATCTGTTCATGAAACTGTACTGGAATAGCAATACATTGCTATGGAAGAAACACTTCATACTGTTTGTCGATGGATTCAGATTTATTCGTTAAATTAAATTAAAAATTAATTATCGCGTATCATAGTAAAGCGATCTATATGAATGAGTTTCTTTATTTAGTTTACTTGACACAAAAGCTCTCATACTCGAAAATGTAGCGTTTCGTTCATAATTCTTCTAAACTTTCTGGTTTTAAGCTAGCGTTCGTTTCCACAATATTTAATTAATTTATTTATTAACAAATATTTTTAAGCACCTTTGTTACTTTTTAGAATTATTTCCAATATATTTTTTTGATTGATGTTTGTAACTAGATTTGTGTATCATCATTATTTTCTCGATATCATCTACAATTAAACTGGATAAGAGTACCTAATTAATTATTAATTGAGCCCAAATAGGAAGGTATACATTTTTTGGATTATTGAGTTCATATGATACCTTTTGACTACACCATCAGACAAGTTCAATAGTCTATTATTTAAAAATGTGATATTGAGATACAGCCCTGTGATCCCATTTAAAAATATTCAGAAATTAAATTAAATAAAAAACTTTTTCTCAGCATTAGGATTCTATTCAAAGTTATAAACGCGGTACGTTTATTTACAAAACTGGGTCCTGCTGATATATCTCTTCAACAAAGCAGAAGGATGTCGATAAATAGCGCAGAATAAACTTGTTTTTAACGTTTTACTTCTTTTGCAATTAACCAAACAAAAGCTTGTTTACAAAAAAAATATCATTATTGATACATGATGTGTTGAGATTAGCAACTTCTTATATTTTCATCGACTATTCTCTAGTTAAAACCCAAAGTCATTAAAAACAAACTACTTAACTATTAACAAACAATTTTTTTTGTTCAAATTTAAATGTTGATGTCAGCAGTAAATTAGGAGTCAATTGTATTTACAATTACGTAATTCATAATTGTAAATGACGTTACTTTAAGCCATGCAAGTTATGATGCAATATGAAACTTTCACTTACTTGCTAATAAGAACGAAACTCATCTAATTCACATTATTCGATTTAATCATAGTGTGCATAACATCCGATTTACGTGTATGCTCCTCAAATAAATATAGAGGAAAAAACTTCAATTATAGTAAAGATATGACTATATATATATATATATATATATATATATATATATATATATATATATATATATACAAGGCTAGGTTCCGGGTTAGAACCGCGTCTGAATTTATTAAATACTCGACGTTTCGACTACTGCTTTGGAGCCACTATGAAGAGAGTTTTAGAGTCTCTGCCTACTCATCAAGAGTCCCTAGGTAACTGAACTGAATTTGAATCTGTTCTGCTTCTTTTATTTATAGTAATCGGGCGATTAGTAGGGGATGTCACGTGATTAGGGGGCTGTGTGGTTATTGGTTGGATGTTGGTGAGCGTGTCTGGTTTGTTTAATCTGGCATTTACGGAGGTCCATGCTGTAGGAAGGCGGGAGCTGTCATCACGTCGGTTTAGACATAGGGGTCGTTTCTCTATTTTATAGCTTAGCGAACAGTGGATGCCCTAAGGGAATTGAGGAATTGAGAGATATGATAGTCCTACTGTCCTCGAAGCTGATAGTGTGTCCTGTTTGGATATGATGATGCGCGAGAGCTGATGTCAGATCTTCTTTACGAACTGACAGAGAGTGTTCATATACTCGTTGGTTGACGCGCCGGTTGGTACGACCGATGTCGCTTTGTGGGCAATCGCGACATGGAATTTCGTAAACTCCTCGATCCTCGTTAGGTACTATCTCTTTAGGGTTCCCGGTTAAGTTGGCTATAGTTTGAGTGGTGTTGAAGACGGTCTTTATTTAATGTCTTTGTAGAATCCATGCTATTTTGTCAGTAACTCCTCGAATGTACGGAAGGAAGGATTCCCGGTGTTGTTGGTCTGTTTCTGACCGGGTTGGTGTTTTCGGGGGTTGTTGAGATTGAGGAATTATGCGCGCAATGTGGTCCGGCTGAAAGTCGTTTTTCGAAAAAATTGTTGAAGATTATTAAGTTCGTGAAATCCTAGTCAGCTTCGATGTTGGATCTCTTTTCACCAAAGTCCCCATTTCTTCTAACATGTATTTTTCATTTCAAGACACTCTGTTCAAACAATTCTCTTTCTCCAGTGCTAATATTTTCATGGAACAAATCGAAACCCAGGCCCTAAACTCTTGATACTCTTGTCATTCAATTTACAATTGAAATCGAGTCCGATTTTTCTCTCCCGTTTCTTGATGTCCTCATAACAAAAACCAACAATGACAGATTCTCACATACCGTTTATAGAAAACCAACCCATACCAATTGAGTTCTGTAATGAAATCTTTGGCTCTTAGATCTATTCGCTTAACAGATATTGACAATAGGTTATCATCCGGAGCACATTGCGTCCATAATTCGTCAAACTCAACAAACCCCAAATACACCAACCCTTCCTGTTGGCTTAGATATGTTGATGACATCCAAATATCCAGTTCACTATAGAAATAGGGTCCAATTCTTCTCTTCCGTTTCTTGATGTCATATCAAAAAATAAAAATGCTAGATTCTCACATATCGTCTATAGGAAACCAACACATAAAAATCGATATCTTATTGCCCCGTTACACCATTATCCTGCCCAACTGAATTCTGTCATGAAAACTTTAGTTCTTAGATATCTTCGACGCACATATATAACGGACAAAATGAACTGAATACAATTGCTTAAACGTAACGGTTATCACACTGCCCACATCACGCGTACAATTCGAAAATCTCTACAATCGAGGAATATCACAACTTGTTCTGAAACAGATGAACAACGTAGTGCACTTTTGCGGTACATTGGAGGAATTACGGAAAAAATAGCAAGTTTCTAATCAAAAATCAAATTAAAACAATTTTCAATACCAACCATACAATAGCTGCCCTAACCAGGACCCCAAAAGACAAAGTGCCTATTGAGGATCGAGGTGTTTATGTAAAATCTTAATCTTGTTTAATAAGAAAAATAATGTTCAGGGGTCAAAAGATGAACCCTGTAGCGATCGTCCACAAAGCTACATCGGTCGTACAAATAGACACATCAATCATTAATCATCGTATATATGAACACTCCCAATTAGTACGCAAAAAATGATCCAGTTCAGCCGTCACATATCATGATATACAAACAGGACACTCTATTCATTTTGAGTGTTAAATAGAAAAATGACCCCTTTGCCTTAACCGACGTGAGAGTTGAACGGTCCGACACGCCCACTACTGGTAGACCAATCACCGCGCTAACTGATCATCACGTGACATCCCCTGTCAACCAGGCAACAAGTATCAATTCCGTAAGCGGTTCGGTGTCACACTATCTAACACTTGGGGAGTAGGCAGATTGAGACCCCGAGTTTGATACAGACTCTGAAACTCATTTAATAGTGTCTAAGTGTTTATTGGGAAATAACACCACACTTTAAAGGAAATTGCTGTATATTCCAAACGTTTCGGGGTCTAGATCAGACCCCGTTGTCAATGGCTAAGAAACTACGTATTAAAAAGGTACAATTCCAAGATGTAGCCATTGACAACGGGGTCTGATCTAGATCCCGAAACGTTTGGAATATACAGCGATTTCCTTTAAAGTGTGGTGTTATTTCCCAATAAACACTTAGACATTGAAAATACACATTACAATTTGCATTACAATATGCCACAAGTATATTTCAGAAAACAATCATTTAATAGTATTCTAGTAAGGCTTGGGGAGGAGACAGAGTTCGAACTAGACCACGCTATTCTCATCCGAAATCTAGTCGTGTTTATGTATATATTGTTAGCAATTATGAATGAAATCTCTTCAAACTTGTTTTCATACACAGCATAAGTTTATTTACAATTCCAATTACACAATGGCGGGTGTAATGTCATTTAAATTGACAGGAAAATCTTTACGAACAAAATGTACTAGTACGCGTTGACTTAATAAGCCCAAAATATATTTATGCCTTATGGAATACGCCTTGTAACCTTTTTTCAACTTTTTTTGACAACCCTGTATAACTATAGATAATTCCACTCCAACCTGTGTACCAACCATCCTGTACATACGACTGCCCACGGACAAGCATAAATTTGTTAGCTGCCTTCTGTAAATTATAGGACTGAGTAGAATCCATCCCATATTTACGGAGTCAAATCAGTCCTATATTTCAACCATAGTATATAACTCCTTGTGGGTTAGCCCATAAATTATTTAATTTTTAACATTTTATATTATCGCCCTGTGTAACATTAATTCCTCTCCACACTTTATGCAACTTCTTATGGGCTATAAAAGAAATATATTTTTATACACACTGTATAAATATAATTCAACTCCAGCATATCTTTCAACCATCCTGTATATGATTTGCTTATGTTCACATCATATAACAGTTTTTTAATCACCCTATATAATTTTAATTTCACATTTTTTCCAACATTTTTATACCACCAAACATCCAGTGCACCCCATATTCCAACCATCCTGTATATACGGCTGCCTACGGTCCACTATCATTCTAGTCCGTCCTATATTTCAATCTTCGTATAAATGCAACTCCTTCTATCATTTTACTTTGTGATTTTGTTTGCTATAACTAAACACCCTGTCTATAAACGCACCAAATAGTAGTTTAAAGTTTGACATGTGTTGTCACTGAATTTTATATTAGGCAGGGAGAATGTGGCAACCAAAAGCACCGTCTTCGCAAAATGGAAAAATTTGCATTTAAATAGGTATTTGCCTGATATACAAATAAAACGAGCTTGAGATGTACATAGAAAATTTTCAAATTCGCAATTAAAACTTTCAGTGCCTAAAATTACCGCACTATTACGTTGGAATTAAAATATTTATGAGGAAATGTCCGTTATGTAATTTGGATGAAATTTTTGATAAGAATTTTGGAATTTTCGGCGATTTTCTGCAAAAATGCAAGTTGCACGTCGCAGAAAAGTATATGAGATCACCTAAGGATCTTCCTTAATAGATTAAACGTTAAAAAAACTAAAAACTATACACATCTATAAGGAGTTATCGAAAAATCGACTAAAATATTAGGGATATTGGTCGATTTCCGTGCACGCATGTGTTCATTCTCAAATTTTATCACTTTATCAATAGAATTATTTTCCAAAATTTTAAATTTCACCAATCCGGATATATACTCTATTAAACAAGACCATATTAAACAAGCGACGAATTGATAACCTCCTCCTTTTTGGAAGTCGTTTAAAAATCTCGAAAAGTTAGTATCATTGTCCAGACATTTCGCCAGAAATAACCAAGTTTATCGCTTTCTTGGAATCAAATATTCCGAAACCTTCAGACACTCAACATGACTAAAGCTTCCTTAGTTCAGAGGTTGAAGGTGAAAAACATAACAGCAATTTATCATTGCTCAGACATTTAGCCTGACATAACCAAGCCTATACCTTGCTTGTACCCAAAGATTCCGAGACCCTTAGACACTCAACATGTCACGAGTTGTTAGTTCAGAGGTTGAAGCTGAAAAACACAATTGCCATCTTTAAACTTACAGTTTGCTTGAAGCGTTGTTCTATATATTTTACTTTGATTTAAAAATAAAATTCCAGAAGTAAATAGTAGTTGACATTATCAAAAGATAAATTCTATTCATGTCCAGGTTGAAATACTCAAAACTCAGTTAATCTTAGTATTCTTTAGAAAACACCTAGGACACGTAATTAATGTTATTAATTTTGACTAAATAGAATTTAAACAAATCTGTTCTTTTCACTTATAGCCTAACTTACTGGCCATGACCTAAGTTAATTCTTGGCTGCCTTTTGCTTTTTATTCTTGGCTACCCTTTTCATTTCATATCTCCACTTAGCATTTACAGCAATGATTTCGTACGGTCTTTGAAATTTGAAGTATGTTTTGCTTCCGTGCATTTTGCTTGCACGAAACACGAGAGACAAACTCACCTACTGCATATTTCTTTGTACTCCTTCTTTTTTTATGAATATCTCGTTTATCAGATTTTCCTGCTTTCAACCTTTCCGATACTTATCGTCGATCAGTTCTCAGGTTGCGGACTGAAGTGAGATTAACATGCAGATCGGAAAGTGCTCGTAATGGTGCTCCACCTGTAGTGTTCCCAACAAATTGTATCTTCCACAAAACACCCGGTCATTCCGGTTTTATCAGTGTCTCAATGCGACTAAAATTCATCATGGTGCATATGTATCTTTCTACCTTGTCCATTGGCTTCATGTACATCTGATGTGACAAAATGGTATTTAATATGGCAGCTATCAAAATATGAACAAATTTTGAAATTATTGACTTTTAACCGGCCATACATAACTATGAATTTTGGTGAAAACAGTGAAATAAAAATATATAAGACTTGTTCAGTTTCAGGTGATGTCCAGTTTTTATGGGCAATAGATCGTATTATTTTGTAAATGTATCTACAACAACAAAGACATTCTTACAAAGTGTAACAACTGGTAATGGCCCTAAACAATCCATGTGGATGGTTCGCAACGGTAATCCTGGTTTGTCCGGGGTTTTTATATACCATTGCAGGTTTCGATAACAACACAAATTAAACAATTTTTAATATACTTTCAAATACATACTCTAATTCGGGGAAACTGAAAGTGTCGTAATACCGAAATGATCATTTTGTCTCACCGATGTGCCATTGTTCAACAGGAAACAGAAGTAACAACCCTAACTTGCTATGTTTCTGTACCAAATAACCTACTACTTTACTTTTGTAGGCATTACTGTCTGATAACAGAGAATAACATTTTTTCAAATTATTGATTAGTACCTATGTAGAACACCCTTCCTTAATTGTGTAAGAAGTTGTTGCACCTCAGCATTGGCATTTTGCTCTATATACAATAACCTATGATCAGGCTGTGGCTCTCCATTCACTGCCACAGGGCTACGGTTAAAGAAATCTGCATGCTGTAGAGAAGAACCTTTACGACACACAACTCTGTGTGTGTGTGTTTTTGACGTTGTCAGTACGAAAAGGCTGACGTTTTGCCGTAATCTCATGTAGCAATGTTCGGAGGCGTTTAGTGGATAGATGAGGATATTTCTTCCTCATCGGCTCCACTTGGACGTCAGCCTTGTCGTAATTACAACTTCAAAAACCAACCGATAGAAACCCAGAACAACAACCGCACACATTACTCCATCCGTGAAAATCTCAAACTAAAATACATATACGAACAAAGCTAGGTTCCGGGTGAGCACCGCGTCAGGGGTGTAGGCAGATTGAGGCCCCGAGTTCGATCTAGACTCTGAAACTATTTTTCACTTTTGTCTCTTGATAATGGCTCCAAAGCAGGAGTCGAAATGTCGAGTATATAATAAATTTAGACGCGGTTCTCACCCGGAACCTAGCCTTGTTCATAGTAATGACCGCGGAAGCCTCTCAGAACATATATATATATATATATATATATATATATATATATATATATATATATATATATATATGTCTATGTGTAGAGCTCCTCTTGGAAAAACATGAAGAATTAATAATCCGGGAGTACATCCGTTCGTTATTTGAATCTTGCAGACGTTTCGCCAAGATCTCACTTGGCATTATCAATGCGTTGTCAGGTAATAGACCAGTGTAGAAAAGAAGAGGTAAATTATGTATAGTATAGAAGAAATTAATGGTTCTAATGTGAAATGTTAGTATGCAGCAATTCATTGTTAATTTATTGAGAAAAATACTGAGGATTTATTTTTGGATTCAATTAACTATCTCAACCGACAGAAAATATGTATCAATGTAATAATATTATATAATAATTACATCTCCTTAAACGAATTCATTATTTTATGTTTGTTTTCATTCTATATATTATCTTCATTTTATTTTAGCCGAATATTTGAAGCAATACCAGTGCAGAAAGTCAAATCCTAATTATCAGAAATGTATTTTTGAAAATGCTGAGAAGTTCAGACCATTCTTAATTAAAGGCATTCCAGAAATAGGCCTCCCACCTCTAGATCCATTTGAACTGCCTGTTATGACTGTTAATAGAACGGTCAACAATTTAGTCAGAATAAATGCTGTTTGTACTAATATTAAACTCACTGGAGGCCGAAATACTGTTTTGGAAGATGTGAAGTAAGTCATTAACTTGTACCTTTATTAATTAGATTAAGTTAATAGTATAATACAATTACATATTATAGTAGATTTAGGGACATCAATATGCCGGCGCCTGGTATATTAAATCTTACTTTACACACACACACACATTATATATGTGTAGGAAACAACGAATCCTTTTAGTAATACACATTTCTTATTTGATGCAGCCCTTTCATGGTCGTCAAAAATTAATTAAAGAATAACGTATGGAATGTTACTGTTTTGAAAGCTCAGCCTAAAAAGTACTAAGTTCTTAAGTTAATCGTCTAGACATCCTCTTTACAGGTAAATTTTTGGAAGGACTTACATAATCCAGTTATGACCATCGTAATAAGTGCATAATAAAGACCAAAACATCGATAAAATGTAAATTAGAAATAACTGTTCGATCATCTTTATCTTTACATAGTATCAAACAAAGTCCCCCCTCTGCCCTACTGTATGCTTAGAGCTTTTGAACTACGCAACGGATTTTAATGCGATTTTCGTCAATAGATTGAGTGATTTAAGAACAAAGGCTATACTTTTAGTTTAATATCGTTTTCTGTTAATTTGTCTAAATAGGCCGATAAGTGTCGCTGCTATGCTCGCTCGGTAACCGTTTCATGAGAAAGAATGAGAATCAGTCGCATTCTCGACATAAACCTGGTATCTGCGCTGCCAATATGTTTTACTGTGATTAATATTATATCGATTTGTATATCCAGCCAGCTAGTTCTATATACCTTCAACAAAGATTCTTATATATTATATATAATAATGGTGTTTATTTTGAAAAATATTTAAGAAAATACATGATAATCATTCCTAAATATTGAAATAAAAATCTCAATATATTTCGGAGAATAATTACTGCTACGTTGCGTAGGGCGAGAACTTGCTGCAATAACCCTTACCAAACAAGTAACAGAATGAAATGTTTTTGAAATATTAGGGCTCACAATGAATGACGAGAAAAATCATAGCGTGTCACGACTCAAGTTACCTCTCTATTATTTTTTTGAGCACTAATCATACCAAAGGCGTAACAGCTTGGAACTAATCTCAAAATTTATAGTTTGTCTTAATGTTTTTATTCTGTTTAGTTCTTGGAATTATTTTAAAACAGAGTCCAACTCACTACAATTTATTTCCACCACCTTAACACAATTTATATTCACAGAACAATTTACAATTTATCTTTATTATACGCCAATCGAATACCGAATGAATACTTCTTCAGTTCTTCGTATTTATATATTTCTTCGAGAACTTCAACAAAGCAAGTCGCCGACCTCGATGCGCCAGACGAACAATATTTCGGATTCTCCGCTTCCACGAATCATCGGATGAATTCCCGTCACATTATAAAGTAAAATAAAAATTTGTATTTGTGACAAGTTAAATCTAGTTCTATTGTCTTGACACAAAACTTTTTTAATATATTTAAGGCCATTGCTTGAACTATCGAGTAACAGATTCAAATTGCGTTCAATTTAAAGTTTAAACATATTTCTATTAAAAATATATTTATGCCACGGTCATGCCTATTCTAAATACCTGGCACAGTATTTTCTTTCTTTGAAAGTCTTATGCTATTCTTAATAAATCATATTATAAATCTACTTAGGGATAGGCAAATATTTATTTATTATACAATTACACTAAATAGGCCTTATTTATTTAAATACGTTACAACTTGTAAATTGCATATGCTTGAAGTCGGTCAAAGCACGGACATAAAATATAGCCAAATGTCGGGGCTAGTTGAATGCAATTGATGTTACATATTGATCCTAATATTTATAATGTAAATGCCTCACTATTTTGACAAAATATTGTTAAAAAAGAACTCTAAGTTCCTTCATATTTAATAATTTCTAAAGCTTTATAGAAATCGTTGGGGTTTTTTGGTGATTGTCCTAATGTTGTTTAGGGTGTATTAGTAGCAATACAATTATACCTTTTCTGTGTCCTTGATTGAAGGAAATAACCTGTATAGCTTCCGACAATAGAATGTCCATTACACGAAACGGCTCCAGATTCGTAACCTCTGTGTGCTAGTTTCCCCGAAAATCCTAGATGTGGGTCTTTACATCTCGAGTCTACAAATTTACCGCTATGTATCAAATATATAAATAAGTGTTGGAGAGGACATTCTATTGTGGAAAGCGCAACTGTATTTGATACATAACGGTAAATTTGTAGATGCGGGATGTTCAGACTGACATCTAGGATTTGCGGGGAAACTAGCACACAGAGGTTCCAAATCTGGAGCCGTTCCATGTAATAGACATTCTATTGTGGGGAGCGCAACTGATGAGGGTTCACGGCTAGAAATAATATATTCCATATATATTGTCTTGCGTACAAAAGAATGACACCTCGAAGAGAGCCATCAATTGTATGTTAACGAATGTAGGTATTTACGCCCGGTGTCACTGTACTTATTCGGGCTGATTTGCGCTAGGTCGTTTAGTTGAATTTCTTCCGAACGTTTCATCTGTAATTGAATGCTAGGGTTGAAGTGAATTGGACTGTCGAGTGGTGGACGGCTGGTTTTTTATACCAACCGCTGGGAGTATGGTCTGGCCTACTTGACCAGAGGGAAGTGAGTGGGCGGGGACTACGAGCCTAGTAGAAGGTTTTGGTATTGCGCGTCGCATTGCGGTATATCAACTTATGAATTTGGGGTTTCTGTATATAAAAATATATCAGTCACGGTTTCATCTTTCAGAAATTAGTATGCCGAGGATTTCTAATACCTACTACAAAATTGAGTGAAACCAGCTCAGATTATGAAAAACATAATAGAAGAAGAATTTAATAGTGGTTCCAAAACCGGGTGATTTGGTGATTGATTTCAATCACAGTTTTAAGGGTGCCTGAACACCTTTGTATTTATTACAATGTAGGTAAATTATAATGAATATTTTTCTAATTTTCCAGTTTCAGACAAGCAGGAAATGAGTGAATTTTAATTAAATAAAACAAAAAAAATACAATTTTATTTCTCACGAGATTTCTACATTATGCACTTGATTTTTATGAAACCATTTATTTATTTTATTATTTCTCCCCCCCCCCAATCGGAGAATGGGTCAATTTTGAAATAGTAAGATATCAAATTTTCAAATTATTTTTAAAATACGAATAACATATATTTGTCCCGGAAACCACCTAAAACATATATATATATATATATATATATATATATATATATATATATATAATCTTCATAATGGGCCCTTTCATTTGATATATACTTTCGAAGATAAAGAGGGGATGGTCCATACTTCAAAAATTTGCTTCCTGAAGTACCTCCCAAAATCAGATATAATGACTGATTGGGTCACCAAACTATACACTGTTACCAAATTACAATTTTTAATATCTAGTAGTTTCGGAAAAAACTAGCTGTGACAGACAGACAGACGCAGGAGTGATTTTATAAGGGTTTACGTAGGTATATTGATGTATGGAACCCTAAAAAAATATGAGCGTATCCAACGAGGAAACCTTAACTCCAAGAGCCTAGAAGACCGTCACTTGTATGGTTTTAAACCTAAGAACGACTATTTTTAATGTAATAGTCCAAGAAATGTGGGTTTAAAAATAATTTTAGGTAAATTTAGTACAGGATCGCCCCTCATGAAACATGAAGCAGCCCACCCCCTGGAAGTACGTATCTGGATGCGTCCCTGCTAAAAATATTATGCATTTAAAACACATTTTTCAGTAAAAAGTGCTCTACATACCAAAGAAAATATTAGTTTCATAACTATCATAACCCTATGTTTAGAGGGATTTTATATAATATTGGGGAATTAAATTAATTATCAGGGTTTCGTTTGACAAAAATCGTTTTCCTGGGGATTTTTAACAATAGAAAAATCAATGAGATACATCAGAATGAAATGACAAAAGATGAATTCTTCGGCTGTAGACTTACATAATCATATATAGCAAAATCCACAAAAAATTAATATTAGTTACATTAGTAGGTAATATTAGAATTAGGAAATTTTGCTGCTACACGGGTTATTTGGATGTGATATTTTAGCTGTATTATAACTCTCTTAACTAAATTATTTCATAAAGTTTTTCCCTAAACTTTTATTTTTCTGTATATTTCAAAAAGTCCAAATGTTTCAAGATTTAAATCAGACTGTTTTCAATGGTTTTAACAAAAATGAGCAAGAAATTAAAAAATTAAAAAATGTAAAGCATTCGTTAAAAATTGTGAATAATTGTTTTTAGTAATTATAGTTATCCCAAATGTTAATTTTCAGAGCTGACATTAATCAAGAGTATGGAGAAATACGAATGACAGTACCTTGGTTTTATTTAGAGATGGACTACGATGTTTCCGGGCAGCTACTTATTGTTCCATTACAAAGCAAAGGACACTTCATAGGAAATTTCAGTGAGTATTTTTTCCCTTACAATGAAATATTTCAACAGTTGCGGCTCATAAAAAGTTTACATTCATCAACACTCTAACGGAAAATATTATTCAGGTTTCGAAAAATTGCCCGGATTAGTGGTTGATGTTTCGTGAGAGAAAATCTGCACTCGTTGTGAGCTATTGTATGTTTTCGTTATGCGTTACTTCTTGGATGTTCGTTCAGGAGCACAATTTTAAAATTCGTCAAATAAATAAATTTGACAATGACTCTTTGGAAACTGTTTCTACCACCCTTTACCATTAAAACTTTAAACTACTTAATTACTACTTAATTGCTACAGAAAAGACGTCAGAAGCGAAAACTTCAATGAATAGTCAAATAGATTTGAATCATTTCAAAATAAAAATATGTATATTGCAATGTTTTGTATTAAAATATAAAATTTATGAATGTGGGTGAGAATAGGTACTTAGCTGAATCGATAGGTACATTTACAGACTTTTGATTTTAGTCTGCGGGTGGCAGATTCTGAATTGTATAATTTGTACTAGTTTGATAATGAACCGATACTAGTTACATGGTGTTAAATATATGACATATTAATTTTAATTCATCGTCATTTATTTAACTGACTTCAAAAAAGGAGGAGGTTATAAATTTTCTCGGAATCTTTTTTATGTATCCTGATCGATTACTCAAAAACGGCTAAATCAATTTTGATGATTTAGACTGCACTGTATTAAGGAATATTACAGAAAGGGGGAACAGGAAAAATAGAATATCAATTTCATTGGGGGGGGAGGGTGAATTTAAATACGCCTCTGTGGAAAGCTACCATATACTTTTCTATAACGGGAGATTTATCGTTATTAAGGAGCTGCAGTTTAACCAATCTTCACTGCTTTCGCTAAAAGGGCTCAACCAATTTACATATCTACATTGTATTCCATTAAGATATGTTCCGAGGTGATTCCATATATTTTTCTATGACGTAAAACACACCGTTTTTCAGAAAATCGGAAAATATGTATAAAAAGAGCGGGTGTGATTTGAGTCTGAACAATGGAAGCAAAACTTTTACGAAATATATTTACCGTCTCTCGTCTCGTCTCCCTGTCTATTTCTCTACTTCTTTCTTTGTGTCACTCTTAGACATAAATATCAGGGAAAGCAAAATAATTGTCACTATTTTCTTACTATTTAAGTATTAATTGTAATATAGTTCTTTAATTAAAATACAAGATTTGTTGAATTATAATTTTAAATAGTTATTTTTTAAATATCAAAGCATCTCCGGACTATTCTTTAAAATAGCTGCTGTAATATAGGTTGATCTGATACATATTAAAACAAGTATCGGTTTTAGAACAAAATTATATAAAATAATGAAAATTACCTGGGTGACCAAGTGTCGAAATTTCACCAATTTCTACCTCTATGTAAACGTCTTTGCCCCGAGACTTTTTAAAGCCTCCTCTTACCTACCTAACAGAAAAAACTTATAATTATGATAATAAGTGTGTGAATTCACAAAGTTCTCAAGCATAATTTCATAAATAATAAAATTGACAAATAAATAGAGACAAACCTGCAAAGAAATTACCTTTTGGTTTAATTTAAAATTCAAAGTACCTATTTATTAAAAATACCTGATACCAAAAAACGATAATTTTTAGTTTATGTTCTTAAAGTCATATGAAGCATATGCTCTAAAGAAACGTTACTAATGTGGCTTTAACTCCATCTCCAGAAGTATATTTTCTAAAGTACGATATTACGGAATAAGGTATTTACTCTAAACTCAAATTTTATGTAGTCGTTTAAATTATTAAATTCAACTGAAATTTAAGTGATGTGTTTGATGATAAATAACATCTTTTATCTTTTAATATTGTTATATTTGGCAATCAAAATTTATCTATAGCTTGATAATTTTCCGGTGTTCATTATGATGTTCAATGGATCATAGTATGACAGTCTTTATCATATGGCTATGTCTATTTGTCTAATGACGGAACTTGGTTAACTTCAACGAAGCAAAGTGCAAAGCTGCTGATACTGTGTGATGGAAAAGTATGCATGGGAACATCATTGACACGGTAGTAATTACCGCTAAAGAGAGTTGGCTACTTTGGTTATTTATGATCAATAATATTGTATTATCCTGTGCTGACTGCATGTTGTTCTAAAAATGGAAAATACAAAGCAGAAATAGTTTTGTGTTTATGAACTCAGAACCCAAAATCATTTAAATATCTTCCACCCTATACATGGTAAAATTGTAAATAAGTATGTTTGTAATTCTCGTAACGAACTCTTTCATCTATGTTACATAAAGCGCCTAAAAACATTATTTTTTAAATATTTATTTGATTTTCTAATTTTATCCCTAAAATGAACACTGATTTTTTCAGCAACTTTATTTTTAAAGGAGGAAATGAGTTGAATTTCACACATTTGTCACGGTTTCTAAACCATACTGTTTATAATTATAGAAATACACATTTGTATAGGTATCTCATGACAAAATTTTTCATATTATGCCCTTTCGTATGATGTCCAACCATTTAATTGTCAGCTAACGTAACTTTACGATTTTCGCTTCATGTTTCTTATTCTGTTTGTTTAAATTTATGGCACAGTATACTCGCAGATAAAAGGCAGAAGGGGTGATTTTTGTATATTTTGTGTAATATTTTAAACAAATTTAAAATTTGCAACAGAATTTATTTTTATTTCCAATGATGATCCCTTTCATTCGATAACATTACATGAAGTGCAAACATTGAGAGAGATCATGTATTCACAAGTACATTTAACATTTTGCGCGGAGTAGTTTCAGAGAAAATGGGTTGGTTTTTGTATATTTTCCTTAATATCAATTATAAATATTATTTAAAATTGATACACGTTGTTCTTGAAAAGATGAAATTTTCGGTTTTCCAATTTTCAACTTTTCGCCCAATAATAATTTTGCCCATGTTTGTCAATATATGTATTTCTTTCTTTAGATTTTGGATAAGGGGCGGGGATTGGTTCAAATTTGTATAATTTATCGTCAGAAGTACTCTCCAAAATCAGAATGGTTTATAAGCTTGTGAAGGTATATCTATATTTATTTCCTGGCGCATTAACCAAAACGAAATATGATAACTAACTGGTGTACGCATTAGGCAAAATCATTTAAAATAATGCTTATTCAAGAGTACCTAGTTCAAAAAACTATGTTTATAATAGTAGGAGAGCTGGCACCAATTTTTGGGTAGGTATTTGAGGCAAGCACATACTTCCCTATTTTACCCCAACGCGGAACTGGAGACCTGGCTGGTGAGTAGCGGTGCTAAATCAACGCCTAAAATTTTTAAATAATATATTTTTTTCCAAAAATATATTTGAGGCAATATACAATTTTTACATGTTGTCGTTTAATGTCTAAAGAATAATAAAAAAAAATTAGTAGACGATTTAGTCAGGATTTTAACATTGCCAGGCGCAAAAAAATGTAAAAAATGTGTTTGAGGCAACTTGAAATTTTAATAGGGTATTATTTATAACTAAAAAAATAAGATTCTCTAAAAGACAGATCATTTTGGTGGGACTTTCTACCTGCCAGGTTATGTATAGGCGGGAGTGAGTGGCGCTATAGACGAGGTGTATTGTGAGAGAGACATGAGACATCGTTTATCGGCAGCTGTCTACGTTCTTGCTTGGCGCGTTACTATTGGCTCTGGCGACGTCACGTGACTTACAATAGCAATGAAGTTTTTTTTTGGAAATTTCGGGGTAAAACAGCAGATTATGTGAATATCTGCTAAAAATGGTTAGTACAAAAATGATTGTGTGGATTAAGGAGTGTTGAAAGGATATATTATATGTGCTATTATTTCATGATAAAAAAAATGTTATTTGGTCAATTTTAATACAAATATAAATGTAATAAATTACTCAAAATATTTGACATTACTGAAAAAATATTGTTTTTTTTTTCAGCAAATCATTTTTTTATATAGGATTCATATTTTTGCCGCTACATCCAGAATTTAATAAAATACTTTTTTCTGTAACAGTATTCAAAATTTAAATATATGCAGAAATTAAGATTTTTTCATATTAAAATTAATAAAGGCTAACGTATTAAAGAAAGCAATGATTCCAAAAATCCAAAATCACAAAATCTGATTTTTGATATAAAATAATTATATAACTGAAAAATTATTATGAGTACACAAATATAAATTTAATTCATTCCAAGTCAGAAACAAATTATTATTCATCGTCTGTGAATTCTCCTTCACCAGGGCTAACAGAATCTTCTTCGGATTCATCTACGTCAGATTCGGCTACCTCTGCATCATATGCGAAAAGTAAAAAATATTGATTAAGTTAATTAATCAAAGAAATTCGAATGCAGAGAGAGAAAAATTATTTATGTCTCTTATGATTTGTTACTAATTTTGCACTAATGTCAAATAATTAGTAATTCATTACGTTTATATTTGTATTAAAATTGACTAAATTACAATTTTTTATGATAACAAAAAATAACTCAAAAATAAGTCCATTTAACACACATAAATCAACACAATCATTTTTGTATAAACAGTATTTAGCAGAAATTTACAAAATTTTCTATTTGTTACTCCCTAATTCCGAAAAGAAACTTCATGGCTATTGTAAGTCACGTGACCTCGCTAGGTAACCAGTAGTAACGCAGCAAGCAAGAACGTAGGCAGCTGCCCATAAACGTTCTCTCTCTCAAACTACAGCTTGTCTATAGCGCTACTCACTCCAATGTTAAAACCCCTACTAAATCGTCTGCCTTATTTTTTTAATTATTCTTTAAACATTAAACTACAACATATAAAAGTTGCATATTGCCTCAAATATATTTTTGGGAAAAAAATATTATATTTTAAAAAATTTAGGGCTTGATTTAGCCCTGCTACTCACCAGCCAGGTCTCCAGTTCCGTGTTGGGGTATACTAGGAGAGATAAGTGACAAGTTTTCAGCTTGCCTCAAATACCTACTCAAAAATTGGTGCCAGCTCTCGGACTACAAGCTACTGTGAACAGCTAGAAAAACCAATGTAATCCAAATGGAGAGCAGTTAAGCAAAACGGGTAGGCATACACAATTAGTGTGAAAACAGGAGCTAAATAATTATTTTCGTCATGAATGTTATGAATGCAATACGAAAATCTTTTAAAATAGATTTTTCTAAATTATTAAATTTGTTAAATAGTTTTAGAATAAATAATATATTTTTTCAGCTGACATACAAATGTATGTTAAGGCCAGTTTCAGTAGATACAAGAAAGATGGGGTTGACTATTACAACATGAAAAAAGTTAACGGAAAGTCAACAGTTGGTGATGGCAGAGTACAACTTCTTTCGAAAGACAAAGAAATGCAATATGCTGGTAAGTAAGTGGTTTTAATGGAAAAACAAATAAGCCGTTACGGGCAGGATAGTTTTCTCAATAATTTTCGAATGATATTGATAGTTGTTTTCGTTTCAAGTTTTATTCACTTTCTTATTTCACAGACAAACTTACTTAGTTTATATCATGTTTTATATTTACTTAGTAACTTATATGGTTCGAGATAGCTCACTTTATCTGATTTAGAAAAGCTGTCATATACAAAATGTAACAACGTCTGCATTAGGTACAGTTTCAGAATATTATATGTGATCCCTAATTAACTCACTACTCAACATATTTCTAAAAGAAATGTATGGTTCAGATAATAATTAGTCTTTAGAAATCTTCCGGGGAATGTTTTCTTCACATTCAAATATATCACTACTTACTAATATTAGTGTATCATGATCTTCGTTATTATTGCATGTAATTTTTTCTGTTTGTGGCTATTATATAATACCCAAGTTATCTTTATATTTTACTTGTGTATTGAAAAATTTATTACTGATTTTTTCAAATTTGTAACTGCTCATAAATCGTACTAGACAAAGTATGATTTTTTTCTCAGAATAAAGCAGAATGTAATCTTTTAAATTATTTCTTCATTTACTTTCAACCTTTTTTACGATCGATTAGTGTTTTTACGTTTCGTACACTAGCGATTTAATGTTTTGTGACTGCCTAAGATATTTTACATCTACACAACTTTCTCAAAGTAGTTTTTCTTTCATTTTGTTCGTTGTTAGTTCTGTATACTTTCAAATTTTAAAGATATTATCCTTACAATTTTTGTAGCACTTCACTAAAGTATATCCTTTCTAATTAATTATTATTTGTTGAAGATAACTTTTACTCTTTTCCTTTTATAAATCAATATAATTGTTTAATTATTCCTACTAAATATAGGTAATTAACTGTTTAGGGTGTTCTGGTGTACTTTCTGTTTAACAGTATTGATTACTTTAAATTTTCTTTTCACTTTCAAAATCCCCCTGTATTCAAATTTTGTTCCAACTCTGTTCTTCATTTATTTTATGTGAGGTTGCTAGTCTTTCTTATATCTGAACCTTTCACCTGCATAGTTATCTGTTTCGATATTGTAATAATCTGAAATGTTCGGTAGATATATGGTTTTCTGGCACAAGATGTAAATCGAATTTTGATTTTGTCTATTTTACTATATAAATTTAGATTATATTCCAGAAGAATTAGTTAATTTTTATTTATTTATTGGATTTTAAGTATATCGCCAAGCTTTACATTGCTGCCCTTAATTAATAACACCTGAGCTATCGCTCCCCTTGTGAAATTTTAATCACATAAGAGCAATAAGCTAGAATGTTTTTTACATATATATATATATATATATATATATATATATATATATATATATATATATATATATATATATACCAAACTAGATTCATGTTTATATTGACAAAAACGTGATTGCAGTATTAATGATTATAGTAAAATTAACAGCAATAAATTATAACTGATATGTTATCAAAGTGATTGGTTTTCTCGAAATTTCCATAGAATTTAATATTCATCTCTAAATAATATTTTCAGCTGATGTAATATCGGATTTCTACAATGAAAACCCACGTCGTGTAATGGATGCTGTCAATCCTATTTTCGTAGATACATTTAATGAACTCTTCAGGGTCATCGCAGATCAAATTCTGGCAAATCTTCCAGCTTCAGAATGGCTTCCAGAATAAACAGTATTGGAATGGAAGAAGCTAATTACTGGCACACTTTATTTTATTATTAAAAAGCATGTGTATTTGTGGTGTAAAAATTAGTAGTAGATAGATGGTCTTGACAAAAGTTAGCGATACTAAATTATTAAAATCGTTACTCTGATATCAATTAATGAAACCGGAAATTTAATTAATATAATTCAGTTAAGTGTTTTTTTTTCTAGATTATTAAGTTTTAATTTGCATATTATGATTAATAAATAATTTTACTATAATATTTCAATCCTTGTGTTAATGAAAAATATTAGTGCCGCATGCTTTAGCTATATATAAATACTCTTTTAACTTATTATTGAGAGCTTTCGAAATTAATTTATTTCATCGTCAGTCAATATACTACAAACAACACAAAGTATTAATAATTTAAAAGAAGTAAAAAACTAAACACTTACGTTAGTTCAGGTTGTATAAACAGAAAAACGTATACATCTACAATATTTTAGAATATTTTTAAATTTTTTTGGCAATTCAACTAACAAAATTGTCACGTTGGCATACCTGATTTGAAGACATGTGATATATATTTTTTAAAAAGTACGGGTAAACTATTTTTATTATTGTAACTTACTGATGAATTTAGACATTATTTAGGACACAAAAATTCATTGGGTAACAAAAATTAGACTTTTTGTTTAATCAATCTCAGAAATCAGTATTATATACAGATTGATTATGAGTGGTTGAAAACTTATTCTTCCTTTACAGTAAGTTACAATATATTACATTCAAATTTTGTAAATCTGTCTTTTTATTGATGCTATTAGATTGACCGTTAATGAAAACCATCTCCAAGAAGCTCCGTTTAAAACTGTTACGTTCAATGGCCAGAACTTGTGGATTTTCAAAAGCACGATTTTCTTTTTTAAATTTCATATCAATCTTGTGTAAGGTTATTCGGTGTTTCAAATTTCTTGACGTCTGGCCACTATAGGAAGCAGGACAGTTGCTACAGTCGATTTTATATATAGCGTTAGATTTAAGATCATTAGGAATTTTATCTTTTGTTCTGCTAAATAGATGATTAACTGTTTTTATAGATTTATGAGCAAATTTTATACTAGGTTCGTTTTTGAAGATTTTTAATACTTTTGGAGTTACTTATTTGATATAGAGGCATATCAGTAATTTGCGTTAGAAGTTTCTTGGTAATATTATTTACAAGAATGTTATTCGATTCTGACTTGTTGACATGAAAGTGTTCATATTGTTACGATGTTCACAACTATCTCTCAACAAATATGGTGTATTAAATAAGTAATTTATAAGGATAAGAATTATTTAGGAATAATGTTAAGAAAACTTGTAGGATGGTGGCACATTTTAAGAACCCTATTTTGGTTGGTTGGTGATTCGAGTGAAAATTCATATATCTTCCTGAACTGCTAGGTGTCCTATATACCAATCTAATTACTGAATATTGTCAGTGTCCCTAAATATTCGTGTGTCCAAAAAGGGAATAGTGTGTGATTCATCTTCTTCAATAGTGAATTGCAAAAATCTATTATAAGTGTTTAAATGTCTAAAAGCTCATTTTTGCTGCTAACAGGAATAATACAAACAATATCAATACATATATTCAGTGATCAGATCATCCATAACGTACTGAGCAATAATGGGAGAAAGCTTAGAACCCATTGATTAGTCAAATCCTGCTTACAAAACTTTCCATCAAACGAAAAAACAGTGTTAGAGAAAACAAATTTAATTAGTTAAAGGAAGTTATTTTTACTAATATTTGTGTGAGGGGAAATTGAATGTAAAAACACAGTACAAGGAGTAAACCAAAACTGTTTTGGTTTACTCCTTGAAGATGACAACTTAGAGTTGTTGAAACGGCGTTGAGTGTTTAAAATAAAGGTTTGGTGTTAGGGTGCAAAACTGTGTTTTTACATTTGTGACACACCAAAGGTTCCACAGCTTTTCCATTGGGAAATTGAAACCCAATTTCTATCAATGATAATTTCTACCAAATTTTAAGGAATGTTTGGAAAGAGTGTTAACATCAAGACTAACTAATACGTAATTTTGAGGTAATGAATAATTATTATAGGTATTGGAAAAGGTAAAAGAGTTTTCAACATAGAACTCCTTGTTTTTATTGTATGCCCTTGAAAGGACATCTAACAAAAGTGCGACAATACCTGAATTGGGAGCCTCAATAAAGGAGACAATTGGACGTAATGACAATGTTGGTTTATGGATTTTCTGTAATGTATAGAATCTAGAACATACAGAGTTACATATTGAAAATTTCTTTGCCATCATACTGTCAATCTCACTATTACTTTTTAACTTAGAAATTAGTTTTTGAACCTTTTGTAGAACAGTGCAGGTAGGATCCCTATTTAGTGTTTGGTAATAGTCACCATCACTAAGTAACTCCTAAGAAAGGTTCAAATAAGTATTTTTCTTTATAGCTGTTGTTACATTACCTTTGCCTGATTGCATAATAAGAATGTTTGGGTTATCTTCGAGAAAACGTTTGGCCATTGAAAATGAACTATTCAAATTGTAAAATTTACTAGTATTTCTGTTCATAAAATTAGTGAGTAAATTAGTTATTTTAGAAGCACATATGTTTTGTGATTTTTTGTCATTTATTTGTTGAATCGCAAATTCATCATCTGTTACATATCTTTTTAATGAAACATCTGATTTATTAGGAGCTAAACTAAATTTGGTCCTAATGAAAGAATATATATAAAATCCTTTGGAAAATGTGTGCTGGTAAGATTCTTCATCAATTATCAATAACCTTAATTGACTGACATTGTGAATTTATTAATTTATTTTTAATACTTTATAATAGATTTTTGCAATTCACTATTGAAGAAGAAGATGAATTACATGGTATTCCCTTTTTGGACACACAAACATTTAGGGACATTGACAATATTCTGAAATTAGATTGGTATAGGAAACCTAGCAGTTCAGGGAGATATATGAATTTTCACTCGAATCACCCACTTAAAATGAAAATAAACGTGGTTAGTAGCATGAAAAATAGAGTTCTTAAAATGTGCCATCCATCGTTCAAAGATAAGAGCCTACAAGTTTTGTTAACATTATTCCTAAATAATTGGTATCCTTATATTTCACTTAACGAAATATTATTTAATACATCATATTTGTTGAGAGATAATTGTGAACATCGTAACAATATGAACACTTTCATGTCAACAAGTCAAAATAACTTTCATGTAAATAATATTAACCAAAAAACTTCTAATGCAAATTACTGCTATGCCTCTGTACGATATAACAAAGAACTAACTCTAAAAGTATTAAAATCTTCAAAAACGAACCTAGTATAAAATTTGCTCATAAATCTATAAAAACAGTTAATCATCTATTTAGCAGAACAAAAGATAAAATTCCTAATGATCTTAAATCTAACGTTATCTATAAAATCGGCTGTAGCAACTGCCCTGCTTCCTATATTGGTAAGACGTCAAGAAATTTGAAACACCGAATGACCTTACACACGAGTGATATAAAATTGAAAATAAAAGTTGTGCTTTAGCCACCCACTGTTTAGAACATAACCATTCTCCTGCCTTTGAAAATCCGTTTCGAAGACTTCTCAATCATCTTTGTCTGGACTTCACTGCTTGCGTTACGTTGCGCAACCCGGAACCTATTTTAGTTCATATATATATATATATATATATATATATATATATATATATATATATATATATATATATATATATGTTATATAAGTTATTCAACCGACTTATATGAAACAACCTAGCAACAGTTCCCAAGCTGAGTCAGCATAACACGTGTCGTCTCCAGTTACCTGCAGACGAACATCCGTGAGAACTGCAAGCGCGGCGGCAGCTTCGTCAGCATTCTTAGCTTATAAATTATACATTTGCCTTGTTTCATTATTCATTGTTACTTACAAAGTCTGTCTAGTTAGTTTAACACATAATTTTTGTCTTTTTTATTGTTATTAAGTTTTATTATTATTATATTCAAGTTTCTATTAAAAGTTTATTAATTGTGCAAGTATAAATAAAGTCTTTTTTAAAAAGATAAATTTTTAAAGAGTGATATAACAAATTGGCGCAGTCAGTAGGATCCGTCTAACGTTACTAGAACACGAGTACTCTAACTGGTAGCGGCGGATTCCTATCCCTCAACGGAACAACGAACCTGGAAGAAGTCCTCACTGCAATCAAACGTAGAACACGGCGCTTTCAATGTTCCTGTTGATGTAAGTAATGGTGAACCGTCATTCGTTTTAAGTAATTATTATTTGATTTATTTTATTGAGAATTGATTTTTAATAATTTGATTTAATACATTTGATTTCATTGATTTTTATTGATTTTATTATTTGATTTTTATATATTTGATTTGAATGAAATATTGATCTATTTCATTACTGGATTTATTTGATATATTTATTTTATTTCTTTTATTGCCATTTTATATATCTGATTTACTTATTTTATAGATTTATTATCTGAATAATTGATTTATTTGAGTTGATATTTTCATCTATCGTTTTTAATTGCTTTACATTTTATACCATACTGTTCTATCATTCAAACAATCGTTATTCCCATTAACGTATTCTACAGTTTATTAATTCTCTATACCCTTTAACATTTCATTCTATAAACTTTACACTCCAATTCATTTATATCGATAAACATGGCACAAGCTTCACCAAATTCAGGTACACCTGAAACAGAAAGATACCGGTTAACGGAGATATTTTCCATTATACCCGAATCTGAAGGCGACCAAATTTCCTTGGGAACCTTTATAGATGCGTGTAATTGCGCATATAATTTGTCCACGGCGGATCAAAAATATTTGTTAGTGATCCATATCAAAAATAAACTCAAAGGGAAAGCGGCGCAGTTGATAAATTCAAGGAATCCCGGATCATACCTTGAAATCAAACAACTACTGACATTGCATTTCGGAGATTCTCGTGATCTCTCTTCCCTTATTCACGACTTACAACGTCTGAAACAACTTGCAAACGAGTCCCCATTAACATTTTACAATCGACTCCAGGTATTGAGTGCGAAAATGCACTCCTGCATCCACAAAACGGCTGGGCTTAGTCCAGAAAAAAAAGACGCCCAGACCACTCTAGTGGATACAATGGTTATGAACACCCTTCTTACGGGATTAGAACCCCGTTTAGGTCAGGTTATACGTGCCAGTAATCCTAAAGACCTTCTAGAGGCACACTCCCGTATTAGAAGAGAGCTCCAACTTTCTTATTTCGAGGATCAGAAAACAAACAAATCTGTTCCTCTCAAACCAAATTTCCCACCTCGAAAGCCGACACAACCACTTAAGTGTCTTCATTGTGGTCGATTAGGCCACATAGCCGTAAACTGCCGATTGAAAAATCAAAACAATTCCCAACAATTCAATCAAAACCACAGGCCAAATCCTGTTGGGCCTAACCAACAAACAAGGCCAAACTTCCCCCCAAATAATCCCCCGGTTCAACAAGGACAACAGTTTCGTCCACAAAACTTCCAGAGACCCCCTTTTAGGTCTCAAATGAACCCTAACTATTATCGCCCATCGGTAATACAAAACAATCCTAATAACCGTCCTGAAAGGACACACCATTTCAATCAACACCAAAATGTTGATTACACTAATTATTCAGACTACAATTATTATACGGATGATAACACTTACGATTATGAGGATGATCTTCAAAATTATCCCATCGTTGAACAAATGTTCGAAGATACTCCTATCGAGCCCTTTAATAGTCATCAATACCAGGATTTTCTAGCGCTTCCGAGCCTAGACCAACCTCCCGATTCGACAGCAACTTTGTGCGAAGTCGAAACCCAAATTCAAAATCTGAATCTGGACGATTTGAACCCCGACTTGAACTTCCCGGAGCAACTATTTCTTTAAACCCACTTCTTACAGTTAACTCTAAAAACCTTTACTATATTCTTGACGCTTCTTCTAAATTCAAACTACTTATTGATACCGGAGCTGGTATCTCTATCTTCAAAGAAAATACCGTAAAGAATTTCACCCAAAGATCTCCTGAAAGGGTAACTATTCAAGGAATTACCCACGAAAAACTCCCCATCTCACAATCTACTTTAATCCCATTCGCTCCACGTAACCCACATAAAGTTTTTATATATGATTTAGACATTGAGTTTGACGGCATACTAGGATTAGATTTTCTCGAACACTACGAATGCATAGTTGACTTAAAATCTAAACAGCTAATAACAAATTTTAAAACCATCCCTTTACACAAAGTTCCCGATAACGATCAACCCTTGACTGATGTACTTGACACACCCAATGTTAAGCCAAATATTAACTCACAAACACCCACACAAAACAAAATAACTATTGAGGCACGAACAGAAAAGATCTTTAAACTTAAATGCGATCTTTCTAACATCGACGCCATCTTACCAACTCAAGAAATTGACAGAGTACGACTTCCAAACGCACTCGTACACATTAACGCAAATGTCGAATTTCTAACTTCCATCATCAACGCTAACGCGATGCCCAAAACAGTAACTTTTTCTGACTTAAAACTGGCACCACTTGACAAAACTCACCCTCTTCTGAATTTCAATACAGACGATTATCATGATTCCGAATACATAGACAGAAACTCGACTATTAGACAACAAATTAGAACTGAACATCTCAATGACGAAGAACGCGAACAAATCACTAATCTTTGTTTGGAATTTCAAGACATTTTCTATCTTGAAGGTGACGTCTTGACTTTCACTAACGAGGTTAAACACTCGATTGATACGAATAACGCAAAGCCCGTTTTCACTAAATCATACAGATATCCTCAAGTTCATAAAGAGGAAGTGAAAACCCAAATTGGAAAAATGCTTGAACAAGGTATCATTAGGCACTCCTCATCTCCTTGGTCCTCCCCCGTATGGGTCGTCCCCAAGAAGCTCGATGCTTCTGGTAAACAAAAGTGGCGAGTTGTTATCGATTACAGGAAATTAAATGAATTGACTGTAGACGATAAATATCCTCTGCCAAATATATCCGATCTTCTCGACCAACTTGGAAAGTGTCAATACTTTTCAAAACTGGATCTCGCTTCCGGGTTCCACCAGTTGGAAATCCAAGAGGAAGATATTCCTAAGACTGGCTTTTCTGTCGAAAATGGTCATTACGAATTCGTTCGTATGCCATTTGGTTTAAAAAATGCACCTTCTACTTTTCAGAGGGTCATGGACAATATTCTTCTGGGTATACAGAATGAACGTTGTCTCGTCTACATGGATGATATCATCGTCTACTCTCCGAACATTCATGAACATATTTCCCGGTTAACAGAAGTTTTTAATCGACTTCAGAAGTCTAACCTAAAAATTCAACCTGATAAGTGTGAATTTCTTCGTAAAGAAGTGGCTTATCTTGGCCATCTTATCACACAAGAAGGTGTAAAACCAAACCCTTCAAAGGTTGAATGTATTCAGAACTTTCCTAAACCCCAAACTCCGAAAGACATTAAATCCTTTCTTGGTCTCGCTGGGTATTACAGACGCTTCATACCAAATTTTGCGAAGATCTCTAAACCTCTGACAAAATTACTCCAAAAAGACGTCAAGTTTATCTTTGACGCAGATTGCAAGTCTTCCTCCAATGAACTGAAGCAAGCACTTGTATCTGACCCAATCCTGATATATCCAAACTTTGAAGAACCCTTCCTGCTCACTACTGATGCTAGTGCTTTTGCTATTGGAGCGGTTCTTTCTCAAGGCCCCGTGGGAAAAGATCTCCCTGTTGCATACGCTTCTCGCACCCTCTGTGCTGCAGAGACACGATATTCCACCATCGAACGAGAATTGTTGGCCATAGTTTGGGCTGTTAAGCACTACAGACCGTATCTTTTTGGGAGAAGGTTTACACTCCTGTGTGACCACCGTCCGCTTACTTGGCTCTTTTCCATCAAAGATCCTGGCAGTCGTCTAGCCAGATGGCGCCTTAAGCGAGAGGAATACAATTATAAGATTGAGTAAAAGCCCGGCAAGGTAAACCAAAACGCAGATGCTCTTTCTCGCATCAAAATCAACCATTTCAAGCAATGTGCTGATTTCCTTTCCAAAATCAAAATTTTCGCTAACAACGAAACTGACTCCGAACAACCTGAAAACTCTGACAATGACGACGAACATGACGAAAGAATTATCGCTGAGTTTAATCGATTTGTCCAACTCTACAAAACTCAGTCAATAATCGATTACTCTAAAATTGAAATATCCAATTCTTAACTTTTAGACAAGTCCCACAAACGCATAGTTACATTCTTTTGGCAAAACAAAACTAACGACTTACACGACAAAATTATTGATGACTTTTTCGAAGAAGAACCTAATTTCAGTAATGACACTCTTAACATCATGGCCAGTAAATCTGTCAGGCATAGAAAATACTTAGTTGTACCTTTGCCCTATGACCCTGAAACTGTCGTCTCACGTCTTTTCAAAATTATTTATACCAACCAAGACCAATTCAACGACTCCGAAACATACCGCATAGAAAATAACAGAACTTCCCATTCTTGAAATTTTATCTTTCATTCTCTCCGACAAAGAAATCAAACTGAAAATCTGCCAAAACCTTGTTACAACTCCTACCGAAGACGAAATTCCTATAATAATACAACAATACCACTCTGGTAAAAACAACCTCCATCGTGGCATTAACGAAACTATCAGACGTATTAGGGAAAAATACAGTTGGACCGGCTTAATTAAAACTGTAGAACAATTCATCAAATCCTGCGAAACTTGCCAAAAAGTAAAGTTCTGTAGGAAAAACTTAAGTGCACCTTTTGTTATTACGGAAACACCCAAGACTCCTTACGAATATCCATCTAGAAATCATCACTATTAGGGACGAACTTACGAAATTTACGCAAGCCTACCCCATAAACGACAAAACAGCTTCAACTGTCGTAAACACCCTTCTGATTTTCTTTCAACATTACGGAACTCCACTTCGCATCCATTGTGATTATGGACGTGAATTTGACAACACTTTAATGCGGGATCTATGCCAACTATACGACATAAAACTGACATTCTCCAGCGTTCAACATCCCGAGTTAAACGGTTCTATTGAAAAAACCTTAGCAGAAATGATAAGGGCAAATACAGCGGAACATCCAAACGAACATCCATTTAACGTCCTCCCTTGTGCCATCATCTGTTATAATAACACGAAAAATAAAACCACCGGTTTCACGCCCTATGAACTCATATTTGGGCACACTTCAAGTAGGCCTCCAGAAACCCTTTACAACCAGGAAAAACTGATTTTGAAATACGTAAGAGACCTAAATAACAGAATGGACTATTACTACAGACTCGCCCGTGCTAAAACCGAAAGACAGAAAGAAAAATCTAAAGTGCGATTTGACCAACACGTTTCTACTAAACAACCCGATTACAAAGTAGGCGACAAAGTCTACGTAAAAGAGTCCCAAATCAAAAACAAAGCCGAAAACAAATTCAACGGCCCCTTCGAAATTACCGCAATACGAAAAAACTCTGCCACCGTCATAAATTTACAAACAAACCAAATAACTAAAGTTAACTTTGACAGACTAAAACCCTATTTTGAATAAATCCCTTTTTTCAGATTCTGTGGACTGTTTTCAGTCGTGAACCTTCAACAGTACTCCATTACGCCTGTTAACAATACTATAGGAGTTTTCTTTCATGAAGAAGGAACCCTTAAAATTTCTAATGACAAATGGACACTCCTTGTTTACAAAGATTTTAGCCCATTTCGAGACGCTATTTTAAACAACGACAATATACTGAACAGACTTTTAGATACTATTAACCACAACAAAACTAACGTTAAAATATTCAAATTAAAAGTACAGACTCACGTAAGCCTCCTGAAACAAATATCAAAATCTGTTAACATCAAATATACAGAAATTTTCGCTGACACTGAGACTTACAGTACCAACAGAAAGAAACGCCGACTCATTAACAGACTGGGATCAATTTGGAAATCTATTTCCGGTAACTTAGATGCAACAGACGGACAATACTTTAGTGACTCTATAAATAAAATAACTAAAGACCAACATCAAATTGAAAACTTAATGAAACGACAATTATCCGTAACAACTTCGGTCATTAAGAACCTTAACACCACAATACAAAAATTTCAGTCCGAAGAGGAAATATTTTCGGAAAATATTGATGCAATTAGGAAGTCAATTGAGTTCATTACAGACGATCTTGCTTTTTATGAACTTCAAGCCAATGTCTTGGATTTGTGTGAAAGCTTAATGGAAAGTTACGTATACATTGAAGATACCCTCAACGATGTATTAACTGCAGTCTCTTTCGCCCGTCTAAAAATCTTACATAGCTCAATTATAAACCCAGTAGATTTGGTCGACTCCCTTCAGAAAATATCACAGTCACTTCATGGAAATAACTTACCACTTCCAACCTATAGTTCAAATGTTGCTAGATACATCGATCTAATAGAATTGGAAGCTTTTCAGATCAATACTAAAATTGTTTTTGTACTAAAAATTCCCTTAGTCAATCCTGAAACTTATACAATGTACCGCTTGTATCCTATCCTATGGATTATCGAACAGGATTTCACCATATTCTTCCAACAAAATTAAAATATATCGCGAGAGATGACGATTCGCTATTGTACGCATCTTTCGATGACCTGAGTGACTGTAAGCCACTATCTAAAGAACATAAGATCTGTTCCAAAGTTATTCCACACACCATAGACAAAGAAGCCCTCTGCGAAGCACAGCTTCTTAGACAGCCAGCAGCCCTTCCTTCAACTTGCAAGCCTTTAATATTATATGCCGAAGAGTATAATATTCAAGAGATTGATCTGAACCTTTGGCTAATCTCGATTTCCGGACAGTTGCCCATCAACATCAAGTGCCAGGGAGAAGATGTCGTTACCCAATCCATATCGACAAATTCTCTATTGACCATCCAACCCAGTTGCAATGCCTTCATCGGTAACACCAGGGTCCATGCCAGAAAGACCACCAACAACGTTGACAACATCACACTTAAGAGTCACCCAGTCAACATCCCCTACAACTGTTGCGACAACCTGCCAACTATCAGTCAACTTCCAAAGTTGAAACCCATGAGACTACAGGAATTGGATGCCAGAGACTTGAATATCGGTAACCATAAGCTTAGCCAATACTCCAGGGAATTGGAAAAGCTCCTAGACCAACCATTCTTGGAGAAACACACCTCCTGGTTTACGATCATCACAATAGCAACAACCGCAATTGTGGTTGCCCTCCTTTCCATCAGCATCATCAGGAAGAAATTCCAGAAGCCCCCAACGATCAGCCCTTCTGCCGATCTAGCACCATCACCAGGTCCATCAACCATCAAGCCTAGGGTAAAACTCCATAGCCTCCTTAGTCCTGTCGAGGATATGGAATTGCAGAATCTCCCTTAAATGTCGATGCTGTAGCATCAACTTTTTTATATGGATGGGAGTTGTTATATAAGTTATTCAACCGACTTATATGAAACAACCTAGCAACAGTTCCCAAGCTGAGTCAGCATAACACGTGTCGTCTCCAGTTACCTGCAGACGAACATCCGTAAGAACTGCAAGCGCGGCGGCAGCTTCGTCAGCATTCTTAGCTTATAAATTATACATTTGCCTTGTTTCATTATTCATTGTTACTTACAAAGTCTGTCTAGTTAGTTTAACACATAATTTTTGTCTTTTTTATTGTTATTAAGTTTTATTATTATTATATTCAAGTTTCTATTAAAAGTTTATTAATTGTGCAAGTATAAATAAAGTCTTTTTTAAAAAGATAAATTTTGAAAGAGTGATGTAACATATATATACAGGGTGTAAACGGTTTGAGTGCAAAGATTTTGAAGAACAATACTTCAGGCAAAAACAAATCAAAAAGCTTTATAACATTTTCTAAAATAAACTATAGTTTTGCCAAAAAGGACACATAAAGTTAGAGTTTATGTAGCCCTTGCTACAGTGAATAATACAATAATTTCGATTTCAAAATGTCGGTAAATCTAAATATGTAAATACTCAATAGCTTATACATCTTTAATAGCCACATTAAAAATGAAAATTGATTATTTAAACTCGAAATATGCTTTTATAATTTAGTGTAAGTTTCTCCGAATAGATATGGCAACGTGGCATACAGACCAACTTATTTACTACATTTTCTACTTTAACGACGACTGAGAGTTACGATTGTTTTTTGCGATTTCGATTCTTGTAAATAAGAATAGATAAACGGTAAAGTGATTTGAATGATATATATTTGATGTAGACTTCGTGGTTTGCTTTCCATTTAATATATTTTTTAAATAAATAAAATCGGTTGTGATTAGTGTGTAAGTTCGAAAATTAAGAATAGTGCGACAGTATTTATTTGTGATAAATAATGGCCGATTATACAATTAGATAAAGACATGAGATGCTCTTAATTTATGGGGAAAGCAGACGTAATTGCAGAATAGCAAGAATGTTATACAGGGGTAGGTTTCCAAACAGACGCCTGCCCAATGCTAGGACATTCGTAGCTGTTTCGCAGAGGTTTCTGGAAACAGGTAGTGTAATACCACAATTAAACAATCGCGGACCACAGCGACATAATCGTATCTTAGCTGCTGAGGATCAAATACTAGACCATATCGACATCAACCCATATCGTAGCACAGGGAGTATTGGAAGTGAGCTGCAAATTTCTCACACTGTTGTTCATAGAACATTACGGGAACAATTGCTCTATCCATATCACATGCAGCGGGTTCAAGGGCTTTCAATTGATGATTTTCAACCAAGACTCAATTTCTGTCGTTGGTTCCTCAGAAAACATCGACAATTTCCTAATTTTGTGAACAATATTTTAACAACAGATGAAGCAAGTTTTAATAGGAATGGTATAATAAATTTTCATAATACGCATTCGTGGTCTGAATTAAATCCGCACGAAATACGCCAGTCAGTATTTCAACACCAATTCTCAGTTAACGTGTGGGCTGGAATAGTTGGTGAATACTTGGTTGGGCCATTTATACTGCCTGCACGTTTGACAGGTGAGAATTACCTTTATTTTTTGAACAACACGGTACCAGATTTGTCAGATGAAGTGAACCTACAAACACGTTCCAATATGTGGTACTTACATGACGGAGCACCTGTCCACGCAAGTCATCTAGTTGTCGACTTCTTATATAGAACATTTCCCCGTCGTTGGAATGGTCGAAACGGACATATACGTTGGTCAGCAAGATCTCCTGATCTCAATCCTTTTGATTTCTACTTATGGGGACACATGAAAAGTAAGGTTTACACGACTCCAATTATTGACGAGAATGACCTTAGACAACGCATTTTTGACGCTGCTGACGAAATCCGAAATATTCCAGGAATTTTTTCTCGCATACGTGAAAATTGGATTAAACGGTGTCGTGCTTGTGTCGATAGTAATGGTGGGCATTTTGAACATTTGCTGTGAATAATCCGTTGTTTCAACTAAGTTCTATCATTATAATAAATTCGGCAAATAGGATTACATATTTACTTGTCTAATATAAATAATATTAATTAAATCAGTAATAATGACTCTTTAAATAATTTAACTGGTAAAAAACTACATATACAGATCTCTTGAGTTGAATATCATATTTACCCAACTTTGTATAATTGCATAAAAGAAACCGCCAAATACAAATTCTACCTTGTATTAAAAACGTAAATATTTTCAACAAAATATTTCATACATATTTATTTAATTCTAAGGTCAATATCATCAGTCAATACAAAAACACAGGTGTTTATTTTTTTGTCGGCGTAGTCATTCCTTTATTATTCGCGCTAAGAGTGAATCTGCTTCGAACGCAAGCGACGTTGCCGGATTGACAATAATTTACTTAATATGTTTTAGGGATTTTCTTGGTTATTAAGGCCTACTGACCATAGTGGTATAAGAGTTTTTTGTTTAATTTGGTGTATACTACCTCCACCTAAAATATATGCACTCAAACTATTTACACCCTGTATATATATATATATATATATATATATATATATATATATATATATATATATATGTTATATCACACTTTTCAAAATTGAGTTTTTAAAAAAGATTTATTTAACTTTCACAAAAAATATAACGTTTGAAATATAAAATGAAAAATAACAATATAAACTAACTACAGACAGAGTAATAATGAATACAGTAGAAGAGAAATTTTACAATATATAAGTTTAAAGAGGCTGAGTAGGCATAGTTGACACGGCAATTCTCAAGGATGTCGGCGGGGACGTAATATGATATCACACGTGTCGCTGAGTAAGCTGAGAACGTTGAATTGTCGTTGCCATATAAGTTCGTGCTAAGTTCATAGTATAAACTTATATAACAACTCCCATCCATATAAAAAAGTACAGCATCAACTTTTATGCTAGGTTGTGTAGTTCCATATTGTCGGTTGGATTCAGGAGGCTGTGTAGCTTTCCTTTGGACTTAGGGTTTGATGGTGCTGTAGGGGGCGTGTGCTGGACAGCGGAGCTGGGTATAGTGGTCTTCTTGAACCTCTTCTGGATTGACTTCACTTTGAGGAATATAATCACAATTACTATTAACGTGACTGTTGTGATTGTAAGCCAGGACATATGTTTTTCTAATGGTGATTGTTTCATTAGCTTTTCCAGTTCCATAGAATATTGGTAAGCTTATGGTTGGCAACATCTAGGTCTTGTACGTCTAATTATTGCAACTGTAGGGGTGTTAAATTTGGTATTTCCTTGGCAGCTGGCATGCCGTTGCGGCAGTTGAAAGGAATGTCCACTGGGTGGTTCCTATTAGTGATGTTTTGAACATGTTTGGAAGTTCTTGTAGCATGGACCCTTGTGTTGTCGATAAAGGCATTGCAATTGGATTGCATTTGCAACACTGAATTTGTTGAAATGGTTTGTGTCACGACATCTTGACCCTTACATTTGATGGCAATGGGTAGTTGTCTGGAAATTGAGATTAATCATAGGTTTATGTCGATCTCTTGTATATTATATGCTTTTGCATATAATATTGAAGTTTTGCAGGTTGCTGGAAGTGTGGCTGGCTGTCTGAGAAGCTGACCTTCGCATATGGCATCTTTGTCTTTGGAACAAATTTTATGATGTTTAGTTAAAGGCTTGCCCAGGTCTTCGAAAGATGTGTATAATAACGAATCGTCATCTCTCGCGATAAATTTTGTCTTTATTTAAAGTATATGATGGAACCCTATTTGATCATCCAAAATGAAGATCGGATAAAGGTGGTAAAGGGTGTAAATCTCAGGATCAACTAAAGGAATTTGGAGTACAAAAATGATTTTGGTGTTGATTTGAAAAGCTTCCAATTCTATCAAATCAATGTACTAAGCAACAGTTGAACTGTAAATAGGAAGCGGTAAATTATTTTCATGTAGTGACTGAGAAATCTTTTGAAGGGAATCGACCAAATCTACTGGGGTTATGATCGAACTATGTAAAATTTTTAAGCGGGCGAAAGAGACTGCAGTTAGAACATCATCTAGAGTGTTTTCAATAAATATGTAACTCTCCATTAGGCTTACACACAGATCTAAGATATTGATCTGGAATTCATGAAAATCAAGATCATTTGAAATGTATAAAATTGACTGCCTTATTTTTTCAATCTTACTCGAGAATAGTTTCTCCTCGGATTGAAGTTTTTGTAAAGTGTTGTTGAGGCTCGTAATGACTGAGGTGGTTACAGATATTTGTTTCTTTACTAAGTCTTGAATTTAGTGTTGGTCTTTAGTAATTTTAGTTATACAGTCATTTATGTATTCACCATCTGTTGCGTCTAAGTTTCCTGAAATAGCTTTCCAAACTGATCCCAGTCTGTTAATAAGTCCGCGTTTTCTTCTGTTAGAAGGGTAAGTTTGAGTGTCAGCGAAGATGTCTGTATATTTAGAGTTAACGGATTTAGAAATTTGTTTCAAAAGGCTAACATGTGTTTGTATTTTTGGTTTAAATGATTTTGTATTAGTTGTGTTTTCGTTAATTGTTTCTAAAATTCGGTATAGTATGGCGTCGTTATTTGAAATAGCACCTTTGAAAGGGCTGATGTCTTTGAAGACAAGAAGTGTCCATTTGTCGTTAGAAATTTTAAGTGTGCCCTCTTCATGGAAGAAAACTCCTATTGTATTGTTAACGGGTGTAAGAGAGTATTGTTGGAGGTTCACGACTGAAAACAGTCCACAGAATCTGAAAAGAAGGGATTCATTCAAAATATGGTCTGTCAAAATTAATTTTACTGATTTGGTTAGTCTGTAAGTTTATAACGGTGGCACAGTTTTTTCTTATCGCGGTAATTTCAAAAGGTCCATTGAATGTGTTTTCAGATTTGCTTTTAATCTGAGACTCTTTCACGTAAACTTTGTCGTCTACTTTGTATTCTGGTTGGTTAGTCGAAACATGTTTGTCAAATATAATTTTAGTTTTTTGTTTTTGTTGGTCAGTTTTTGCGCGGGCAAGTCTATAATAGTAGTTCATTTTGTTGTTAAGGTCCCTAACATATTTGGGGATGAGTTTTTCCTGATCGTATATTGTTTCGGGGGTCCACTAGAAGTGTGCCCAAAGATAAGTTCGTAGGGCGTGAAGCCGGTAGTCTTGTTTTTAGTGTTGTTGTAGCATATAACTGCGTAAGGGAGGACGTTGAATGGATGTTCGTCTGGATGTTCAGCTGTATTTGCCCTTATCATTTCCGCTAAAGTCGCGTGAAACCTTTGAATAGAACCATTTGATTCGGGATGGTGGACACTTAAAAAGGATAGTTTTATGTCATATAGTTCGCACAGGTCCCTTATGACAGTGTTATCAAATTCACGTCCATAGTCACAATGAATGCGAAGAGGTGTACCGTAATGTTGGAAGAGTATTAGGAGGGTGTTCACTACAGTTTTATCTGTTTTGTCACCAATAGGGTAAACTTGAGTAAATTTGGTGAGTTCATCCCTAATAGTCAGTGCGTAGTTTCTAGTTGGATATACGAAAATATCAATGTTGATACGTTCGAATGGCGTTTTTGGTCAGTTTACCTTTTGTCAAGTTTCGCAGGACTTAATAAATTGCTCTACACTTTTGATTAGTCCAGTCCAATTATACTTTTCTTTAATGCGTCGGATGGTCTCGTTAATTCCACGATGTAGGTTATTTTTGCCGCAGTGGTACTGTTGCAGTATAACGGGAATCTCGTCTTGTGAAGGGCTTGTCACGATATTTTGACAAATTTTAAGTTTTACTTCTTTGTCTGCAAGCATAAAGGATAGTGTTTCAAGAATCGGTAGTTCTACGTTGTTTTCAATAGAAAAAGTTTCGGATTCGTCGAACTGATCTTGGTTGTTATAGAGGATATTAAAAAGATGTGATACAGCTGTTCCAACATCAAAGATTATTTTGTCATGCAAGTCATTGAGTTTATTTTGCCAGAAGAAAGTGGCTATTCGTTTGTGAGATTTGTCTAGGAGTTGGGAGTTAGAAATTTCTATTTTTGAGTAATCGATTATCGACTCGGTTTTATATAATTGAACAAATCGATTAAACTCTGTTGTCATTCTTTCGTCATGTTCATCGGGTTCTTGGTCATTATCGGAGTCTGATTATGCCTTGATCAAGCATTTTGGCAATTTGAGTTTTCACTTCCTCCTTTTGAACTTGGGGAAATCTGTAAGATTTTTTGAAAACGGGCTTGGCATTATTGGTGTCAATAGAATGTTTTACTGCGTTGGTAAAGAACAAAACATCGCCTTCGAGATAGAAAATATCTTCGAATTCTAAACAGAGGTTCGTGATAAGTTCTCGCTCTTCGTCATTAAGGTATGCTGTACGAATTTGTTCGCTGATAGTTAAGTTTCTGTCCAAGTTTAGAGAGTCTGTGTATTCTTGTGTATTTAAATTTAGGAGAGGGTGTGTATGGTCAAGGGGTTCTAAGTGAAGATCGGAAAAATTAACAGTTTTAGGCGTCGCGTTCGCGTTTATTATTGAGGTCAGAAATTCTCCCTTTGAATTAACGCGTACAACTGCGTTGGGAAGTCGTACTTTGTCAATTACTTGTGTCGGTAAAATTGCATCAGTATTAAAAAGGTCGCACTTGAGTTTGAAAATTTGTTCGGTTCTTGCTGGAATAGTTATTTGATTGTTATGAGTACAATTTGGTATTTTAGTATTGGGAATGTCTGTCAGTTGTGTTTTAAGTTGATCGTGATCGGGGACTTTATGTAGAGGAATAGTTTTGAAGTTCGTTATTAACTGTTTTGAGTTTAAGTCAACAATACATTCATAATGCTCAAGAAAATCAAGACCTAATATTCCATCAAACTCAATATCTATATTGTAGATAAAAACCTTATCAGGGTTACCTATGGCAAATGGAATAAGAGTTGATTCAGAAATAGGGATTTTCTCGTGCCTAATACTTTGGATTGTCACTTTTTCGGGAAATTTTTGACAGAAATTCTTAACGGTGTTTTCTTTAAAAATGTATTCAAAGGTTCAATCGGGCTATCATCTGATATTTCTTCAAATTGAGGGCTTTAATAATTATGGCTGATATCGTCAGAATAATATTGGTTATTGTCGGTATAATAACCGTAATCAGTTTCAGAATTTTGGGAATAATCACCATTTTGATGGTGGTTAAAATGGTGTGTCCTTTCTGGACGATAGTGTGGATTGGTCTGTATTACAGACGGTCGGAATTGATTCGGCTTAAAAGGGGGTCTTTGAAAATTCGTCGGTCAAAATGGTGGACCTTGATGGTTGGTATTATTTGTGGTTGGATTTGGCCTCGAAATTTGATTTGGCCCTACGACATTTGGTCGGATATTTTGAGTTGAGGACTGAGGGTTATTTTGGTATCTTAAACGACAGTCTGTGGATATGTGGCCTAATCGTCCACAATTTAAACATTTGGGTGGCTGACTTGGTTTCCTAGCCTGAAATGAGAGCTTAGGTGGAGCAGATTTGTTTATCTTCTGTTCCTCGAAGTAAGACAACTGAAGCTCTCTTCTTATGCGAGAATGTCCCTCCAGAAGATCTTTGGGGTGGCTGGCACTAATGATTTGGCCCAAACGAGGTTCTGGTCCACTAAGTAGTGTATTTAGAACCATCGTATCTACAAGGGTAGTCTGAGCTTCTTTTTGATCATTACTTAGTCCAGACGCTATTTTAATGCATGAGTGCATTTTCGCACTCAAAACCTGGAGCCTATTATAGAAGGTCAGGGAGGACTCATTAGAAATTTGTTTGAGACGTTGGAGATCGTGAATCAGTGAAGACAGATCACACGAGTCTCCGAAATGCAGTGTTAGAAGTTGTTTAATCTCAAGGTATGAACCGGGGTTTCTCGAGTTGACTGAGTCGCTTTTCCCTTTAGCTTATTTTTAATGTGGATCACCAATAGATATTTTTGATCCGCGGTCGACATGTTGTAAGCACAATTACAAGCATGTATCAAGGTAGGTTTTATCGGAAACTACATTTTTTGTTGCTTGTGCCATTTTGATGTGAAGAATTACAAGTTTAAAAAATAAAAGAATGAAATAAACGAGGGTTTGTAAAATGTGTTTCAATAAAAATATGGTATAAAAATTATTAAGCGAATGTATATAAACTGTAATATAAATGATATTTTGTATAATAGAACGGCATTATGAAATAATAAAATAAATATGTAAAAGTAAATCAAAATATATCAAATAAATATTTCAATTCAAATAATCAAATAATATATCAATTCAAATAATATATCAAGATTATCAAATAAATAAAATAATCGATCAAATAAAAATCAAACTCTTAAAACCTTAAACGTTAGACGATTCACTACTACTCACATCAACAGGAACATTGGAAGATCCGTGTTCTCCTTGTTATCGCAGTTGGGACTTCTTAGAGATTCTTTGCTCAGTTGAGGGATAGACTCCGCCTTTACCAGTTAGAATTAAGCTCGTGTTCTAGTAACGTTGACGGATTTCAAAATTGAGTTTTTAAAAAAGATTTATTTAACTTGTACAAAAATATAACGTTTGAAATATAAAATGAAAAATAACAATATAAACTAACTACAGACAGAGTAATAATGAATACAGTAGATGAGAAATTTTACAATATATAAGTTTAAAGATGCTGAATAGGCATAGTTGACACGGCGATTCTCACAGAGGTCGGCGGCGCCGTAATATGACACCACACCTGTCGCTGAGTAAGCTGGGAACGTTGAATTGTCGTTGCCATATAAGTTCGTGCTAAGTTTATAGTATAAACTTATATAACATATAAAAGTTAGTTAGCTTCGATGTTGTATCTCTGTTCACCAATTCTAAAAACAAAACAGAATATCTCTTCTGACATCATCAAAATTGTACAACACTGCTCTTCTAACACGTTATTTTCATTTCAATGCGCTCTGTTCAAACAAGTCCGTGGTACCCCGATTGGTTCACATCTTTCTCCAGTGTTTAATAACATTTTCATGGAACAAATGGAAACTCAGGCCGTAAACTCGTCTAATCTAAAACCTTCCTGTTGGCCTCATGGCAGAAATTCATTAGACTTGTTTCTACAAAACCTCAATGGCATACATTTTAACATTCAATTTACAATAGAAATCGAGGCCAATTCTTCTCTCCCTTTTCTTGATGTCCATATAACAAAAATCAACAATGACAGATTCTCACATACCGTCTATAGGAAACCAACCCATACCAATCGATACTTAAATGCCCAATCACACCATCACCCTTCCCGATTGAGTTCTGTAATAAAATCTTTGGCGTTTAGATCTATCGTTTAACAGATATTGCTAATAGACAAAACGAACTTAATAAGCTTTAACAAATCCTTCAACAAAACGGTTATCATCCGGATCACAATGTGTGCATAATTCGTCAATCCCAACAGCCTCCGAATACACCAAACTCATCAGAAACAGATCAACAACACCGGAAAGCCTTCCTTCCGTACATTCTAGGAGTCACTGACAAAATAACACGGATCGACATCAAATAAAGACAGCCTTCAACACCACTCAAACTATAGGTACCTTAACTAGGAACCCTAAAGAGAAAGTACCTAACGAGGAACGAGGAGTTTACGAAATTCCAACTCGCGATTGCCCACAAAGCCACATCGGTGGTACCAACAGGTGCGACAATCATCGAGTATATGAACACTCTCTGTCAGTTCGTAAAAAGATCTGGCTTCAGCTCTCGCGCATCATCATGTCCAGATATGACACTCTATCAACTTCGAGGACAGTAGGACTATCATATCTTTCAATTCCCCTAGGGCAAACCACTATCTGCGAAGCTATAGAAATAGAGAAACGACCCCTCTGTCTAAACCGACGCGATGACAGCTCACGACTTTCTAAAGCATGGTCCACCGTAATTGCCAGATTAAACAAACCAGACATGCCTACCAATACGCAACCAATCACCGCACAACCCCTTCATCACCTGACATCCCCTTCTAATCGGCCGATAACTATAAATAAAAGAAGCAGAGCAGATTCACATTCAGTTCAGTTACCTGGTGACTCTAGAGGAGTAGGCAGATTGAGGTCCCGACTTCGATCTAGACTCTGAAACTCTTTTTCACATTTGGTCTTGATAATTCAGATGCGGTTCTAACCCAGAACCTTGCCTAGTTCTAATGACCGCGGAAGCCTCTCAAAACATATATATATATATATATATATATATATATATATATATATATATATATATACATATATATATATATACTTATGTCAAAAATTAACAATCTTTAAAGACTTGGGAGACTTGGCTAGGTGAATGCCACTGGCATAGACGGCGCGCCGGTTGGCAAACTTCATCACATATGAATCCGAGACTTGGGTATTAAACAAATACATCACGAATACTTAGGTGTAAACCTCCAAAAACATATAAGTTCCTCTTCAGCCATCACGTTTTTTATGTTTTACCCAAGTCAAAATAGGTCGGCCTCTGTTCCTTTTTCCCTTTAGCGACCGTTCAATAACTTTTTAACCATCTGTGTTCTGGCATTCTTTTAACATCTCCATACCATTGGGGTGCTCGATTTTCCAGGGTCTTTGTTATAGACTTTTTTGTAAATTTAATTACCGAAACAATGAATAAAACACTTCTAAAATGTATCACAAGAACAAAAAGAAGATTCTCAACAAGAACAGGTCATCGAATTATGCGAACCGACCTGAAGAGGGCAGATGTGACTCTACCGAAACGTCGTCATTTTACCATCGATCCCGGCAGGGATAAGTTATCAACTACGCGGACGAAAGCCCGGAAACCACTTAATACATTTAGTGCCCGCGAAAACTTAAAAACAAATATATATATATATATATATATATATATATATATATATATATATATATATATAATTTACTGCATTAGACAACTAATAGAAAAAAATCAATAGAATAGACCTTGCAAGCAATGAGAAGAGTGTATATAACTGAAAAAATTATTAATATAATTAAGAGAAGGTATAAGAATAGAATAGAAAATAATTATATTAACAAAACAACGAATTACAATTACAACCAAATGATAGAATACGAAATTTAGGACATTTTACATTTACGGGGTTCTTCAACCAAACTGGAGTTTTTAGAGAAACTAAACATATTAGAGAATCTAAAATTTGTTTTTTAGGTTTTGAAGAATTTATAACTAAAATAAATTCAACTGTCAAATACTACTGATAATATCAGGTAACTGAATGTAACTGAGTTATTTTACGTGGAATGGTATATTTTTAGGACGAATTTGTATAAACTCAAAAACATAAGTTTCATAATCATGTTGTATGTTTAGGACGACTAGTTCCTGAGATAATTCAATTTATTGGAAAAGAATCTATAATTCAACCCAAACAATATAAAGTCTTAACCTTCCGAATTTGATATAGAGTTTTAAAAGTTTCATACCAATAGTTGATTTGAGGGTCATACCATATTCAAACTTAGCTTGGTAATTCATAGAAGACAAACTGGACCAAAATTTAATAACTTCAAACTCAAACTTCATTTTTCAATATTGGATTGCTGTTGTGAACTATTTTGTCAATTTAAATCATTTCAATTCAATTTATACACTGATTTTTTAATTGTTGGTACTTTGAAAATTTAAATATTTATTTGTTTTGAAAGAATTAACAATTTTAATTTTAGCAAATTTAGTAATTTATATAGAATTTGGTACATACCAAATAAATATGTAGAATGAACCTCAACCTTTAAAGGAGTAATATATCGATAAATTCTGAATGTAGGTGAAAAACATTGTTCAATAAAAAGTGTGATGCTGTTGTACCACGATTTTTTTATGTTAAGTTTTTAGCAACGAAAACGACTCTAATGGTTTTGATCAACTTTACCCAGATGCAACAATTCACGAGTGAACTTCGATTCAGCCACTAACATCTATTGTAGCAGTGGGATTTAAAATAAATGTGATTTGATATAAATGTATTTATCTCTTTAGTTTCTCTACGTACAGGATATAATTATAATGTGTTTTGATATTTATATTTTGAAATTTATTTGTAAGATTTGATTTTTTCGTTTATGTTTTGATTTTGTTTGGTGTTTAGATTAATTTGAAGCATTTGAAAGGTTAATAATACATGTTGGGGCTTTATTACTTAAAACCCTTTTTTAAAAAACAACAGAATTTATTTGAAACACAACTATCACTACTTGTTACAAAAAGGACTATTTTATAATGATTAATACAGCAAATGAACAGACCAAATGTTGTGACTCTGAACAACGTTAAAAGTCTTAAAGTTAATTCAAAAGAGCGTGATGAAGATTGATTCAAAAAGAGCGTCTTGTTTAGGAATATTCTCCTATTTATAATCTCTGCTGAAATGGGGAACTATGCAGAATCATCATTTATGCAGGTGCATCTAGTAATATAATATAGGTATTGTTTTAGTTTCTGCGTAATTCCTTTACAATGGATTATTGTTTTATTCTAGACATTAATCAGCATATTATTATTTATAAGTCATGAAAGGTGATATGTAACACTCCTCCCCCTCTTATTTAAAATTTGGAGTCTACATTTGACACAAATTTTTTTAGATTTAAAATTGATAAAATTACAAAATTCAAAATTAAAATTAGTAATATTACATTTGTTGAAACTTACAATTTGTTTAATTAGATGCGGGTTCTTGCATTTCTATTATGTTTTCATCTCGAATTGAAGATTTTCTTCGTGGTCTGAATCTTCTTAATAGGCTTCTGGATTGCCCTGGTACTGCGTTTATTGTTGGGAATATAATTGCTGGGAACTGCTTTCTACATCTTTTTCGACATTTGTAAATAATAAAAATTGAAATAATTAGTACAATTAATACGATACACAAAATTGTTAACCACTGGGTATGTCTTTGAGTAAAAGGTCTATTTATTATATCATCAAGTTCTTCGGAATAATGATCTAATTTATATTCTGCAATATTAAGTTCATCAAGTTCAAAGTTTTTGAATTTTTAAAGGCTTTAATTTAAACACATTTCGCGCACTTTTTGTTTCTTCGCAACATTCATAAGGAATGTTTGGAGTTTCGATGACTCTTGAATCTTCTGATTTGTAGTTTTTGCTTGACTGTATTCTGATTGAACCAACGTAACATATACAATGGGGTTGTAACTTCAGGATTGAATTTGTATTTATATTTATTGTTTTCGTCGTATCTTCTTTGCATTGGATACTGATTGGTAAAAGGGCATTGGTGACGATTAACCATTCATTTTCAGATATATGTTGCACCTTGTAGTCTTCAATATTAACTTCAATGGTTTGCAATTTTCGATGCTTTTGCATTTTTCCAAATTATCAATTGTAATATAAAGATTATTATCTCTGCTAACAGCTATATATTTATATGTGTTTAAGATAAGGTAAGACAATTTGGTTTTTTGATTAAAAATTGGTAAAGAGTAAACATGTAGGAGTTTGTATTCTTCAGGCTCTACTAAAGGAATTGGTAAAATAAAGACGATTTTATTATCGGATTGATAAGCTTGAAGTTCAATTATATCAAGGTATTTTGGAATATTTTCTAGATTTGGCAACATTGGTAAAACATGTGTGCTTAAACTTGTGGAAATTAGTCTTAATTGGAATATAAGATCTTCGGGTTGAATTACCGATGGATGGATGCTTTTGAGTCTTGCGAATGTGACTGAATCAATGATATCGTTAAGTTCATTTTCTATTAGAATGAATGACTCTAATAATTGTTCACATATATTTATAATTTGAAGCTTTGAATCATAAAAATTTTGGTTATCTGATATGTTAAAAATAGCGTTTTCTATTTTGTGAAGATTTTCATTGAATGTTTGCTCATCTATTTGTAATTTGCGTATTGTATAGTTAAAGTTTTTTATTACAGAATTAGTTACAGTGATTTGATTTTTCATTAAATTTTCTAGAGCTCTTTCGGCTTTTTCGACTTCATTTATGACTTTGTCGTAATATTCACCATCTGTACTGTCTAGATTTCCCGTAATTGCTTTCCATACTGAGCCTATAAAATTAAAAGCTCCTCGTTTCGTACGAGTGTTATTTAAATTAAATTCTTTTGGGTCATAAGGGTTAATATCATTTTTAATTTCACTCAATTTTTGACTGATTGACATTATTATTTTATTTAACATCGTAATATGAGGTTTGACTTCAGTGTAAAATGCTATAAGTCTTGGAGTGTCTCTTTCGATTAATTGCTTTATGTGGTTTAAGAATGAAATATCGTTTTTGAAGGAATCTAATAAAATTGTAATGTCTTTGACAACTAGTAATTTCCATTTTTCATTTGATACTTTTAAGTCTGATTCATAGTAGTATTGTATTCCTAGCGTGTTATTTAGAGTTGAAATTTTATAATTACTTGCTTGACTTACTGTGATTAGTACAGCCAGAATGATGATGTATTTCATTTGAAAAGAAAGAAAATCTATTTTAAGATTGAGCTAACTTGATCTGAGTTAATTGTGAATTCTCTGTTTGTTTCTAAGTCTTTGATTTTTAAGGCATTATTTCTTAATATTTGTATCACTTTATAAGGACCATTCGATTTGTTACTTAGTTTATGTTTTATCTGTGATTCTTTTATGAATATAAAATCATTTACTTCAATATCTTTTGGGTTTGGTTTCGCTTTTTGATCGTGACGTTCTTTAGATTTGAATTTTTTCAAAATTGTTTTTTCTCTCGCTACTTTATAAAAATATGAAATTTTATTATTTAGTTCACGTACATATTTCGAAATTAGTTCTTCTTGATTAAATAATTTTTCAAGTGGTCTTGAATTTGTGTGACCAAAAATTAGTTCGTATGGCGTATAACCATGGGTACTACTTATAGAATTATTATAGCATATAACCGCATATGGGATGCATGTTAGTGGATGATCTCCCGGTTTTTCAGTAACTGTTGATCTTATCATTTCCAATAAGGTACTCATAAATCTTTCGATTGAACCATTGCTCTGTGGATGATTGACTGATGAAAATGTTAGTTTAATATTATAAAGAGTACATAGATCTCTCATTAATTGGTTATCGAATTCTCTACCTCTATCACAATGTATTCTTAGTGGCGTACCGTAGTGTATGAAATATAATAATAGTGTATTGATAACATTTTTCGCAGATTTATTTTCAATTGGATAAGCTTGGGTAAATTTAGAAAATTCATCTCTTATCACGAGTACATAATTTTTCTCTGGTATTTCTAATATGTCGAGGTTAATGCGTTCAAACAGTGTTTTCGACGTCTCTGTTATTACTAAGGGATTTGATAGATTTTTTCTACAAGCTTTGGATTTAATACATACTTCGCAATTTTTTATGAAATTTTCAACGTCTTTGATTAAATTTTCCCACTGATATTTTCGTTTTATTCTTGTTACTGTTTCTTGGATACCTCTATGCATGTTTAATTTGCCCGTATGATTTTCTTCGATAATTATATTTCTTTGTTCTTTTTCTGGGATTATAATGTTTGGGTTACAAGTTATAAATTCTATTTCATTATCGGAAAAAATGAAAGATAGCATTTCTAAAATTGGTACATTTTTTAATTCTTCCATATAGTATTTATCGTTTTCTAACAATATCTCTTTATTGTAGTAAAGAATTTCAAAGATTGCTTGGTCAGGATTTAAATGTGGAACAATTATAAGGTAATACTTTCGTTTAGGATTGCATTTTGATGTGACGACGTTTATTCTGTGTTCTTCATACATTGTATTTAAGTCAATTAAATCATCAGCTATTTTAAATTGTGAATCAGTTAATTCGCCTGGCTTTAAGAATGATATAATTCTCTTTTGATGTTTATCTAGAAATTTCTCATTAGTAAAATTACATTTAGAATAATCAATTAATGGTTTTGATTCGTGTAGTTTCTTAAAAATATTATATTCTTCTAAGATTGTTTCATATCCGATTTCTGTATTTGGAGTATTCGGTCTTTCTTCATTTTCTTCTTCTTCTTTTTCTTCTTTTATTGTACTTCCGTAGAATATTTTTGAATAATCTCTGAGATGATTAATTCTTATTCGAGATAAGGCATCGGCATTGGTATTTTGTTTACATAAGGCGGTAATTGCTTCTTTTTCTTCAAAATTTAAATGTTCTAAACGCAAGGATTTTTCGACTCGTTGTTGTCTTGAATATAAGTTTTCCTTTTGTAGATTTAAAATTAATGTTTGATTCTTATTTACTGGACTATTTTCAATAAAAGGTTCAATTATTAATTCATCAAAAATTACTCTTTTCTTTTGTTCGCTTTTATTTAAAATTGACGTTAGAAATTCACCTTTTTCATTCGTTTTGATTACACAATTTGGCAATATGACATTTTCTTTTTCTTGTGAATGTAAAATTAGTTCGGCATTTTTTTCATTACAATTTAACTTGAATATTTGTTCAGTTCTTGACAATTTCATTCTCTTTGTATAATGGCAAAGTTATATATTTGGTTATTAGTTTTCTATTTTTTAAATCAACTAGACACTCATATTGTTGTAAAAAATCTATACCTAATAAACCATCAAATTCTATATTTAAGTTATGTACGAATACTTCCATTTCGTCATTTTTCAAAAAGAAATCAAAATTTATTGCTTTATTTATTTCAAAAAATTGGTTAGTTACACCTTGAACTCTTATGGGTTCTACGCTTTTTATTTTTTCTTGTTCAAATAAATTTGGTTTCAAAATTGATATACCTGCTCCGGTATCGATTAAATAGCGATATTTTCCGTCATGAGTTTTTATATAAAATAAATTATTTGAATTGCTTGCGTTTACGAATTCTGATCTTATTCTTGGCTTTCTAAATTCTGTGCTTGACTGGTTGGAATGAGATGAGTAGAAGTGCCAGTCTTTATTTCCACTCTTTGTTCGTTTAAATGAAATGTTTTTCTTGGAGGATTTTGCACGTTTCTTGTATTTGAAGAATTGCTTTGATAATTATTTTCCTTATAATTATTTTGGTTAGGTGGTCTTTGATAATAATTTTCTCTTTGATTTTGATTATTATTTTCATGTCTATTCACAAAGGTATGATTTGGATTGAAATTTCTTTGATTTCCCGAATTATATTGATAATTTCGGTTTTGATTATAGTATTTTTCATTATTTTGTTTTTTGCGGCATTCTGAAATTAAATGTCCCGACTTTTTGCAATAATTACATGTCTTTTTATTTTTACTTTGAAAGTTTGAAGAATTTACTTGTGGCTTTTTACTTTCTAGATACGTTAATTGATATTAAGTTTTTACTATATTTGCAGCTTCTGCGAGATTGCAAGGTCGCGATGCTCGTACGATTGCACCTAGCTTATGTTCGAGACCTACTAAAAGTGTTTGTAGGGCTACTTTGTCTACTAACGCTTGCTGTGCGGTTTTCTGTTCTCGGGGTAATGTTACTTGCTGATTTATTGCGGCGTAAAGTTTTGAATGATGTGCGTTTATGCGATGCACATAGTTTTGAGGATTTTCATTGTTTCCCTGTTTAATTTGTTGTAAGTCGTAGATTAGACTTGTTAAGTCTCTCGAATCACCGAAGTGTGTTTTTAAAATAGTTTTGATTTGATCCCAATTTTTCAAGTCGTGTGAGTTTATTAGTTGAGATGCTCGTCCTTTTAGTTTGTTTTTTAAATGTACAGTTAAGAGATATGTTTGCTGGTCTGTTGCTACGTCAAATGCTGCGTCACAAGAATTTATAAATGTATTTAATAATATTGAATCTCCATCATATTCTGGTATAATGTGACATAATTCGCTTAACCTATATTCTATAAGATTTAAGTCTTCTTGGCTCATTTTTATTCGTTTAATTCCACCTCAATTTTAACGAAAAACTTCAAATTAAAATTGCTCAAGTTACTTCCGATATTCCCTCGAAAATAAACTTGCGGATCTCGATTCTGTCCGATTTTCGCTCGACTCCAAAATCTAACCCCTTTAATGGAATTGTTACAAATTTTTACACACGTATTTTATTTAACGACTTGGGAAAATAATTGAATATAGGGAACAATTATATAGCAATTTTCACAGTATAATAACAAATCTTTACTCACTTTGATTTTCTGGAAGATGCTCTGTAGTGCGTGCGGTTCTTTCCGGTTGAAGGTTTGGAAACCACCAGATCTTCTTGGAATTTCTGTTCTGTTTCTCTTGGATCACCAAAAATCTCTGTTTTTCCGATCCTGCTGACTGCGTCAATTGTTGGGGCTTTATTACTTAAAACCCTTTTTTAAAAAACAACAGAATTTATTTGAAACACAACTATCACTACTTGTTACAAAAAGGACTATTTTATAATGATTAATACAGCAAATGAACAGACCAAATGTTGTGACTCTGAACAACGTTAAAAGTCTTAAAGTTAATTCAAAAGAGCGTGATGAAGATTGATTCAAAAAGAGCGTCTTGTTTAAGAATATTCTCCTATTTATAATCTCTGCTGAAAATGGGGAACTATGCAGAATCATCATTTATGCAGGTGCATCTAGTAATATAATATAGGTATTGTTTTAGTTTCTGCGTAATTCCTTTACAATGGATTATTGTTTTATTCTAGACATTAACCAGCATATTATTATTTCATGAAAGTCATGAAAGGTGATATGTAACATACATAATAATAAAAATTGTGGTTGTTTTATTATTGACAAAGGGTCAATTGGCGCATACAAATTTTAAAGAAAAGGAGTCTCTTGAGCTGGAGCAATATATTCAAAGGTAAAGAAGATTGTGTGGAGTTTTTACTGAGTAGACAATTGTGAAAAGAAAATAAATAAAGTCCAAACATCACCACAAAGTAAATATATATATATATATATATATATATATATATATATATATATATATATGTGGAAAGGGAACAACTGTTTTACCCTTCCAAATGGTTCTCGGTCCTCGGTTTATATATTTTTTATTGAGATATCTTGGGTTTTTGGGAGCATTGAAATAATTCTAATTTAGTTTTTCGTAAAATATAATAATTAAAATATAATAATTACCACGAAAAACTAAATTAGAATTATTTCAATGGTCCCAAAAACCCAAGATTTCTCAATTAAATATATATATATATATATATATATATATATATATATATATATATATATATATATATAAGCGGTATACACTCATCTTGACAACTATATTGCCAGCAAATTAAGCTTTATAAACACTATTCCGTACTGAATATGAAACAAAAGACCACCTACTACTTCAGAAACAATCTTTGTTGAATACCATAAATCACTTGATATAGTTGAATTGTCAACTATTTTGAAATCACTAGAAGAATGCTAGAACAACAGTTAATCTGCACACCCGACAAAATGACGATCGAAAGAGACGTCGGACAAGGGAATAATATGTCGCCAAACTATTCATAAACATTATAGTGGGTATCACAATAAATAGCAAGGAAGGATAGTATACAAAGCATTGCTTGATCAACCAGCCACCTTGTGAAGAATCACCGTGTCTTAGGCCCGCTCTCGAGTTGTTGTCTGTTGACAGTTGAAGGGTTTTTCTTGTTTTATTTCATCTGATTAATGTGCTATTGGTAACAACTTATTTAAAAAAGGTTACGATGCAAATATTAGCAGCCATTTTGAGACATCTGCTTTCGGAAAAATGTACATCCATCGAACAATCTTTTATGTACTATCCTTAGACTACATCAACTGAGGTTTGCAGGCGATATTGCGTTCATAACTGATAACTTAGGAGAAGCTATACCTTATCTGCAAAACGCAACGAGGAAAATTGCTCTGACAAAAAATTAGAAAACCTAAGATGATGACTAAGCTGGTTCCAAGTTAATACATAAATGTGGACAACAAAAATGTTCAGACGATGAAGAATTATATATGCCTGGGACATAAAATATAAGTTGGTTGAGGTAACCAAACAATAGAATTGTCTGGAAAACACTAGAATAAGCTTTGCTAGGTAAATTATGAGATGTGTTAAAGGCATATGTGTCAAAAGCAATCCAAAGGGGAAATTCTTTAATGTGCGCATTCTCTGCAGTTCTTAACAGAGATCTTGACACATAGTAAAAAATTATTACTTCAAAATTGCAAATAACATAACACAAAATGGAGAAGGGAGGAACAGAATAAGAAATGAAGAACTGCGTTGGAAATCATGTGTTATTGATATCGTAGACCACATACTGAGGCTAAAATGGCGGTGGGTAGGACATGTTGTCAGGATGCAGGCTAATCGATAGACCAGAGAATCCTAGAGTGGAAACCGAGATATCCCTACCAGATCGACAGACAAAATCAAAAGAATACGGACAAATTATTAGAAATTGGGGAGCAACTGCTCAGGACAGAAGAAACTGAGTATATTTCGAAGAGGCTTATATCCATCAGCGGAAGGGAAAACTAAATTTCTAGGACATATATACGATTGCTCTCTTTTATACTAGGTCCTATGAAGAAGTTACTTATCAGTTTTATGCGTTGTAATAGCTGTGCAATCTCCAACATTGAGTAATATAATACAATAACAATCACATGCTCACTGGAAGCTGTAGTTCAATCTGTTTTATTTCCCAATATTTTTCGGCATACTCTGAATTAAATTGAAGTTGAATAGGTTGTTTATAATTTGTATTTAGAAAAGAGTAAAAAATATAGTTTTTGAACAAGATTTATAGCAAACATATATGTTTTGTTTGCTAACTAAAGTCATAGGATAGTGTAACATAATATTATATTCATTAAAAACAAGAAATTCCATTCAAGAATTGCACTTTCGCATATTAATATTGTTGGTAAATCAATCCCGTCGAAAGAGATCCATTTTAAGAAATATGTGACTACTTTAAAAAGCAATCTCATCAATATTGTGCAATGCCAAAGTTGATTAACTATTTCTAGGTTCATCACGCTTTATTATTAATCAACATACACCAGTAAATTCCAATTTCCATTGTAAATGTATTATACTGGTATCAATAATAATGTGCATGATTGTTATAAATTATAGTCAAAAAAAATTACGCTCTGACATAAATATTAATTTTCAGTAGATACAATTTTATACGAAGAATTTATATTGTTTCAGTAGTATGGTTGTTCAACAGATCAATAGTGTACTATACTTAGACAGGAAGTTGTTGTATTGTTGTAGTATTTAAATTCATCTATAAAAACCGCTGTGAATTTCTTCTTGAAAACTAAACATGTAGAATACAATAAAAAAATTAATTTATGTTTTCTATCGTCCAAATTAACTGTGTAGTTTTAGCTTAACTTGTCATTGTCAAGTGCTTACATATGTATTAATATTGACATATGTAAGCATATATATAAGTTTTATTGGAGTTCGTACTTGTCTCACCCATTGTTCTCTAATTGGTAGCCGCTTGTTGATTTGTTATGTTGTGGGTATGTACTGTGATTCCCCAAATTTTCTAAACATGTAGTACCTAACGTTTGGCTTTAGTAGGAGAGCTAGAGCGGGTTTTTGCTCGTCATCACGAAAATGGACAGAATATGTTGTGTTAAGTTACATTCCTAAATTACATCACCATTCTGTTCAGGCGTCCGTTGAAGCGATAACCGAGCACAGCTACAGGGGGTCATGCTCATGGTCGAGCCAACGTTCCAAAATTGGCTATATAGAAGATTATCAAGTCAAATTTCCGATGGGCGTCTGCCTAGATCGTTACCATCAGGGTGGCGGACAGGGGTAAAGTTGTCAAAAAAAGAGTGAACCTCATTATCAAGTAAATGGACGCCATTTGCACACGTTTTTCGTTTACACATAGGAAATCACAATCCAAAAGGGCGTCTATCTAAGTGTTGACGAAGGAACTTAACCCGTTAACGCTCGTTATCCTAAAAATGGACGCCATTTTTACTAATCACTTGTTAATATGTAAGAATACATAATTCAAAAAGGAGGACAGTCACGTGTTGACGAAGGACCTTAAATCTGGGTAATTTTGAAACATGCGGTTAACGCTCGCCATCGGGAAAATGAAGGCTATTTGCACTAATTACTTGTTTATATATAAGAAACCAATACTCAAATGGCCGACAGCTTAGTGATAAGGATGGACCTCTAAATGAGGATAATTAAGCCACAAATTCAGTTATTTACCATTAGCTACAGATAAATATTATAAAATAAAAGTAGTATATATTCATGATTCTTTTCTTTACTAACGGCTGTTTAACCATATCCTACACTAATGAAAGTGTTTTTTTCATTTTGAGGGTAAAGTTTGGAATTAAATTAACTCAAAAATGGCAAATGGACCTCGATTTCACAATCTATCCTGTGGAAATTAGACAACTTTTGAATAAATATAAATATATATATGTATAAGATTTGCATAGTGATCTTTATTGGATTATGGCTCAAATTGAACATGTTTGTTTTAATTTTATTTAAATTAAAATAACTCCTTAGGTCAGTACAATTTTTAATTTCATCTTTTTAACATTAGTTGTTATAATTTTAAGTAGCCTCACTAATAAAATGTTCGACCAGTTTGTTATAATATATAATTTTATTTGTAAATAATACTTGAAAATTGTAAATATTTTATTAAAATTTAGTTCCGTAAATATTCTTATGAAAGCAAAACTCTATTTTTAAGAATTCAATTCTAGCCAAGTATTTTTAATATCAAATTTTAATAACACAATTACACTTCAATTTTAATTAATTTTCAGCAATTTATTGATATTAATTTAAAATAATTAAAATCGAAGACAAAAGGTTAAACAGTAAGGTCAGGAAATATTAAACTAGTAATTAGTTATTTAAATATTGAGACAAGGTTTTTGTTTCAGGAATATGATACAAATAAAGAAACATTGCAAAGCTATTATACACAAATGTAAGACATTTTAGAAAATTCCTATCAATTAATTGCTGAAAATTAATTAAAATTGTGTTATTAAAATTTGATATTAAAAATATTTGGCTGGAATTGAATTCTTAAAAATAGAGTTTTACGTTCATAAGAATATTTAAGGAATTAAATTTTAATAACATTTTTACAATTTTCAAATATTGTTTTATATAAAATTGAATAAGTATAATAAATTAATCAAACATTTTATTAGTGAAGTTATTTAAAATTATAACAGTCTACGTTCAAAACAATTAAAAATTTTATTGACCTAAGTAATTTACTTTTAAACAAGTTATTTTAATTTATATAAAATTAAAAATTTGAGTCATATTCCAATAAAGGTCAATATGCAAATCAGTATTTCGGTAAAAAACAAAGGAAACTTATTCACGATGTGTCATTAGCGTAGGATATGCTTAAACAGCCGTTAATAAATAAAAGAGTAATGAATAAGTACTACTTTTATTTTAAAATATTTATCTGTAGCTGATGGTAAATAACTGAATTTGTGGCTTAATTATCCTCATTTAGAGGTCCATCTTCATCACTAAGCTGTCGGTCTTTTGAGTATTGGTTTCTTATATATAAACAAGTAATTAGTGCAAATAGCGTTCATTTTCCCGATGGCCAGCGTTAACCGGATGTTTCAAAATTACCGAGATTTAAGGTCCTTCCTTAACACGTAGTTGTCCTCCTTTTTGAATTACGTATTCTTACATATTAACAAGTGAATAGTAAAAATGGCGTCCATTTTCAGGATAACGAGCGTTTCAACTAACGCCTGAACAGAAACGTGATGTAATTTAGGAATGTAATGATGAATTGGAGTTTCCACAGTTTATTCTGTCTGACATCGTGATGGAACTCTGTGAAATTGATGGAAGGAAACTTCGGACTTTACGGTAATTTTGATCATTTCGTCTTATTGGTCCTATATAAGTATGTTGACGGTCATCTTATGGAGTTTTATACACTTCTTATTGCTCTAAGAGTATTTTCGTTTTTCAATTTGTCAACACCGTATAGATTTTTCGGTACCTTCTGGAAATGCTGTTAATATTATGCCTACATAGAATTCTATGGATGTTTAATTTTGTTCTTCAGTTAGTCTGTGTGCGCTGGTTACCAAACAAAGTCTTAACCACGGTTTTAACTCCTTAAGATTTCCCATGAAAAGGTTTGAAATTATCGGTGAGGGAGTTTATCATTATTATTTATTATAAAGGATATTCGTTTACTTTTTTATAAAGTTAGATAAAGTTGGTATTCATCAGTAAGTGTATTATCATTCACAAGCTAAGTAGTTATGTAGGACGATATTTTTTGTATGTATGTTACCTGATTTCTTCTCCTCTTGTCCACCGATTTGGACGATTATGGTCTTGTTTAATAGAGTATATATCCGGATTGGTGAAACTTGAAATTTGGGAGTAGAATTCTTTTGGGAAAGTGATGAAATTTGTGAATGAACACATGCGTGCATGGAAATCGACCAACATACCTAACATATTGGTCGATTTTTATAAAACCCTTTGTCAATGTGAATAGTTTTTTAAGTGTAATCTATTAAAGAAGTTCCCTAGGTGGTCTCACATCCTTTTCTGCTACTTGCAACATACAGTTTTGCAGAAAATCGCCAAAAAATCCAATATTCTTATCAATAATTCCATCGAAGTGACGTAACTGACATGTCCTCGTAAATATTTTGATTCCAACATAATAGTGCGGGAATTGCAGGCACTGGAAATTTTAATTGCGAATTTGAAAATTTTCTATGTACATCCCAAGCATAGTATAGTATCTTCGGCTCCTGAAATCAATGAGTACGAAGCTCATTCTGCTTGTATACCTGGCAAATACTGATTGAAAAAAAATTCTTCAATTCTGCGAAGACGGTGCTTTTGGTGTTACCTACTCCCGGCCTAATAAAAAATTCAGTGACAACACATGTCAAGCCCTAAACTGCTATTTGGTACGATTATATACAGGGTGTTTAGTTGTACCAAACAAAACCACAAAATAAAGTATTAAGAGCAATAACAATAGCACAAATTCATATCGATATATAAAATAACTAATTTATCATTTCTTAGTGCAAATTTCACAGCGGATTCAATTATACAGAAAACTTTTCCAGAAGTGTTTGTTGATTGTAAGAGCAATTACTCCTAATATTAAAAGTTCAATTTAATATGTAGTTGTGGGAAGTTTTGATAGACCACTATGATTGACTAACACAAGGTATATAATACACAGCAAATAATTATATAATGCAGCCATCAGTAGTTGAATATATATGATAATGAAATTATGGAGCGGAGTAGAATAGTTGTTAAATAGGGTGGTTAAAAAATGTTAAAATAAAGCTATACCAATAAGGTAGACCATTAGCAGTTGAATTTACATCTTGCTTAGAATATAGATTGGAATGAAATTAGGGGTATACATGGTTATTAAAAAATTTATATTGGGTGGCAATAAGTAGATTTTTTTCTTTTAGTGCCTAGCCTAAGTTTCAATTAGGGTGTAGAGGAGCTATTGTTATACAGGGTGAATATATTTCAACCATCATATCCTACGAAGTAGGATGATAGTTACAGAAAGCACTTAAAAAATTTATGATGGTCCATAGGCAACCGTATGTACAGGATGGTTCGAATATAGGGTGCAGTGGGCGAAAAATGTTAGAAAATATTATAAAGTGTCGTCCATAAATATGTGATAGTGAAATATAGAGCGGAGAAGAATAATTTTTATACAGGGTGGTTAAAAATTTTACAATAATGTGATACTTATAAGGTAGTTAACAGAATGGTTGAGATATATATTGTGAAGTGGAATTATTACAAAGTGTTTTAATAAACAATTAGTTTACAGAGCAAATGTCCCCTACTAAAACTGTCGTTCTTTCTAGTAATTAAAACAGTTTTAAATTTATATCTAACACAAAAGCATAAAGTATACAGATATATACACACGTTATTCAGAGGTTAAGTTGTGTTAACTGTACGCGTGATGGCGTTGGGTATTTTAATGATTTATTTCATATAATGTCATCAAAACGGTCCAAATAATTACAATTCTTATAAAATGTTTGGAGAAGACAATGTCTGTCTGGTCAGTGAGGTTAACATATTTTTGGCTTTGAGAATTAGGTTTTCGCGGCCAGAGTCACAGACGGATTTATTTTGTTTTTTCTCATCCTTGAAAAAGCCCCTTATAGGTGTGGGCAAAACGTCGGAAAATTTTGTTTATATGCCGGTTTAGGTATATAAATAAATTATTTCGAAAAAATGACGGGGTCCAAATCCGGAAAAGAAGGATCAGATATTTTTGGCTAATTAAGTTAATGGGTACCAGTTCATTTTGTTTGTAAACTTTTACCTGTCAATTTAAATAAAAATGTATCATTCTGAGATGTTTGGGGTTATCGATATTACCTGGTCTATTAAGGTTATACACACAAAATAAAAATTAAAAAATAAATAATAAAAACTACCCGAGTTGAAAAAAATTGTAAGTTGTAAATAAAACATTTAAAAATATATATAACCGACTTCCAAGTATAACTAAAAAGTTGAAAATAATTTTAACAAAATACAAACTTAGACAATAAATAACACTTTTAATGTTTTTAGGTACCTACACACAAAGTAAAAAATGTACAAATAAATTACCTACCTATCTAGTATATTTTTGAAGTCGGAGCCAAGCAAATCTGAAATTCTGCATTGCGTACTAATCTACAACTTCATCAAACTTGATTGTTGCTTGGCATCGACTTCAAAAATATACTAGATAGTTAGGTAAGTAATTTGTACAGAATGAGTACCTTTTACTGTTTTTTTTTTCGGCACAGTGGCAACGTCCACAGTCTGCAGATTGATAGTTGGTTGATGGTTTCTTACAATCAATGCCATAATTAAGAACAATTTCTTGCCGTTAGTGTCAAACGTTTTCATTGAAAATCTTCAGGAGTGTACCAATCGAAAACAGATGATGTGGTTCAGATATGTCAATAATACCTGACAGCTGGTCGCTTCACATTTTTAGTACATAATTTTAGCTATACCGTATACAGAAAAACAACTTTGTAGACGCTAGATGTAAAGATCGACATCCAGGATTTTCATTACATCTCGCGTCTAGAAATTTAACGATATGTATCAAATACAATAAAAATTGTTCGAGAGGACATTCTATTGTTAGACGCGCAACTGATGAAGGTTCCCAACCAGAAACAATATATATTATATTTATTGCCTTGCGTCCAAAAGAATGACACCTGCGAAAAAAATTTGTTAATGCTTATCGATTAGCAGGACAACTACAAACCGTCGCTTAACTACTAGGCGTCATCAAGATTTTGGTATTCAGCCCCATAATCTTCCCTTGGATCCGCCAGTGCATTCAGCTAACATTGCGTAAACAGACCACGTCAAATATAGTTCTCAACACAAACCAGACAATTGCCGGCATAAGCCTGGCCACGGATCATCATAACAAAACAACACATTCTATAAGTTTTGAAGAGGGCATATTTATTAAGGCATTTAAAATCTTGGAACTATTGAAAATAAGATACAAGGGGACTTGTATCTTGATCTATTGAATAATACTTCTCTTCCTGCCGCACGGAGATGAACAACACCCAATCTATAGCAAAATAAAACACACCACGATCGTGATAATATCGTGATAGAAACTAATTGATTTTTTAAAACGCATCTATGGATCATATTTTAAATAAGTCGATCTACAATTAGTATTTTTTGTAAGAATCTCTATTGATTTGCAATAAAGTATTTTCAACAAGAGTGAATTTAGTGTCAATCACGGGCATATGTTTAAAGCTTTCATTTCACCAAAAGATGTAGTAACAACTTGAAATATCTTTCTATTGATAGAGTGACTCTACTCACTACTGTACTTCAAATTAAGTTCGTATACAAAATAATATATATCTGTGCTTTATATAAAATGTAATATATAAAAATATTTTACAATAAGCTTAAGATAGAAACATTCAAAAATGCTAGCAAAAAACAGTATCAATTTAATCAATCTTAACATATAGTGAGTCATCCTTCATGAATAGCCAGACGGACATTTTAAAGTGATAATGTATACTCAATATAGCAACTGAAGACGTATCTACAGAAATTTGAGTAAAATTGAATTTTATATTTAATTCATGTTGCTGGTTTGTAGCTAGATTGTCAATTATTATATTAAAATATTGACATATTTATGAGCCGAAACTGACATTATAATTATTTGAGATTAAATCAGACGAATTTTACGCTAAATTATTTATTGTTATGCCACAGTTGTTTGTTTTATCTAATAAATTCGACACTTCATTCAACGAGGATATTAAGGAAACGTCTCACTGTGAATACCAAAAGGTTTACAAAGACTATTTTTCTAACCGATTTTATAGCTTTTTTATTGTTCTGGAATCATCTGAAGTATGAGATATTTGGTATCATCCTGATTGAAATTCTTCTGATATATCACCTTTGCTGCTTAGAGAATTAAATATTTCTTCTGTGATTTGTTGTTGATTATAATAAAATATATTTGCATTTATTATTAGTAACACTAGGACACTCAGAAACACATCTTACAGATATTGTCTTTTAGTGTTAATTAACAAGTGATTATTATTTTATTTATTTGGCTGAAAGTGACTTTTATGAAACATATTTCCAAATATATATTAATACTATTCAGAAAATATTATCCAAGTATCCTAAATTCGAAGATCTTAGGGGTACAGCTATAACTATAATAGTTTTCGACAGATGAACTCTTATCTATTTTACAATCCATTAAACGCAAGAATCTTTGTAATTTCTATGATAGAAATGGGGGACGGGGCAACGATGAAGTTGTCGGCTTAAACAATATATTGTCTTCAGTTCAATGGAAAATTCGAATTCTTTCGGGTGATTTTTCTCACAGGAATCACTGCTCTATGAGCTATTTTTCTCTGAAACAGGAGTTTTCAGATGTTGAATTAAGTTTCGCGTTAACATTTCAGAATTCCGTTGTATGTACGAAATACATTAGTAAGAATTCGAGATTTCTATCCGTTAAGGGAAGTGTGCAATTGATGAAGGTTCTCGACTAGAAAATCTGCCTTGCGTACAATTTAATAGTAGATTATTAAATCTCCAAAAGACAGTATCGTAATTGCTTTGACAGATTTAAGTTAACCTACGAATTCTTTTGTGTGATTTTTATGAAAACTGCACTAGACACGGTACGACTTTCTAAAAGCTCTATGAGGTAGTTTTCGTCAAATTTTCCAAATATATATATATATATATATATATATATATGAGCAAGGCTAGGTTCCGGGTGACAACCGCCTCTGAATTTATTATATACTCGACGTTTCGACTCCGGCTTTGGAGCCATTATCAAGAGACAACAGTGAAAAAAAGTTTCAGAGTCTAGATCGTACTCGGGGCCTCTATCTGCCTACTCCCCAAGAGTCACTAGGTAACTGAACTGTTCAGTTCTAACTTAGGTGGTCAATCTTTAGGTCTGTTAATTATACTGACACTCATTTAATAGTCTCCTCTCTGTGGCATCTTTTTATAAATCGTTATACAGTTTTAAACGATACAGTATAATAGGACGTAGTTTCCAATTCTAATTAACTTTGTCAACAATATGAGTTATTATTGAAAATAAAGGTACTTAACTTTAAAAATTATATTTGTTATCAAACTTAGTACACAATTTGGAAAAGTGGCATTAAGATCTGTTATACAATGTTTAGTGATGTTGCATAATTAGATACATTTTATAATTTTTATTACCCCTGTTTTATAATAATTTATATATTATGAAAAATAAAGGTATTTTACTTTTAATAATATTCATATTTGCTCACAAACCTCGTATACATTTACTCTTCTTAAAATTATTAATAAAAAAAGCACTCCGGGAGTGCCGGCAGAAGTGAAAACTTCAAAATTAACGTTGTGTTTAATTATTATTATTATTATTATCATTTATGAGGTAGAATACAATATGGGTACACTACGGTTTAGGTACGTTCTTGTTCGTCGTTTTTTTTTGGCATTTTTTAAACTTAAACACTAAGTTATGCAAATATAAAGCCATTCAAGGGTGGAAAACACAAAAAAAAATAAATAAATAACTATGGTAGTGTATGAATCTGCACTCTCGTGAAGGGTTTTCCACCACTCCCCCTCCCCGCCCGGGAGGGGTTTCTCAGGATCACGTCCTATTGTTGTATCTTCGTTTTTGTTGAAGACAATGCTGGAAAACCCTGCATGAGAAAAATAAAAAATAAATACATTTTTATAACTTTATTAGTATTACTATATATACATTTATACACAACAAATAATGAAAGATTTGTACCTCTATATACACATATAATTAACAAATTATCTTTTGTAAAATACACATGTTAAATTTATAAAGGATACATGTCATCTCTTCAAACTTACTAACATTAAAAAAACTTACTAACATTTAAAAACCTACTAACACGAAAAAAAAAACACTATACTATAGGATATCTCTCAGCAATTTGTAACACAATATTTCGAAACTGTTCCTGTGTAGTTCTTCCCTTATAATATTGCCTCCACATAAACTGATCTATATACTCAGGCAACATTTCTGACTTTAAGACATTAAGTTGCCTGAGATATAATTTCAGTTTGGCCCAGAAACTCTCCACAGTGTTTGTACAAGTACCAGTTTCTGGATCTTTGAAATATTTGCTATGGTTCACCGTCTTGTGGGTGTATGGCGATACATTACCCAGGGTGCTCAATGTGCTGTAACCTTTCCAACAATCAGTCCAGATCTCCGTCCCTGGAAGGACATGTTTGATAATTTCTTCTAGTAAAACTGTTGACCCCCTATTTGGAATGTACTTAATAACTCCTTTTTTCTGCTGTACATCGTACATTCCTAAAATCCATTTCTCTCTGACTAAACGCCCTACGTTGTATTTACGTTTAGTTACGACGCTTTCGTCAATCTGGACTACACACCCTGGGCCACCAAGTAAATGAATGTTAGGTTCATTTAACAGCTTCCAAGAACACACATCTCTGAGGAATCGATACTGTTGTTTAACAGTTTGTACTGGTATACCTAATGTTCTACTTGCGACACCAACTCTGCTTTCTGCAGCCGACATCCACATTATATAAAAAACCTCCTTTATTTGCAAGTGCATATTTTCGAAATAGCTGCCACTTAAAATGCTTTTTTGAGTTTTACATTTCCGGCATACAAATGAGTGGTTCAAGGGTTTTCCTACTCTTCTCCACAACACCATGTACCTTCTGCAGGTCTTTATACTGCAACGAATGTTACTTTTTAACAAATTCGCATTTTGTAAAGCCTCTATAATCTGCAGGTCGTCTTTTCTAAACAACTCAAATATGTCCTCAAGGTTATTTACTTCCATTGTAAATACTTGGGAAAAACACTATTAAACACTCAACGAAACAAACACCTTATTACTTCGACCTGAAGAACACAATAAATAATCATAATGGCGATATAAACATAAACATACAATACGCGGAGCGATTTATGACATCGTCAAATAGATCCACATTTAACCAATTAGGTCGCAAATTAACACAAATCTGTAACACGGGAATGAAATATTCGCGCGGGGCGATCTGGTACAACACCGATAACGCGGAGCGATCTATCCGCGACGATATATAGATCCACTCTTATTAATATTTATTTCTTATTCAATATGTATTTTCCACCTTTATTTTAGTCCCAATATGCTTGTTATACACCCTATTATCATTATCTGTTTCAATAACCTTTCATTAGCAGACCCTTCTCCCTTCCCCTCGATCTTACGCTTTTTCGATCAGCATCACGTGACCCTGACGCGAGTTTGGAAATTTTTACCCATACAAAAAAAAGTGCTCAGCGCCGCTAAAGAAGTTTTCACTTCAAAAATAAATCTTTTGATTATGAATACAAACTGAATATACATATTAACTGACACTTATTTTAATTAATTCCATTTATTTACAATTGACCCCAATTTCCGAACAGTTAATAACAGCAACTCCACGAAAGCTTACTGTATAAGAATGTTGTTAAAAAAGTTTTTCCCGATTTTCTAAAAAGTGGTATAAGCTGTGTTATTAAAAAATATATGGGACCACTTCAGGATCCCCCAGAATTAATTCAATTTCTTTTTAAAAATTTTGGTAAAAAAAATTAAAAGGCAGTAAAGACGAGTTGTTCAAGAGGAACGAAATTAATTGATCAATAATTGTTCCTCATTGCACTCATAAACTGAGCTGAGGGACCCTGCAGATTATTACCTGTGACAGTGACCATTTATTTTGATGTGAAATTAAGATATACTTTAAGATAGTGTTCACAGAAAGGAATGTTCTAGTTGCATTTCTATCAACTGGAATTTGGCCACTAACGCCTCCGTTAAACACGAACTGTTTTTTTTTTAATTGAAAATACAACTTTTTCTGGGATTCTGAAAATTCAGATCTTACAAAAGAAAGACATGTTCAGCATGAGTTAACATTGGTGTGGGGATAATATCTGTTTTTCAAATTATTAGTTTTCTACTGCTAAACAACTAAATGAATCCCAATATTTAGATTACCTTCAAGAATCGGGAACATTGAAAGGAGAATATCGCCCTCGCCTTGACGCAAGTGCTACTTTAGTGAACAATTTCCTCATTGGTGGGTTGGTCATGGAAGTGAGTTTGCTTGGCCCTCCAGATGTCTTAATTTCAATCCTTTAGACTTTTCATTATTTCCGCCAATGCGACTGAAATTACCTAGTAGACAAGAGTTTGTTTATTTTCAGAGATCTTTGAGAAACCGTGAAATATAGTAAAGGGCGGTCATTTTCAACAATTATTTTAATTTTTTTTTGTATATTGATTTGTTATTCTTACACATTTTTGAAACAAATAACTTAACAATCGATCTAGTTACCCAATAGTGACTTTTTGTATTGATATTTGCTTTGATTTACTATAGTAACAAGGCGCCCACTATTTGCAACACTAAGTTAGGGTTACAATTTTTAATTGCTCTGCCAAAAAAGGATCAAATTACAAATTGTCAAGTAAATATATAATCATAAAAAAATTGAGGAATTAAAAAATCTAATTTTAACATTAAATCAGTTTAGATATTGAAGATTCTTTGTGAATCATTCTGGATAATTAAAAATCTTAAACAAATATTCGAAATTTTAATATGTTGAACACATTTAATTTAATTTCGACAATAACAGAATATACAAATATTTCCTGAGTGTTTTGCGTCAGTTCGCTGAAGAGTTTCCCAAGCTTAGTCATAAATTCCAAGAAAAGTGTGAGTGTAGCAGATATTCTAGTTGGTACAATAAACACGCCAATCAAAATGACTATTTTAATAACGGAAACTTATCCCAGTTGAATGTTATCTGATATGCTATTATTAGCTTTCGTTGAATAGTTCTTCTTCTTTTTTTACAAAATATGATGTTCGTTGAACTTGATTTATTCTGGATGCACTCCCCGTTGTGTTATCAAAGCTCATTGACTGCAAGAACAATGCATAGTTAAACGAATACTTACGTCAATAAAGGACAGAATCGATTTTAAATGTGCGTATGTTCTTCCAATAATAATCGTTTCCATAGGCGGATATCTCTAGGAATGTGTAAAACCTAAAATGTATCCTTGTTAGATCCTCAACCTTTGTCGATGAACTTTGAGTCAATTTTGCTCACAAACCAAAGAACACGACAGGTCGAAGCCCTATGAATTATTCATGGTCAACGCCATTTTTAAATAGTTTCCTACATCACAATTTAAATTACAATTCGCCTTGTATTGTTTGATGACAATTTTTAACCGCCGAATTTTCTTTTTTAGACGATATGATCAACAATTCCAGCGGTACTTCAAAAGATAATAAGCAGTTGTTGGACGCAAAAATATTCATAATTTTAAGGCGAGTACTTTGAAAGTACTGTTCGTTTTTCGTGGAAGTGTACGGTTTATATGTTTCGGGTCTTACACTAGACTGGAACAACGAGATTTTAAAACATGATACTATTGTTGATGGTAATAAACATTAAATATACAAATCTTTGAAATGTACATTAAAGTAAATTTTAAGTTCTGTCAAAATGAAATAAGTACTCAAATAAAGAAAAGAATGTGGAATCACGGAGTATGTTGTTAAAAATGTGCCGACATTTCGGTATGATGGCCGAAAACAAAAAAAACTAGGTAGGTAAATGTACACTTTGTTCATACATTTTCACACTTTGAAAAAACATTTATTAAGCAAATTGTTCAGAACATTTTTCTATACCACTATGTGTTTGTTTAATTATAGTTATATATTTATTTACAGTGGAAAATTTTCCACTATTCTATTCTTCTATAGAATTCATGATATATTATTTGTGATTTTTCTTTGCAGTTTTTGAGAATAACCATTTTGACTAGTTAATCTGTGTATTTCAAAAGTTGTAAAGGTTTCAAGGCGTTAGTCAGACCCCATTATCAATGGCAATTTAATAAAAAGTAGATTTAAAAACTGAAATGTTTGAGAATTTTGGAAGGCACCAGACGTAAGTTTTTTTTTTCAAGAAGAAGTAGGCGTCAAAATTTTATAGTTTATTTTAGTTTATTTATTGGGAAAGTATTACAACTGTGTATCATTGTACACTTTATACATTAAAAATTTATACATTGAAATCATTTGTTAAGTACTCCCCAAAAGAATAAAAGGCGTGTTTTAAAACATATTTTTTCACTCCTGCTTTAAACTGATATTCATTTAAATTTTTGATTTCTGCTGGCAGTGTCAGTACCTATTCTCGTTTTTAGCTATTTTGGTTCTGTTTCAAAACACTAAAGGATAAAAGTGCAAGGTAGGGTAAGTAGTTTTAGCAACACAAAGCCATCTTTACAACACTCGCGGTACCTTATTCCTGCAATAATTCTAACACAGCGACGTTGTAACTTAAAAATATGTGAGAGTACGGAGAATGACCCCAGTGTAAAATTGTACAGGACATATTACAGCTATGCTGTCAGTAATGTGCTCCTAGATACAATTTTTGACAGGCTCCTTAAAAGAACATAGCATGGGCTTTCCAGGTCATCCCAGGATCAAGGTAGGACCCAGCACAGAGCCTTGAACCATGCTGAATTCTACGATTCGTCGACTTCTGTCTCAAAAACAACATACTGTTCTCTTGCTTCTAAATGAGACTGGACCAGGGTAATACTGCCTGTGTCAAAGTTGTAGTGACACAGCTTTTTATAAAGAATGTGAAAAATTAAACAATCGAATGTCTTCTTGAGTTCAGGAATATAGAATATGTATTATGCTTATTTTCAAAGTCCTCCGACACCTACTCACTTCATTGATTAATAGTTAGAGATGTAGTCTTTTTGTTACGACAAACAAATTTGTGTGGCATACAGATATTATTTACCTCGAAGTAGTTAATAACTTGGTCTTTCAATAAGGCTACGAGAATTTAAGAGACTATTGGAATAGAGACACATGCCTATAATTTGTTCGATCTTCAGGATCTCCCTTATTTCTGAAAACGGGTATAACTTTTGGCAATTTGAGAATGGATGAAAATATGCTTTCTCGGATGGAGCGATTAAAAACAGTCGGTTTGCTTAATATATCTGTGCGGTATTTAAGGATTCTTGAGTTGACCTCATAACAGTCTCAGCTACCAGTATTTTTAATGCCAGAAATTTTATCTGAAATCATTTTTTCTGTTATATAGTGAAATTTTAAACTATCTCCAATGTATTGATTTGTTAAATAGTCATTGAAGGAGCTATTACAAGTAAAAAGATTTACAATCAGCTCGTCTGCAATTGACACAACGAAATCGTTGAGGGCCTGTGCATTGAGCTGACTAATTTTCCGGGCTGGATTCGAGTTTCTATGGGATTTTGAGATACTCCACATGGCTGACACCTGATTTGATGCATTACCAATGAAATTATCATGGGTAGCTTTTTAGAACTTGCTATTTCTGTCCTATAAGTTTTTTTATTATTACTGACCATTTTTTGCATACCAAAATTGGATTTTGCTTATGCAGGAGACAAAGAGTTTGAAGTCAACCCCTCATGTCTCTAAGATTGTCATTAAACTGGTTAATTTCAGGGCCCTGTTTGATTTTCCGAACCATTTTCGTCTTTTGTGGCAGACTTTTATTTAGAGCATTGGTTACGGTTTTAAAAAATATGCAGAAGTGAGCCTCCACACTTTCGGTACCTTCCGTAATTGATTTCCAGATATATAAATGTAGTTCATTATATAGAGAAGAAAAACCTTCATCAGTTATTGGCCTGAAAGTGATTTTGGTGCTATGATTATGTGACAATTTCAGTGGTGTATAGAGCAACAGGAATGATGTCAAGACTAGACTTGCTAAAATTACTATATATATTACCCAGAGTTATTTCACCCTTCATTTTGAAGTTAACTATTGAAAACAAATCATAGGAATTAAAAAAGAAGTTGAGAACCTCCTTATAGTTCCGCCTTTCAGAATGCACGTTTTTTATCAATTTTGTCCACAACCATGACCTCTAGATATCTATCCAGATCTCCCTTAGTAGATCTATATACTGTTACTATTAGTTTGTGAATAGAGGAAATATAGATCCCAGCTACCTTGCAACAGCAGTATGAGATCAACGCTAGAGGCCCTGCAGGAGATAATGCGACCGGTGGGTGAAAGGGAGTATAAATGGGTGGTCCTAATAAACCTGGACGTTAAGAATGCTTTTAACACGGCAACACGGTACTTGGGAGTCTACTTGATATAGGGGTTAGCCAATATCTCCGAAATATCTTAACAAAATATTTTATGCAGAGAAAAACCAAGAAAGAAGAGCGGGATAGGGAGTTGACACAAGGTGTACCACAGGGATCAGTGCTAGGACCGACATAATGTACGATCCGGTACTATGCATAAGTTGCCGGAGGGTTGTCAAGCGCTGGCCTACCCAGATGACTTGTCAGTGGTCGTGAGAGCAGTTGATGGAGAACGGTGATGTGGCGATTCGTAAGATACTCGGTTGAATGGGGAGTAATCGCCTGGAAGTAGCGAAGGAAAAGACGGTGGCGGTAATTATAAAAAACCGATGTCAAGCAGGTAGATAAAGTTTAAGTGTGGACAAAGGGTTATTATGCCGGGCCAAACAGTCAAGTACCTGGGAGTTATCTTACACGACAACCATCATGTGAGGTTTGTCACAGCGAAGGTCGCAAAAATTGGTGCAGCTCTGGCTAGAGTACTTGCAAATGTGAACGGGCCTCAAACGGCGAAAAGGTGATTGTTGTATGGGGTGGTGAAGTCTATTTTGTTGTATGCGGCCCCTATATGGCACTGAGTGATAAGGTTAGAAACATACCGCAGACTTATGAAAAAAAAAAACAGTGAGAGCGATTCTCCTAAAGGTGGCATGTGAATATAGGGCGGTGGTGATGGAAGGGTTGTATGTGGTTACTGGGAAGGTACCCTTTGAGCTTTTAGTTGAAGAGAGAGCGACAATCTACGGTGCAAATAGAGAGGAAAGGGTGAGAGAGAGTTATGGCAGAGTTGATGAGATGCAAATGTGGAAAAACAGTGGACATTATAATCGCCGACCGCCTAGGGTGGAATAAATTTAGTGACTATATGTTAAACATCAAAATAAACAAAGAACGAGAAGAACGAATGTACTTGACTGTGAGCGAAGTAGTGTACTTGAAGATATATCTACGATGGGTTCCACGTACCTAGAGGGTGATGGAGGTGTTTTAGTGGGTCGAACCCTATACTACAGAACGCAACAGGAAACTCGTGCGGCTATTCGTTCGGTTAGCGAATTTCACCTCCCCTGAAAAAAAAAACTACCTCACATTGCAACTCTAGCGAAAGGTTTGGGAAGTGAAGCTCTCGACATTCTAAGTTCTCTCCGACATAAATACCCACACCCCCATGCGCTTTATCCGATTTACAAAAGCTAGTTATCGCTGCAAAACTCTTTATTTTTAGCTGAAACAATTTATCTGACTGAATCAAGTGCTCATTTGTGCAAAAGCAGTCGGCTTTTGATTCAACGAGAGATTTTCTCACAACACCACTCTATGAAATGGAATGATGTGCTGAGGTGTATGGTTTTCTGTGGCATATCAGCATATAGAATTTTTTTTCTCAAATTTTCAGTTGATACCTTTCGACATATAATGTGTGAAATTTATAGCTACGGGGTACTTTATTTCATCACCCATAGTGTGAATACTACGACTACGAGAGTAAAGGTGTGCACTAGATAGTTTTATTTGCCTGCAAGTCTCCCAAACAATTGCAGAACATAGTTTTTTTTTAGAAGATCAGTGCTAGAGGTCTTGAGTGAGACCTATAGTTTATCAGATGACTAAATGGTAGACTCAGAAGCCCCCATTTGGCGAATTAGAACCACCTTTTCCCGTTCCACTTGCTAAGATGACGTAAGCAGCTGAAGCCGTAACCCCAGCAGCAGGGTTCTGCATATGCAACGCCATTTCAAACTTGGATGTTGGTACGGTGTTCTTAATTTTACTTCTGTCGACTTTACACTAAGCATAATGTATATTTATAATACTGAAGAATAAGATAAAACCTTAACTAATGAATAAATGTAGAAATACTATATGGGCTGAAAAATTACTATTGATTTTCGTTAATTTTTTTATTTATTGTTCTACGAGATTAGATAGTTTTATTTGCCCCAAAAAATGTTAAATAATTTTTTTGTGAGACCTATAGTTTATTTGAACTAACGTTTCACGCCACAAACTTGGACCCACTAATTACTTAGAACTTCAATTGCTCAAGAATTAAGTCCATCCATAGATAGAGAATACTGACAATTAGACTTCTTGTTACGTAATTTATAACTATTTATCCGTTTGTAAAGTGAATGCGACACCTATTTGTTATGTAAGTGAAATAAAACACTAGAGAGATAGGTCATAAAAACTCAGGCAATCCAAATATATTCTAACAAGTTCTCATTTTTACAGTTAATTATTTGAAACATCCTGATTTGTATTCTCGATACTCGATTTTTTTGCGGATTCTCATCCATCTGGCCAGACAAAGGTGTTTAAAATTCTATGGCTGTACATCCATCAACGAATATCGACTTTGTACTTTAATGTCGCAAGTAAATGCTGACTAATACGATATCAGATAGGAATATTGGGAATGGCCAAGAAGGATGTAACTATCTTTATAGAAAATATATAATTTTAAAGAATCATCTATTTCACAACGTTTTTTTTTTTAATAATCTAGTAGATCAGTTAACAGTTAGTCCCGACTTTAAATTAACCATATTCAAACATTTTGATATAATGAAATTATTTATGCTTCCTGTGAAAATATTTATCTGATTTTTTTTTCACCCAAACAATAACGTATCTTCATTCCAAAATAAAATATTAAAACAAAGAGGATCCTGATTATTAAAAACCTAAAGAAAGTCCAATAATAGTCGACTAAAATCAAAAAGATCCCTCAGGAAACGTGAAAAGGTGTAAATAATGGATCTGATCCAATATCCGTATTCAGCGTAGCGCAGTTTTAGAAAGCAAATTAGGAAAGATGGGTAGTTTGTGTCCTCATGAAAATTCTATTCTTTTTACTACCCTCTCATATATTTTATATATTTACACAAAATTTTCGGTGTCTAAGATGAAATCTTGAGGATCTTATTTTTTCTTTTTTTTTGTACAGTTTTTTAACCGACTTCCAAAATGGAGGAGGTTATCAATTCGTCTGCAACTTTTTTTTATGTATACCGAGCAATATTCAAAAACGGCTTGGTCAATTTTGATGAATTAAACTGCATTATATTAAGGAACATTACAGATTACGGGAGAGGTAAAGACCGACATCTAGGATTTTTGGGAAAACTAGCACATAGAGGTTCCGAAACTGGAGCCGTTCCATGTGGATGCTGTTACCGGTAACTCCTAGATTAGAATGTCAGGATGAAATTTTCAGGTTAATGCACCTGTCAGAGATATTGAATACTTTCTTCGAAGTGTCATTCTTTTGTACGCAAGACAATATATATAATATATGTTGTTTCTGGTTAGGGAACCTTCATCAGTTCCGCTTCCCACATTGAATGTCCTCTCGAACACTTCTTTATGTATTTGAAACATTTCGTTAAATTTGAAGACGCGAGATGTAAAGACCGACATCTAGGATTTTCGGGAAAACTAGCACATAGAGGTTCCGAATCTGGAGTGGTTCCATGTAATTGCTGTTACCTGTAACTCCTAGGTGAGAATGTCTCGATGAATTTTCAGGTTAACTTCTCCTGTCAGAGATATTGAATACTCTATTCTAGGTGTCATTCTTTTGTACGCAAGACAATATATATATATATATATATATATATATATATATATATATATATATATATATATATATTGTTTCTGGTTAGGGAACCTTCATCAGTTGCGCTTCCCACAATTGAATGTCCTCTCGAACACTTCTTTATATATTTAATACATATCGTTAAATTTTTGCGTTTGGTAGTCATAAAATGTGGTTCAAAAATGTGAATTTTGTTATATAGGGTAGACCATGTGCAGTTGCATAAATGGAATACTAGACATATGGGGCGAAGTAAAATCATTGCTATACAGGCATAATTTAAACAATAGAAAAATAGAAATAGTCAATAGTGTGGAGAGAACTTATACTTATATAGTGTGGTTTTAAAGATATTAGGACCGTCGCAATATAATGTGGACTTAAAGAGAAAGAGAAAGAGAAAGAGAGAGAAATAGAAAGAGAAAGAGAAAGAGAAAGAGAAAGAGAAAGAGAAAGAGAAAAGAAAGAGAAAGAGAAAGAAAGAGGGATAAGAAAACACTAAAATATTCAACCTTAAATCAGATAAAAAAGAAGAAGAATATGAACTTGTAACCAAATATGTAGGACCGCCACATAAAATTCTGAAAATAACTCTTTCAAATTCTTCGAACATGAAACCATTTTTATTATTATATGATCATTAGAATTGTCTTGTGCTACCCTGCATATTATCAAATTAAATTTTCTGAGTTACGTCAAATATCACATAATATTGTCAAACATTAATTTTATAATTTGTACCTTTTCATATAGTTTCTTTATTGCCATTACAACCGGGTCTGAACTAGACCCTGAAACTTTTGGAAATATACAGAATTTTCAAGAAATATATGTGGACTTATTCTCAACAAGTGAAATAAACATTAATGGCCTTAGTGACGATACGTTTATGAATTATCTAATAGCCATATTATAATATCATAAAGCAGTGCCGGAAACGGGCCAGAATAAATACTTTTCTTACATCACCATCACACACCATGTGATAAGTATACAAAATCTCTTCACCAATCATTTGCTACGCATAGAAATATGCCAATTCCCTTCAACGGTTTCCCTGAAACATGATTCATTCGCATATAATGAATGGATCCTAATTTCAATTTCACCTTCAGCAGACAAAACAGATCTGTAGACGTGAAGAAATCCACCGGCAGCTGTGAATTTTTAATCAGTCCACATTTGCAAGTTATTGCGATAATACTTCTTGTGTGGGAATTATTTGTGCATCATTATAAAAATCAGAGAAGTGTTGAGACTTGGAATATCAGCTAAAATTGTATAAACAAGAATAAATTTAGAATTAAACAAAAAAATTAAAGAGTCCATGAAATTGCCTTGAATGTATCACAGTTTTTTTAAAAACATGACCACATCAGATGAAAAGAAAACAGTAACATTTACTGCATTACAATTTTTGAAATTTAAATAATTATATATATATATATATATATATATATATATATATATATATATATATATATATATATTGTTTATAAATGTGTTAGGTGGTTTCCGGGAATTCATCCGCGTAGTTGATAACTGATCCCTGCCGGGATTGAAAGTAAAGTGACGACGTTTCTACAGCGTCACATCTAAGTTTGGAGACTTTTCAACTCCAATCGTGGATTCGTTGTCAATCGCTGTGTGTTGTAGCTGGAGGTTTATACCAATTGAATGCTAATTTTCTTGTTTGTGAAAGAATTTGACAGTGTCAATTTGGTGTTTGTTGATCACTTGATACCGGAGGTACCGCTTTCTGGCTCTTCTGATAATAGATTTCTCCATCCCAATTTACCAACATACAGCTGTATTCCTTAAGTTCTCTCTTTTTTGAATTTTTTTCTGTCGATAAGATGTCTATTTATCCCAGTTTATCCAGGCTGCCGGTGCTTGATTGGCCAAATTTGACTTGTGATTATATTGTTGTTCCTTTTTCCTTACTTCTAAAGGTCTTGATGTTTCATCGGTATATGTATGGCCCCAGTCACACTCAACACTGTACACACAATGTTTAGAATTTTGAGCTATTTTAAATTGTTTGGTATGTGTAAAGATAGAGTATAATGTATTATGTGTTTTAAAAATAGTTTTAAATTAGAAATTATTCCATAATCGCTTAATTTTTTCCGATATATTCGGAACATATGGAATTATGTTCTTAATTTTGTTTAATGGTTGTGCTTGATTGGTATTAGTGGTGTGTTGGTTGTTTGTTTTGGTTTGTTATTTTTTCATAATTTCTAGATATATTGATTTTGAAGTAGGTCAAATTGAAAATAAGTGGTTTTTATACCGAGTTCGACTAGTTCCATAATTGTGTTAATGTTTAATTTTGTTTTTTGTAAAGAAATATATTGTTGTAAATTATTTTTTACAATCTATAATGACAATATAAGTCAAACTATGCGCCAAATTGTCACTGTCAAATTTTTTGACAACAACGAAAATTATCATAAATTCGAAAATTTTAGAATAAACACCCAGTTCCAACACACAGCGATTGGTAACGACATCAGAGTTGGAGTTGAAATGTCTATAAACACAGACACGGACTTCATAAAATATAAAACACTCTTTGTATACAGGATCATATTGCAGCATCTGTTTCTCTTAGCATATCTGGAAGAAAGAATTTCTATATAGACAGCCAGTAATTCGGACAATTTTTCAAAAACGTATCTGCTACAGGAAAAATATGAGGAGAGAAAAACCTAACGAACAGATAAAATAGTTTTAATATAATGTATAGTAATAGTAGTAATAGCCGGTAGGTACTCTTCAGTGGCCCTGACAAAATAAACATGGCAATCATATTCGGGATACAATTCCCTTCAATGTTGATATTTACACTTTTTTTATAAAATCAAAAACCAAGGAGCTAGACGGATTTGACTAAATTGACAGAATTTCGTTTTTTTAAATATCTAGTAAGCCATGACTTTTTACAAAAATCCGAAAGTGTCATTAAATTGGGCCAGTAAAACTGCAAATCTTTCCCAATTTAACCATTGCTCTATCTCCGCTAGTTTCCGAGATCCCCATACTGATCATCAAAAAAAACTCACCCTGTATTATTATTATTTGCTCCAGTAGCAATTCCATAAAGTGAAGGGTGAACAAAATTCCCTATACTTTGGAGACATATGTATTTTGAATGTGTAAAATTTTAAAGCATCTTTTGTGATACCGGATAATATTAATTCGGTAAAGATAATAAAAAATTTAAAATATTAAAGAAAAATAATTACAGATTAATATTATTTATTATTTATTGAATCTGAACTAGTATCTATATTTAACTATTACCTAAACGTCTCCTAATAGTTTTCCAATAACTTGAATTATGTATTCCTGAGCCGGGAATTGTTATGTAGTGAATTGTGTATTAGTAGATCATTTTCTAGATATTATCTTGTTTGTTATTTGTTATAGCTGCAACCTAAATGACATCTGACTATTATCTACTAAAAATGGGTGAACAGGATTTGATGAGAAAGTTTTGGTATACACTTATTCCTTGTATATTGGAGCTTGTTATAAAGGCTTACTCCTATATAAATACATGTTTTTATGGTTCCGTATATACAATATACGGATACCCTAATAATATCACTCAGGATTTCTGCCTCTGTCAGATCACAGCAATTTTCTCCTAAACTACTGGACGGAAGAGGTTGAAGGTTGAGGTTGGTATGAAGGTATAGCTTGGTGACCCCATCAGGAGTACATATAGTAAAAGAAGAAATTTTGATTTTAGGGGTACTTCTGGGTGGAAAAACTAAAAAAATGGACCGCTCCCCCCCTGATCTCCGAAACTATTGAACCTAAAATTTTGAAAAAAATAGGAAATATAGAACGTTGCCCAAACTTTACAGGAAAAATAAGGAGAAACCGTTAATATAAATTTTGGGGGGCAAAGTATAGAATTAAATGAAAATTTAAAAATTAAAATTTTTTAAAACGCATCATGTAATACATCAAATGAAAGGTCTCATTCTGAGGAATATAAATATATTTTTTTCATTAAAAAAAATTAATTTAAAAGATATTAACGTAAATATACCAAAATTTACCCACCCCCCCTTATCTCCGAAACTATAAAACCTAAAGTTTTGAAAAAAAATATAGGTATAGAGCCTGACCTGAAGTTTACTGGACAAATAAGGGGAAACCTCCACTTTTAATTTTGGGGGCAAATTATAGAATTAAATGGAAAATATAAAATTAAAATTGTTTCTAACGCATCATGTTATATATCAAATGAAAGGGCTCATTATGACGAAAACAAATATATTTTTTCATATTTTTAAATTAAATTAATTAAAAGATATTAACAAAAATATAAAAAATTTTACCTATTCCCCCCCCATTATCTCCGAATCCATGAGCTGTATACCTCTATTTTTTGAAGAAAAAATAGAGGTATAGCACCTCACCTGAACTTTACTGGAAAAATAAGGAGAAACTCCTAATATACATTTTGGGGAGCAAATTATAGAATTAAATGAAAAATAAAAAATTAAACTTGTTTCTAACGTATCATGTAATATATCAAATCACAGGGCTCATTATGACATATACAAATATTTTTTTTTAATTTTTTTAAAATAAATATTTTAAAACATATTAAAAAAAATATTAAAAAAAATACCCATTCTCCCCTTTATTCCCCAAACTATAAGACCTAATTTTTTTATTTACTGGAAAAATACGTAGAAATCTTTAATATTAATATTGGGGGCCAAATTATAGAAATAAACAGAAAATAAAAAATATTTTTTTAACGTGTAGTGCAATATATCAAATAAAGGGGCTCATTATGAGGAATACAAATATATATTTTTCATATTTTTAAAATTAATTTTTTACAAGATATTAACATAAAGATATAAAAAGTTCTCATTTCTCGCTTTATTTCCGAAACCATACTACCTAAAATTTTGAAAATAATTAGGGGTACTGGGGCTCACTTGAAATTTATAAGAATAATTATTAGAAAAGCTCCATAGTAATTTTAGGGACAAATTATATGTTTAAATGGATAATAAAAATTCAATTTTCAAAGACATCATGTAATATATCAAATAAAAGGCTCATTATGTGAATTACAAATATATCATATTTTTAAATCATTTGTTTAAAAGATATTAGCAAAGATATTAAACATTAACTTAATTCCCATTTTAGAAACTACACTATTTAAATTTTGAAAAATATATTTTATTTGTATTTTTAAATAATTTCAATACCAGATTTAATAATTTATAATTTAAAATTTGACCTATTTTGCCCTTTATCTTCCAATCTATAGAGCCTCAAAATTCAGTCAGTAGATTATAAAAGGCTTCCCTGAAAGTTTATTAGTAAAATAAAACTCTAATGTTAATTTTTGGGGGCCAAATTAGAAAACTAAATACTGCGAATCTTGGAGGTGGTACGGAACCCTTAGTATGCGAGTCCAACTCGCACTTGACCAAAAAATTATTTCAAATAATGGTCGATAAAACATATCAAGTTTAGCCCGTCAATCATAGTTTCCGGAAAGATGACCAGACTTGGTAGTTTAAGTTTGCGACCCGTTGGGAAAAAATGTCCACTGTAAATGATAAAAGTTGGATTAAGCCTTGTCCATATATTTTCCAGGAAGAAATTACCACTGCCATGTAACGAAAAGAAATAATTGAAATAAGTTTCTTTATGTTACTCAGTTGGTAGGTATATTTCCTTAATTATTTTTAATCCTTTTTTATGTGTACCTATATGGCAAAACTACTATTTGTTTCTTTCGTCAATTTACGTTATTACAGTTTTCTGAGTTTTGTTATAAATGAATTATTATGAAATTCTGATGATATTGATTGAACACTTTATTTGTTTAAATGTTTGCAGTATATTCGATTGAAACACATTATTTCTATACTTTCTTAAAGTTGTTGCCTAATGTTTTATTTTCTTTCACACTGTGAGACATTAATTCATTAATTGTCCGAAGTTTAACTGGCTTATTACATAGGTTTATATATTTGAAAAAAAATTGAAATCGGTACTGTTTTCAAATATTCAATTATTAGGTATATCTAAATATTCATTTCTATTCTCATACCTTTAAATTTTATCGAAATTTATATTTCCTAGTTTTGGAAGGTTTTTTTCCGTTTCCTATAATAATATAATTGTGCTATATGTGTATATTAATTAGTTATTAAGTGTTCGTTGTAAATGTATTATTGCCTTGATGAGCGAAATTGATAACTCTGATGGAATCAATGATTAAACAATGATGTTTTTGCATCTTCAAGTCTTTACTCATCTTGTTACGTGAAAATTGTTATTATAGGGGTGATATTTAACCGGTTAGCCAAGTATTCTTATTTTTGCAAATAGAAAAATGTACTCGGTCAGCCAAAATGACTAGTTGGTTAGTAACTTATGGTCAGCAAACATTTCTAAATAATTCAGCAATTAATGTCATATCGGACTGCTCTAAACTATTGTGGTTAGCAACTTAAATATATAAGCTGCATTGGCTGACCTATATTTAATCAGATTCACAATTTAATTTTTCCTTTGAGCATGCTCAACACATGCAAACTACCAGTTTTTGTCCAAAAACCCCAAGAAAAACATTTTGATTACTATTAGCAGCATCGCCAATTACTACTTATGGATTACATTCATTTCAAATCAAATTTCTTATTAATTTTACTCTTCCCAGTGTCACTCTAGCCGTACGACGAGGTACACTCCTTTTTAGGGTTCCGGATATACTATACGGATACCCTTATAATATCACTCCGGATTTCTCCCTCTTTCACATCACAGCCATTTTCTCCTAAACTACTGAACGGAAAAGGTTGAAGTTTGGTATCAGTGTATAGTTTGATGACCCGATCAGGAGTACATTTTGTAAATGAAGAAATTTTGATTTTAGGGGTACTTCTGGAGGGAAAAACTAAAAAAACAGACCGCCCCTCCCCCCTTATCTCCGAATCTATAAGAAGCAAAATGTTCAAAAAATTTTGAGATATAGGGCCTCATCTAAATTTTACCGGAAAAATAAGGACAAACCCCTACTATTAATTATGGGGGGCAAATTACAGAATTAAATGGAAAATATAAAATTAAAATTGTTTCTAACACATCATGTAATATATCAAATGAAACCATTATGGCAAAAACAAATATATTTTTGTTCATATTTTTAAAATTAATTATATTGAAAATATTAAGAAAAATAAAAAAGTAGCGATTCCTACCCTACTTTATCTCCGAAACTATAAGCCGTAAAATTTTCAAGAAAATTAGAGATATAATATTAATTTTGGAGGGCAAATTACAGAATTGAATAAAAAATATAAAATTAAAATTGTTGCTTACGCATCACATAATATATCAAATCAATGGGCTCATATTTTTAAAATTAATTATTTAAAAGATATTAACAAAAATATAAAAAAATTGCTTATCCACCCCCGTTATCTGCAAAACTATAAGACGTAAAAATTTGAAAAAAATAGGAAAATACAGGACCTCACCTGAACTTTAGTGGAAAAATAAGGAGAAACCTCTAATATTGATTTTAGGGGGCAAATGACAGCATTAAATGGAAAACATAAAATTAAAATTATCCTTAACGCATCATATCAAATCAAAAGGGCTCATTATGACGAATACAATATACTTTTTTCATGTTTTAAAATGAATATTTTAAAATATATTAACAAAAATATTTAAAAAATTATTTATTTCCCCCTTTATTCCCCAAATTATAAGATCTTATTTTTTTGTTTACAGTAAAAATACGAAGAAATCCCTAATATTAATTTTGGGGGACACATTATAGAATTAAACGGAAAATAAAAAAATATTTTGTTAACGCATCATGCAATATATCAAATTAAAGGGCTCATTATGAGGAATACAAATATATATTTTTTATATTTTTAAGTTTTATTTCCGAAAATGTACTACCTAAAATTTTTAAAATAATTAGGGGTACTGGGGCTCTCTTGAAATTTATAAGAAAAATGAGTAGAAAACCCCAATATTAATTTTGGGGACAAATTATAGAATTAAATGGATAATAAGAATTAAATTTTCAAGGGCATCATTTAATATATCAAATAAAAGGCTGAATATGTGAATTACAAATATATCATATTTTTAAATCATTGGTTTAAAATATATTAACAAAAATATTAAACATCGACTTAACTCCCACTTTAGAAACTACACTATCTAAAATGTTGACAAAAATTGATTTTATTTGTATTTTTAAATAATTTGTCTAAAAGATTTAATAATTTATTATTTAAAACTTGACCTATTTTCCTCTTTATATTCCAATCTACAGAGCCTAGATTATAAAAGGCTGCCCTGCAAGTTTATTAGTAAAATAAAACTAGTGTTAATTTTGGGGCCAAATTAGAAAATTAAATACATATTGTTATAAAAATCAAGCCAATCATTTAGCAGATAAAATAAAAAGTCTATGTGTGGAAAATATAAGTGTATATTTTTATTAAATTTAAAACGCTCCATTTAAAGATATTAGCGTAAATATAAGAAAACGCACGCATTCCCTGCTTGTCTGAAACTGGAATATTAGAGTCTTGAAGGTGGTACGGAACCCTTAGTATGCGAATCCAACTCGCACTTGAACAAATTATTTCATCATGGTCGTGATCCACGTTAGTGTTGAACATTAGTGTTTTCAAATAATAAATTCATTCTTGCAAAGCATTGTGGTCCACGTCTTTTTAACTTATCACACAAATCCCTACTATTCTTTTAATCAAAAATTCTCAAATAAACTGCTTATAGACCAAGGGTGAAATCTTGCTGACCAAGTAATTATTTTGCTGCTCGACTGTTTATTGGAATACTGATTAAATTGTTTATGGTGTGTAAAATTGTTTGTAAAACAAGTGTTTATTATTTATTACAAAATCTTTGTATGCTGTCCTAATGATTTAATAACTAGCTTTTTTTGTGAATCAATTTTAATCACGGCAAACCATTTAAATACTTCTCTTATTATAACGCTTATATTATCAACTTCAAACTACACATTTTTATGCTAAATCGTTGAGAAATCAAAATTGTATACCGCTGTCGATACATAATTATTGAAAATACCTTAATTCTATATTTTTAAATACTAAGACTTTTTGCTGCCTATAAACCGTTTAATAAGTATATTGAACTGATCACGTAAACGTATGACAATATATCTTCTAAAATGTCCAAGCACGCCTGACTGGAAATACATTAAAGGTCTAAATTTTGCATTCGGAATAATATTGTAAGTCAAACATCCGCGAAATTATCAGATGTCCATCTTCATGTTACAACGATTTAATATTCAAATTTCAAATAAAATAGTTCTTTAGAATACATAATGTTGGTAAACTGATAAATGAACCACAAAGTTGTACTACATGAAGGGAGATTTGATTATACAGCTACATATATGGTAAAACATAACACAATATTACATGTGTATATGGCAAAATGTTCCTCTCATACTAATAAGCTTCCTATTGTTGACAGTGTCGGCGGAAAATATAAGAAATACGAAACTGTAAGTTAACATATGAAAGACTTCAACGATTTTGTATGTCAAACTAAAATTTATTTATTGAAATTTAAATAAAGTAATAAAAAATTAGAAATAACGTTTAGTTAAAAACCTACTATATTTTATACAATAATACCCAGAGAGGAAATTTGTTACCTATGTTTAGGTAAGGATTATAACTACTAATTAATATTCTAAAAAGTAATTGCTGCAACTGATAAATTTTTATAATACAGTAAATTTTATATCAAGGTACACTCTTTTGTCTAATATTTTTATGAATACTATCGCTTGTTTGATATTGCGAGGAAAATAATTCTTTTAATTTATTTTTTTCTATGGTTCTCACATTGTTTTCAACATATTTGCGAGTTCATTATATAATCTAATGGCCACGACAAGACTTCTTTTCTTACGTCTCCTGTCTTTTTGACTTTGGTTTTAGAACTAGATATACTCTACCTATTACTTAATTCTATATAAAGAGTGTGGCTTTTGTTAGAAAGGAATTTATCTTTGTTAATAATTTGCAAAATTCTGTTTTGAAACCGTTGCAGCAGGTTAGTATCTTAAGCTCCTTTGCAGCCTATTCCCGTAGTTGATTATATCATGGCATAAAGAGTAATATACCATTTTCAATGTTTCTTTCTCCATATATCTGGATATTATATAAAAATAAATATCAAATATTTAGTATTTTTTATGATAAATTCAATATGTTTAACATATTTTAGATGACCATCAAAAATAACACCTAAATATTTCAACTCATTCGCCTTATGTACGTACTTTCAGTTTTTATAAACATCGGTAAAATCTAGGAAACTGTCGCAGCGGTTAACTGAGAACTTATAAACTGTTTTACCTATATTCATTCAGTAATTCATTTTTGTTTCGACATGTTACCAAGTTTTGTCGTAAGTTATTATGACAGTATCCTCAGCGTATTATCAGCCATATCTTCTAGACGCTCATTCACATATAATAAATAATAATAAAATTGAATGTTTGAAAATAGATAATAATGGTTTCCAGAAGGATAGCTGTGGCATAGTTTGTCAAAGTTTAACCTCTTTTTGAAGTTTCTGTGCAACCCTGTATATTATCAAATTAAATTCTCTCATAAATAAAAACTATTGTCAAACATTTTCATTTTAAATTTTAGAATTGGGTCTTTTTTCATAGTTTCTTTGCCATTGACAACGGGGTCTAACCCAAATCACGAAACGTTTGGAAATATACAGCAATTTCGTAAATTGTGGTGTTATTTCTCAGAAAAGTGCTTAAACATAGATAATAATAAGATTGACTTCCTGGAGGGAATAAACTCTTGCGTATTACAAAAATGCTCATTATATATCCTACAGTTCCTGGTTATGAGGCCAATGCAGTAAATTTCGAAATTTCACAATTCAAGATGTTGTTTTTAATACAGATTACTAAAATTCAAATCTACGTGACCCCGCCATACCCCACATTAAAATGACTATAATAAGTTATCCTTAAAAGATGAACATAAGCCATTCCAGACTTTTCTGTAGACTCATAAAAGAGGAAAAAATTGTTACAAAAAGGAATTAGACAGCGTTTCCGTAGAAATCATCGTCATATTTCAACTAAATACTGATAAACTTTTCGCTTGAATCTTCGTGAAAATCCATTCGGTAGTTTATGAGTTTATCGCGTTCAGAAAGATAGACTGACGAGGAGGGGGAAATTATTCATAATATGTATACCTTGATACTGTGTGGGTTCAATTAATTATGCAATAAATGTCTTTAATCGATCAAAATAACTGAATAATATCGAAACAGCTGATCGCTTCGCTCTATCGACTTAATTCATGCCACACTCACTGTAAACTGCCCGCCTCATACGATAATCGGTCTTAAATAAGCAGCGCTGAAAATACCAGAATTCCATTCAGGAAATGAAATGAAAATCTTCGGGAATCCTGTTCTTACTGTCTTTTTTATCTTCGGCCGGTTTTTTTATTATTGTATTCGCACTTTTTTTATTAGAATTATTAATTTCCAGAAGGTTTCTTGATTTTCAGTGGCGTAAAACGAATGTTAAACAGTATTATCTTTTCCACAAATTCATGACACTCTATGACACAAAATGAAAGGGTGAGGAGAGAGGCAGAGAGGGTTGTAGGTAGAGTGTGAGAGTTTGGCTCAATGATGCTCCGTCTTTTTTATCTATGTTGAGCCATTTATTTGATTTGGTCACCTATCATAGAATGCAGAGGTAAGAAGGGTTCGCTTCTTATAGACAGTGCGGGTAAAGGATCGAGGAAATAAACGAGTAGAATAACAAACGACAACCAATTAGTTGCTTTGTAGATATTGAAAGACCTAAAGAATAATTTCCTTAAACTTATATCGTTCTATACGAGAAAGGTGAAGAACAGAGGGAGAGAGAGAAGGCGATATATTTCGTAGTAAGATTCTGCCATCACCGATCAGTCTCAATGACTACCACTCGTTTATAAATATGTTCGGGTATATATTTGTATCAGGTCAGAGACCATGTTTACCTACTTTTAAATTTCTGTATTTCAATTGTTATTTCGCCATTATTACTTATATGTTCGTGTTATTTACAGTTTCTTGATGAGTGTCTCATTTTTTGTGGATTTTTCATATTTTGTGTTGCAAGGACTTGCTTTAAGCTTGTGTTCATTGCAGTTTCTCTATTTCTTTGAAAATGAGCTACTTACTATTATACTTGTCTCAGTAGTATTTTGAAGTTGTTCTAAGTTATTTTCTTGTTTTATATAAGCTACTAGTTGAACAGATCATGGTAGTTTCTTCAATTTTAAATTAAGGACAATTATTGCTCTGACAAATATGTAATTTATTTCTTTTCTAAATATATTCAACATGTGTCTTTAATGATGATAAGCTTGTTGGTTAATATGAAGTCAGTTTCATTTTTAGTTATTTTTTTTTAGTTTTTCAAGTTTATATTCTATAGAATTTTTTTACAATGGTTATACTTTTTTCACCTTGGCCCTGGAATTTTCTATTAGGTATTTAAAATGGACTACATAAGGAAAGGAAAATATAAGCAAATGTTCAATGTGAATGTTGTGTACTTCAAAATACCAAAATACGGATAAATTAAATATAATATGATTTTTTTCGGTAAATAAATTGTAGAAAAATAGAAATAAACTAAGAGTCATGATGGATTGATCAATATTAACAAAAGTTTTGGAAATATGTTAATTATGGGCCATCGCTAATATACATAATATATTATCTATATAAAACAACAACACAAGTAACCTCTTTCTTTGTAATATAACAATTACTTATATTTGCTTAGGAACTCAAAAAACACCAATAAGAGAATAAAGTATATTACCGCAAAAAAATTTACTGTAAGTGCTGCTAACTTTAAATACGTGATATAATTCTCAGTTTTTCTGGCTTTGGAATTGTCAAAAATTTATCAAACATATTTTTTCTACGCCCATGTATCTTATCAACTATCATCACAATACCCTGCCCAAGATAGTGCTAAAAAAATGGCTAGAAGAAAATATATAAATTTTACACGCTATACGACGCACGTACGGAATTTTTAATTTCAATTGAAAATGCAAAAATGCAAAAATGCTTAACATCCACCAGTGGGGGTCGCGAGTAAAGGTGTAGTGGGAGAATTATTTCGCAATATAAAACATATGGGCCCAAGATGAGTAAACACAACAACTTTTACGTTATTTTGTGTTTTATTCAGAGATTTAATACTAAAGTTATTCATAAAATGTACATTTCGTGTTTATTCAGTGGCCTTTTGTTCGGAGTAGCATTGGCATTTCCATGGGAGAACGGTACGTAAAACAGCTTTCATACAATTTTTCGTAGGTCCAATTGCATATACAGCTATTAAAATTATTATTTTATTATATTAATCGTTACTGTGTTATTTATGTTTATTTTGACAATTATATTTCATTACATTTTCTCAGATATTCTTGTGTGTTTCATATTTAATAAGTTTAAAATTTGAATTAAAAACTTCAAATAACTATTTATTTTGACATCAATGTCTGTGACAAAAACATATCCAGTATTTAGTAATTAGTTATTTTATATTTTTCTAACATATAGATACTTACCAAATGTATATAAATCATGACATTAATATATTTGAATTTTCCCAAAATGCTGTTGTATTTTTCTGACCACTGAAGCAATAGCTAAGAGTCTATTAAAATTTTTTTGATTATTGTCATCATTTTGCTTAATTTCATAACTGAAATATCTTCTTAGTAAAATATCTTGCTTGTTACACTGTAAATACATTACAAACCTGAAGCTATTTTGTTGTAAATTAGATTCGATATCCAGATATTGTTTCGGTGTTTAGGTTATTCAAAAATAAAATATGAGTTTCGGGCAAAATTTAAGTCTCAAATTATAGCATAACTATTACACCGATACCTTATATAAATTTGCACAGTAATAAAAAAAACTATTACGCTTTAAATATTATTTTGTACTTAGCATACAATGGTCCACATAGAGTAGTAATGATGAGTGGTTACTATGGTACCCCAGTGCAGGGTCGAAATCATCAGTACGTACCTCAAGGCTCGATTTCAGCTTTCGTTAATAGAGATACCGTAGCAACAAATACCTATGCTGGAGCTCCACTAGATATTCCCGGAGGAGAACTGCCCTTGGAAGAACACTCTGGTGGAGAATCATACCCGGATAAGACTGAAGTTCAGGAATTCTCATCTCATGAAGCTGCTGAAGACGCAGCAGAAGTATCCCCTGGACAGCGTAAGTTATACAATGATTTGATGTTTTATTAAAATATTTATAACAAATGTGCAACGGTTGTAAATATCTCCATCTATGGTTATTTTTTATATGTGTACGGTGTGCAGAAAAGTAACTCTTAAGCAATAGCGTTCCTTTGTATAAATAAGGCAAACAATAATCTAATAATTACTTTTTTCTTTCAGCGATTCCACATGTTGCTATTGAAGATGTGGACTCCTCCGCAGCAAATGAAGGTACTACAGATGCCGGAACGCTGGCAACCAAAGCACCAAAACGAGTAGCCAGGAAGAAGAAAGTTCCAAAGCCCGTCGTTCCACAAGAAGATGATGAAGAAGAGGAAGAACCACAAAGAAAAACATACGGTACGAAATTTTTTTTTCGTTATATTTAAAGTCTCATTTGGATGTGTTAAAAGATAATACCAGTTTATCTCATTTTTTCATTTGGGAAACGTTCATTATCGTTATTGGTAACGGTTGTCAGACATGTAATCTTTTATAAACTTCTGGAGGGCTTTTAACACATAATAAAATTATCCTTCGCATTACTATTTTGCACTTGACTAAATTATCACTTATCATTATTTTACCATAACATTCGTAAATCATTTAACCTTCTTTGTTTGTTTTTTATCATTTATATGACCAGCGACGAAGTATTTAATCATTAGTTTGACAAAATATTTTAGCTGCTTCAAACAAAACCATATATCGGTTATATCAGTCAGTAATCTTAATTTGTAGCTGGAAAATTCTCAAGGCCTTAATTTGAGAAGACTTATACTCTCTTTTAGGTTTTATTTCTCTCTAGATTTTAAATATAATCTTTTAAATCCAAATAATATTGTAAGTAAAACAAAATTACGGTGTTTCCATATTTCAGTACCCTCAAACAATGTTTACTTCCCCATAACCATAACAGGTAGCGGTGGAGCTAGAAACCGTGCTAGAAATGGGGCCGAACAACCAGAAGATGAATACTATGCACCAGGTTCAGCAACTGCCATCGCCAATTCTTACTCAACAGGCCGTGGAGGTATTGCTACAAGTCATGCTACGTCTTTCGGTGACCCTTACCTGGCATCTATGTTGTACAGGAGTGGATTTTTCAACTACAACCAAGCTAAAGCAAAAAAAGGACAGACCGAAGTTTGAAAAGATGACTTAGATTTATTTATTAATTGTTATATAAATCGAGATAAATAAAAATATAATACGCTTAATAATGGTTGTATTATTGGTTAAATTAATTAATAAATTATTGTTTACACATATTATTATAAATAATAACAACGTGATCAGAAAATAAGCTTAACAATTTTTGAATTAAGGAATGTAGAATATACTAATGAGTATTTATTTAATATCAGCAACAACCATGTTGCCATATTGTAGTAAGCATCAACATTTAGGTTGTATATTTTTTTCCATATTAAATTAAAATTAATGTATGATATTTTCGTAAAGAATAAAGATTGTTGATGTCAATTTCAATTGATAAGAAATATTATGCACAAATCGTTGATTGGTATGTTATTAATATTTTATTCGTTAACTGGCAGTATGAATCCGCCCTCACAGTTCAAGAGAGTCGGTAGAAGTTAAATTACTATCTCTCATATTATTCCAAAATAAGGTCTACTCGTCAGAAGTACGTAAAGTTACATTTGTTTGTCAAAAATAGATTCAATCGTTGTAATGGATCTTGATTGCTCATACAATGCAAAAAATTAACTTTTTGTTATAAATTGGACATAAGAAATGAAAATAATCACAAATAGCCAATAACCACAAGAATTGCGCAAATTAGTTCGTCATTGGTATGACAAACTAATGCTTGCTTCGAATGTGTTTTTCATTTTTGGATCGGCTGTACTTAATGAATTAGTAATTACTGTATCACAAACTAACACTTTATTCATAAGAACATGTAACACAACAAAAAAAAAGAAACCCCAGGCTATGAAATAACATTTTCTGTTTTAATATAATTTTTGGACTAAGCCATACTTCCTAGGAAACACCATGTATCGGAAATAAAAAATCTCTATATGTCAAATACTTTCTGACATAAATTTTTTCAAAATTGATGTACATTTTTAAAGGTTATTCAATAACTTCCATATATTAAAACTCATAAGATATTAGTTGCGTGCGTCTGCTGGGTGGGGATTGATAAAATTTTATCGAGTTTAATATAAATTAACTAATTTTTTTAGAGGTTGTATAATGAAATCCTCAAAGTCATAGTTTGGTTAGCAATTATCATATCATTCCATTGTACACGCAATCATAAGAGATATTAATTAATCTTCTATTCCTATTGATCTGGAAAATTAGATTAATTGTATAATCATATCGCGAATCATTAAATATATTGACATACACTTGGGAAGTGACCCAAGTTTGCCGGATAACATTAGCACTTAATAGGTAGCTTTGTCCATTCTTCCTATATTCAACAATAATAGCAATAATTAATATTTACGTTTTATTTATAAATACGTATATAAAAATTGCAAAATCGTTTGATGAAACTAATTAAATTCGACAACACAATATATAACCTAAAAGATATATATTTGTTTTTAAGTTTTTGCTGGCACTAAATATGTTCGGTGGTTTCCGGGAATTCATCCACGTAGTAGACAAATGATCCCTGCCGAGATCGATGATAAAATGACGACGTTTCGGCAGAATCACATCTGCCCTCTTCAAGTCGGTTCGCATAATTCTCGTAGCCTTTGGTTTACGCTTCTAGTTACTCAAATACTAAGGTGTTCAGTAGTTCGCCACTTATCGATTGGTGCCGTTAAGGGCTGCGTGTGATTGGCCCTTGGCGGTCAGTGTCTGCGCCTCCCGCTTGCTCCCAGTGACTGAAATTTCCATAAATGAATATTTCTTTTACTAACACTATTTAATGTTAATATTTTGATTTTTTAATCATACTCGGCCTCAACTAATTATACAATAAAAATAATGTCATTTATATTTTCTTTGCGGATAACACCACAATAGAAATAAAACTCGTATATCGTATTTCAAAGTCTATTCTGACTTCGTTGTCACATATTTATTGATGTAGATTGCAAAATGAAAATTTGAGACATTTAAATTGACATTAAAAATGTTGTTTTTAGATATACAGGTATGATCATGAATATAGTTAACCAGCTTTCAAATTAGAAGAATTTGAAAGAGTTGTCTTTAGAATTTATAAGTGGCGTTCCTAGGTATTTGTTAAAAGATAGCGCATATATCAATTATTGTTTCAGTGAATTAACGTCATGAAAAACCTTATGAACTATCCCGATATTGGGTTGTTCTTACATTAATAATTTCTTCCTTAATTGTCGGTAACCAGATACGATTAAATTCTACAGAAGTAGAAGCGATACAATCGTCTTCATTCAAAGAATTAAGGCAGACTCTTTTATTTTTCGTTTTGTGTTGTGTTGTTCTTTGTGAACAACCTAGGTCTCAAGCATACAAATGATTTTTCAAATTGTCGTTTCGTTATGTTTCTTGCATTTATTCGTACGTTTAATGGTCTCGATGTTTCTCCAATATTGCATTGCAAGGAATCTTATATATGCAGTTTTGAGTTCTCGATATTAAAGATTTAAGTGTCTAATGTTGTTTTGACATTAAATCTGTTGCCCACTCTTTTCAATCTTTCTGACAGACCCTGTATATATGGCATAGTTGTAACTGTAAAGTATAGTAGTGTTAAGAGAGTTCTAGGTTGATTCGGAAGGTTTGTTTTCTGTTCAAGTCTGTTTAATTCTCCAGTCTTCTTTAATTATTTTTCTTTGTTGAATTTATTATCATCAGAACAGTACCTAACGCCACTTATAAATTCTAAAGACAACTCTTTCAAATAATTTGATGGTTAACTATAATTCATGATCGAATTTTTTGTGCTACCTGACACAACAAATTTTTTACTTCATACAAATTTTCATTTTGTCTACATCAATAAATATAAAGCCATTGACAACGAAGTCCGAATAGACTTTGAAACGTTTGGTATTCTGCAATATACGTAGTGTGGTGTAAAAATAATAAAAATAATGTCATTTATATTTTCATTATATCTTTCGTATACTCTAACATTCAATATAGGTTTGCAATGGCCGATATTTCCTATATAATTATAAACATGTAAGTTTGTCTGTTTGTTTGTTTGTTTGGGCGTCACGTAACAACACTTAACTGATTTTGCTGAATCTTTTTTTTTGTTGCAAAGCCTATAGTTTGACTTAAAATCTGGTAGACATTTTATCTCTCTGAATTGACAGAAACGGTAGATACAGCGAAAACATTTCTACTTCTACCATGTGCGGTAATACAATTACTCAATTGGTGCCACTGCATACACAAAATATTAGATACTGGCGTCAGCTTAGCTTAAATTCAAAATTCGGAATGTGCAAATTTAACATGTTTCGATTTAACAAAAATCAACTATATAGCAAGCGTAATTTTACAGGGTGTTCTGTATATAGGAAACTTAGGGTGGAGTAGAATTACACGGATTTAAAAAACCTAAAAAAAGTTATATTTGGTGTCCTATAAGCAGCTGGTTATATACAATGTGGTGGAAATAAGGGGGAGTGGAATTATTTATACGGGGTGGTACAAAAAAGTTATATTGAGTGGACCATAAAAGGTTCCATATACCAAGTGGTTGAAAAAGGGTAGAATATTTATACAGTGAATAAAAAATCGTAAAAAAATGTGTTAGGTAAGCAGTTAGGATCATTGAATTATGTTCATAAGATACTATAGTTATGAAATAGGTTGAAGAAATGCTAAAAGCAGTTGTTCATACAGGGTGTTTGAAATATAAGATGGAGTGTAATTATAGTTTATGTTGTGGTTAAAAACTTGTTTTATATCCACAAGTAGTTGCATATATAGGATGGTTGAAATATGTATCAGTGTATAATTACAGCTCTACAGGGGGGGGTTTACAAAATATTATAGAGTAATGTTATGATCTACAAGCTGTTCCATTTACCAGATGGTGATTCATAAATATATTAAACAACATTGTTATATTCGGTTTCCAATAAGCAGTTGCGGTTTTTGAGAAATATATTTGCCTTGATGGATTTATACTTAAACAGGGTGGTAGAGAAAATGTTATACTGTGTGGCCGGTAAGTAGTTGCATGTACAGGGTGGTTGAAATAGCGGGTGGAGTAGATTTATAGTTAAAGAGGTTGGATAATTTTTTTGTAGGATAGATTATGAGCTGTTGCAGATATGCAGTATCTGAAACATGGATCGAAATAGAATTATAGTTCATACAGCGTGATTAAAACAATGTTAGAAAAAAGGGTGGTTTAAAAATGGTTATATAAGCAGTTGCATATATAAGATAGTGAATGGACCAGAATTATAGTTAAGTGTTTAAAAATTTTGTATTTTGTAGTGGCCCCTAAGCAGATGCACATACAGGGTTGTTGAAATATTTTGTATAGTAAAAGTATGGTTATAAAGGGTGGTTCAAAAGTAAGTTGTAACATTTGACCAATTGGCAGCGGTGTATACAGGATGGTTTTAATGTTGATGGAAGTAGAGTAGTAGTTATATAAATCAGTTTAAAAAAAGTTGAATAAAATTGTTATATAGTGCACACTGTGTTTTATATTTGTGACAGACCAAGGGTTCCACAGGCATTTCCATTATGAAACATTATAAACAGTTCCATTCTAGTATATGGAATCTCTGAAATATAGGGAGAAGTAAGATTATAGTTTTAGAGTGTGTTTAACACAATGTTAGAAAAAGCTGCATATAAAGGTTGATAAAAATATAGAGTAAAGAGAAATTTTACTCTAAAAGGTGGTTCAAAAAAATATCAGAAATAATTATTATACAGCATAGACCGAAGCCGTTGCATAGCTGAAATATAGGGTAGAGAAGAGTTATTGTCAGGTGTTCAAAAAGTTATATTGGATGACAAATAAACAGCAGCATATACAGGATGGTTGCAATATAGGGTGAAGTAGAGTTACAGTTATTCAAGGTGATTCAAACAAATGTCGAATAAAATTGTTATGTAGGGTGGCCCACAAGTACTTGTTTGGGTGAAATATATTCGGGATTGGAGGATTTATAGTTAAGTAAGGTGGTTCAAACAAGTTAGACATTTTTTTATATAGGATAACCCATGTGTTATATAAGTTATTTCTTTTTGCGAAGGCTTGAACATTCCGTACGCGGGTGAAAACGCGGGTAACGGCTAGTTTCCAATAAATCTAGTACTGGCAGTAATTATTATTATTCATATTATTTTTAATATTCATAAAATAATGTGTGATAAGGAAATACGAAGCCAAAAACTTATTTCTATTGCCACTTTTTCAGTTTTACGGAGACCTTTTCAGATTTGACATCCGACGTTTCGTTTTTCAACTACCATAATCTTTTTTTTTGTAGACGCCACATTAAATTTTTCTACAGAAAAAATGTTCAGGAAAATAGTGCATGTCATTCCGATTTCACTGGTATACAACTTGTTTGTAATATGCTCTCTTAAAATTTAAATAAAATATATATCACCTTAGTTGGCGAAGTACTAGTAAATCGTTATTAAAGTACACATATATTCAAACATAATGAGTTTCATACATGAAGATAAACGAGATATGTTAAGATTTTACACCAATTTGATAGAAATAGAATAGCGGTATGGAACATTGTTTAAAATTTATGGTGAACATTTGGCTGAGTTTGTGCCATTCGTAAACCCAAGACAAGTATGGAAGCACAATACTAGAAATAGTTTATTGGTGCAGGTAAAGCGAAATTTCATAAATTTTAAACTTAAAATATTAACATTTTCTTGCTATGGTTTTTAGGTAAATGCGAAAAAAACGTAGTCCCCAAATTTCTATTTTTTTCGGACATATCGGAAGAATTTGGAAAATTTTGATGTTAAAACAGCATTTTTTAAGTACTAAATTATTCAATTTTGTCGCCAATTAAACTCCTTCGTATCTCCCGTAGTTTCCGAAATCCCGGTGGTGAGGGTCGAATTTGCATTATCCTGTATAGACGGGGAGATGTTAAAGAAGTGTACGGTTTTGTGTTATTATGTATATGCTGCTCCATTTCATATAGTTTAGTTAGTATTTAATTCAGTTATTGGCCACCATGTTTAGTGTTTTTTTTTCAATTATAGCATTTCGCTGTAAGTTCAGTCCCTGGCCTTGATGTCTGACGTAACGTAATATACCACATGAATCTCTTAAAATGTTTTGTTGTAATTTTTAAATATTAAATTATTTTAAAAACTGAGATATGTATTGAAAATGTTACTTTTAATTTGGTTGCACAATAAAAATTTGACACATTAAAAATATATAATTTTGAAAAGTAGCGTTTTGTTTAAACACCGTTTATAATCCAAAATATTTTAAAATTGTGTCCCCGAATCCCTGATATGGGTTTATAAAAGATCATGATAGGGTTCTTCTGTGTGAAACCGTTAGGTATATTTTAAACCACCTCGTATACATAGTATAGTTTACTTGAAAAATAACAAACAATTAATATGTAATAATTGTTTAGAATTTGACGTCTGATAAGGTGAACGCATGAATTAATCATTAAATGTTATGGGAATTGATATTCAATAAGCCTTATGCGTAAAATTGAGGTTTACTAATGTGTATTCTGAAATTTTACTAATATTTTGAAGATTTAAGTACTCTATACCGGAGTTGTAAGGAATGATTGATCGGTAAGTGCAAATTATTGAATGACAATGAAGAAATTACGTGCAGAAAAAGAAACAAAATACCAGCAGTCACATTTTATCGCAAAGTGACAAACAGTATCGCTTATATGCCATTAAAGCGACGTGTCTATTCAGTCAATGATTCATGTCAATAAATAACAAATTCGACATTTTGCATGCTTTAAGAATTCATAATACTCTGCATTTACAGAAGTTGTTATGTGAACACCTGGGTTTTATTTATTCAAACGCAAAGCTTATTAGGTATAAAATTTTATTAATAAAAATAAATTAGAATATATTAACAATATGCATTTTTGTACATTGTCATAAATTGTATAAATATCACATCGTTGAATTATTAACTAACTGACCTTACCATATAGATATGTCACTGATATAAGTGAAGTCTAATAAAACTAGACTTCATTCAAACTAATCATTTTATTATTATGAGGTAGAAATTTTCGTAAACCTCATGTTTCCACCTGATATCGTTAACCGTAAGGAACATCTAAATAGGAGCACTCCAATCTTGTCACCACTCTTGATTGAACATTACATACATTTCGTTATTCGTTTGTACCAATATATTTTGATAGCTACAATCCCTACATGATAGTACTGACACCAACATGTTTCATTTGTTTAATTGTTCTTGAATTTCAGGAAAACTTCTACCTTTCGTTTCTATAACATAAAACATGCTGAATAAACTAGCTATAATACAGCAAAAAGCAAAGAACAAAAACAGTTCTCCTAAACCAAATAATCTAACAGCTTTATCAAAATATTTGGTGACAATAAACGACAAGATCCAAACGAAAGTTGAAACAAGTGGTGTTGCTAATGATTTAACATTTGCAGAAAATAATTCTGAGAGCATGACCCATGGTAGAGGACCAAAACCGACGTTAAAGAACAAAATAAAGGTAGTTAGAGTAATTATTGGCAGAAATGAGATGGCATCTAGATTGATGTCATATTTCTTAAGAATGCAAAATATGCCGAGAGGTATTTCAGAGATCACCATTCCTACTGCAGACAGTAAAAGGACGATCCGGCGACCCCATCTGAAACAAAACAAATAATTTAGTAAACAACATTGCATATTGTGCTGTATAAATATATTTTGATCAAACTTTTTTTTTCTCACTCCTCTCACCCTCTGTCTCTCGTTTTTTTGTATGGTGATATGGGTTTGAGAAAAACTAGAACAATTATCGCCAGTTTGTTCATGGCAACTAATATGCTTAATCGCATCTACGGATTGTACACATGTACCAATGTTTAAGCACTTTTTGGGTAATAACCCCACAATTCACCAAATTACTGATATTTCCATAAGTTTCTGGGTCTAGGTCACACCCCGTTGTCAATGGCAAAGAAACTGTAAAAAGGCACCATTTTTTAAATTTAAATTCAAAATATTTCACAATAGTAATTGACTTATAACGTAATACAAAAACATAGAGCCTGAAACGTTTGTAAATATACAGTAGTTTAGTGAAATGTGGTGTTTTTCCCTAAAAGTGCTTAAACACTGACAAACTATGCCACAACTATACATCAGGATACAACTTGTAACAATGTTTCCACATTTTGAAAAAAATCCTATATTAAATGTAATAGTTAATAAATTCCTGAATGAAAATTGGCTCTCTATTTTGTATTTTGGATTGTGGGGGTTGTGTTATAGGGAAAGTCGGTTTTACACATCTTCGTAGTTGGAAACGGATAATTGGAATCTAAATTGTCCCCGTCGCGGACTGCACCTAACAATCGAGTGAAATAGCAGTCAATGAACTACATACTGCACATTCGATACAGTTCCCAATCGAGTGAAATAGCCTAGAATAGAAATAATTATCTTTGAATTTTTCGACCTCTTATGTAAGCTCTTCGTCGCTGTCATTTAGGCTTAATGTTTCTTATGTTTCTAAGACAAGCAATCACTGTTACACCCCGGATATGTTTATAATCATAATATCCATTTGGCAAGTTTATTTTTCTTCTTAATTTTACTAGATCCCGTAATTCACTTGTAGTAGTGATTGTATAGCATTTTAGTAGCCAGAGGCAAATACCCAATTACTTGTGTTACAATATCATGGCCTTTATGCACATTGTTTAAGTTTGGGAGCACTCTATTGTGCTTGATTAATTGCAGGTCTTGCCACATATGATGTATTAATTGTCACACGTGATATCTGACCAAAAGAATAGTTTTGATGGGAAAGCATACCTTTATGCAAGTTTCCGCTGTTTTTCTTTGAACACATCACGTAATTGAAACCCACAGGAGCTAAAAATATTATTTTTTGAATTGCTTCTAACCTTGTTGTTTCTGATGCTCAGCCAATATTCATGGTACCTATCTGAAGGTAATTTTCATATATCAAGTTCTATTGTCAAAATATTGTCAACTATATGACATAGTATGATACACAAAACTCATCCAATATTAGCATAATGTTATAAAATTTATATTCACCGCCGCTGGAGATACCCAAATTAGTCATAAAATAAAACATTGACCGTCTGGGAGTAAAAACAACGATCCGGAACCTTCTATTCAGCAAAAACGTGTTAGCATCGAACACTCGAATAATAGTGGAATGCCCATCGAAAACTACGAAGATCTACGAGAAAAATCGATGTAGATTATAAATAGGACGTTTGTACATTCCAGAGTTAGTACAGTTTAGATAGTCGTGTTATTATTTTGATGTAAATTGTGTTCGAAATCAGCTGTTGTCAATATTGAATTTTTATGTGTAACTGAAGTTCTAAAAAGTGAATATCACTTTTTAAAATTTGATTTGAACCCTCGAAGTTTACTGCAATAAGATCTTGATGAATCCAACAAGCGTCACGCCCTTTTTGTGACAATATTGGACAACAGCTCTTTGTTCAACCGAATTCTTTAAACTACGCGAGGAACTATCACTGGTCGTTCCATAAACTGCGCCCAAATTAAATACTAGCATATTAGAACGTATGTCTAGTGGAGTCCGCCTATACGAAAAAGGAAACATTATTATCCAGGTTGGCATATCGATTAGATTTGAATTACTGAATTTTCTAAGGAACTTCGTTTATCGAATTAGGTTCCAGATTATGTGGACCTAAATGAGTCTGTTCTAAAGATAGCGAAAGTTATAAATAACAGCAATTTCCGTTTCAAATTATTCCCTAAAAGCTGGATGCATTGCCTTCAGCAAACATAAAACACATATCAGTAAGAAAATTCACTGAAAAAAAATGAAAATATACTTAAGGAACTCCACAAATGTTACTGGAAATCAGTACTTAAAATTTATTGAGGTAAATTGTGTTTATAGTAAGATTTATTCGTTTGTTTTAAAGCTATTTCTCCTAATGGTTAATGAACTTCAACTCAAGTTATTGGGTGGTTGTGCTATGATACTAGTGACACCATTCAGCTGTTTGCTTCGTCTCAAAATCATGTAAGAGATACAGAAAGTGAAAGTCGTGCATCCTAGCGCTGTTCATACAATCAATGCTTCCAAGATTTCTAACTGAATATATACTTGTACACTGAGCTTCGTGTTCAGAACCCGAGTCGTTCTTATCTGTACTATTACTTGATTGGAATTGTTTATTATATACTATATATATGTTTATTTTAAATCTTTTATCTTTGGTTTCCTGAAACATTCATTTTGCATAGTTGACAACTTCCAAATGCTTCCAAATGTGACTAGCTGGTAACACATTAATCAAATAACTATTTAGTGGCTGACTATACACAAGAAAAATAAAAGAGATATTAATATTGCGTAAATATAACATTTAGAAGTTGTCCACTAGGAAAATAAAAGTTTCAAACCAAAAGGAATAGAATATCGCAGACGGTTTCAGTTTACTAGCAGTGTAAACGAGAACGAATTGTGTATTGACCATGAACAGTATTTGCAAGAATCTCAGGTATGGTATGGTGGCTCAAGCATGAGGACAATATTCTACAATCGATACTCAGATGTTGAGAAACTGCGACATTCTTTAGAGCCTAATCTAACTGTCGCACATGTTATTAACTGGTTTATCACAATCCGCTTCAATTCACAATTTCGGAAATGTGCAAATCCAACAATTTGGCTGGAAGTATGCCAACATCAGAGGGAAATGCATTCGATTGGGCCATGACAACAACAATAGCATAACATTGATTATGCTATAGTGTGCTGTAGGTTATTTGAGGCATCTTCTAGTTTCTTTTATGTTTTTTGGGAAAGTAACACGCCACATTTGAAGAATATACACTTATTGTTCGCTAACTGTATTATACGTTTCATAAAAAATATAAAATCATGTTAAACCCATAGTGTCGTAAATTAATTAAAATAAAGCAGCAACATACATAAATTCAACTTCAGCATTTAGATGATGCTAGAAAAGTGTGCTAAAAAGGCAATACTTTCCTGATTTTTCAATTTGTAGGATTAGGGCATCCCTGTTATTTGAGTAATTGTGTGGTGTTACGTAAAGCTGACATCGAATGTTCGTTTTGTAAGGTATGGGGTATATCCAATTTTTTGACACTTAGGGGTGCCTAGTTTTGTTTGTTTCCGCTTTTGAAAATCAAATCTGATACAAGGTGACAATAACGTACCTGTTCTAGTTTCTACCTCTTTAGTAAACTTTCTTAGTTACATAAGTCCATATTGTCAAACATTTTAATCTGAAGGGCAAACTTTTTATTTTTTTAATTTCTTTAAATCCGGTGTCTTAATTTTTATTTAAATTGAAAACGGTATCTGATTTAGACACTGAAACGTTTGAAATGTGCATTATTTCCTGTAATTGTGGTGTTGTTCCCAAAAAATTCTAAAAATACAAACTAGACGTGCCACAACTATGATTGAGAAATAAATCTACGTATCATTTTTGTTTAGCTTCTAGTTTGAAGTTTTTTGTAAGAAATAGACAGTATTTCATTAGCATCCTCAAGTCAGTGGTTATCATCTACTTAATGCGTACATAGAAATTTAATCGAGAAGAGAGTAAATTTAATTCTTTTTGGCAGGTTGATTTATAGCACGTAACCCTTGACAAGTAACATCATCTTTACTGAACCCACCACATGTTCGTATCCATGAATGTACGATACAATAGACTTCATTTCCTTTAAAAGTTTTAAATATATATTATAGATCGTGAATAAGTTTCAACATTTCATGCCTTTTTAATAAACGTAACTCACGACTGGGTATGTTGTCTTGCATACAAAGTAACTATATTCCGAAACAAAAAATATCAAAAGCTATTAAAGTTGCTATTTTAAAACATAGAGCGCCATAATTCTACAATGCTTAGAGATTTAATATTAATTACTTAACATTACATATACTTACTTGTCAGCTAAGAATGGGGTGAAAAAACTACTCAAAAATTGCACCCCAACGACAATTATTGTGCAAAATTCCGGTGGAAGTTTTGTTCCTGTGAGTCGGAAAATTTTCGTACTATAAAATAGAACACCATTTATACCAGAAAATTGTTGAAATAACATAAGGCCAAGTGCTGTTATTAGTGCTCTTCTGGAAGCCTTAGACCTGAAATAAAATGTAAATTAGAAATTTTTTTGCTAGTTTTCTTAACAAACTTCGGATATATAGGTAATCTTTCTCAACAGTCTTAGAATATAATGCTTTACGGTTGCATCTATTGTTCATGTTTTAATATATTGTGACAACCATTACGAATCAAGCATTTGGCACTAGCTCTTTGTAGTTTCTAATTATTTGAGAATCAGAGCTCTGTCGGTTATGCAGGAAGTATTGTGAACCCGCTTAGGATTTTTGTTTCTGTTCTATTAAACACTAGAGTACTAGTTATGTAACAGTTCTTATATTAGGTATAAATGGTATCGATAAGTAAATAGGAACTTGACCGAAACAGAGTTGTACGAAGATATATTTCTGTTTACAGTGAGGAAGAATGCGAATAACGTAGAAAGTGCGAGAGACTAGACTCGGAAGATAGTGTTAAAACCTGAAAAGATGCAAATCCAGGTTGGAAAGCAGGAAAAATACTCGCACCGTTAAATTTCGTATAGCGCTCCGTTTCCCATAAACAAACTTTTTTGCATCTCATGCCATTCAAACATTTTCGACCTAGAAACTATTCTTTACGAATTCGAGAATAAAGCCATTACCAATCACAAACATGAAAAAATTACTGCTAAGCAATCTTTAAACTATCAACGTAGTTAAAGGAACTGCAAACATAGCAGATTCTGTTTTAATTGATCTTTTGTATATGAGTAGTATTTCAGAAACTAGTAAATGGAATAAATCAGACATATTTTGGTAAAACTTTCAGTTCCCCATATTTAAGGTAACCATGTCCCAGAAGCCCTTTGAAATCAGTCGTAACTATCTTTGTGTCTACATTACGCATTCTAAAGAAGAGCGGAAGTTTGACGATTGACTGACGATTTTGTTTCAAAAATGTATTCTGAAATCTCTTACTTAATTACTTTCAGTTTATATTTATGGTCAGTTGTTTTTTTTTTGTGTATTGAGAAACCAAGCTAAAGAATAACTTTAGAAAACTTACTTGAATATTTCAGACCATCCTCCAGACTTATGCTCTTTTTCTGCTGATTGTAATTCGACTATATCTCTTTCGATTGCGGTTTTATTAGTCCGAATTTTTTCCAAAGCTGCTCTTGCTAAATTTTCGTCACCTTGTTTCATTAAATAAAATGGAGATTCTGGTGCCAATAGCCCGAAGGATACAAGGAAAAGTATCGGTAGAGCTGCAAGAATGAGGTTGAAGATCTTGATATCAATGAACGGACCCAATGAACAAGATAGCAGTAAGCCCAAGCCGCAGGAACATCCCATTGAAGAACTGAGAGCACCTCTGTTGGATGGTTCCGAAATCTCTCCAATATAAATCGGTAATATTGTAAATGCTCCACCAACTGCAATTCCTGACATAAACCTGAAAATATTATTTGTTATTAATGGATGTATTGATTAATTTAAATGGTTTCATAATTTAATAATACTTTTTCATTGTGCAAATACTGACCAAAATTTAATAACAAACAATAAGTTAATCTATCGCAGCTTCATAGACAAGGCAACTAAAGGTCTTTGCCGCAACAATAGTTCTTCGAAGGCGCAGGGTTTATGAATCGACCTGGTCGATGGACGAAATCGTAGAACTGTTGATCGACATCAGATTAACAGAAATATCAAATAGAATTGATATAGCACCACTAAAGAAACAAAATAGTACCATAGTCTCAAAATGATCTTCAGATCTCATTAACTGCAATCAGTATCCTTATGTCTACCAAAATAATGGTTTTCTCTAATGGGAGTCTGTTGTTACAAAACCAAATCATGTAAAATTACACCGGAACTTCGTTGTATTTCATTGGGATCAAAAATATCATGTTTTTTATTATATTCATAATTTCCAATAATTTTTGAGGTTTAAGTACAGTTCGTAAATACTCATATTTTGGCAGAAAGAGAGCATTCGAATAAGCATTAACATTTTCAAATCTGAGACCACACGTTTCAGTATAGCCCACTTATAAGATCACAATGCTTTTGATAACTATTTCGGTGTGACTGAAAAATGTTAGAAACTGGTAAAAAGAAATGATTGCTTTACTATCTTCATTTAGTAACTGTCTTTAGAATTCATGCTTTAACTACTTATAGGTAAGTTTTCAGTTAATATTCACTTATACATATTGGTAGAGGTCTAATAAATACACTATTTAACTGGTTAACTTTAGAAGTACACATACCAGGTTAGTGTGTTTTAGGTCCCGGGTTTGGCTTTAAAAGAGATTAACAACGAGATAATAAAAGAAATACTCAAAGAAATACGTTGGAATATACTCTAAAAGTGAATCTGTGACTGATGGAGACAAAGCTGACCAAATTGTGGAAAACAAAGCGTGGGAGCGTGTCAAATCATAAAAGAAGAATCTGCAGCTTGCTTTGTAACAATGTAATAAAGGATAGAAGTAAAGTTGACAATGGAAAATGTCAAAAAACGTATTGTTGAAACTTTAAGGAGATTTGGAGGGTTTGTACTTATTATGTGTTTCGGAAAACACGTCTTGTTGATTTGGAAATAAAAACCTTAATTGAAAGAACGAAAACATTAATTTAAACCTTCAATATTTTAATCAACGTTAGTTTACTTCAATTTTGTATAGTTGCTGGTAACAAGCCAACTTGTATTACAAAAACTAAAATTTAAATTTTTGTCTTCCATGTTTTTGATTTCTTCCTCAAAAATGTATAAGAATCTTTCCGCTACCACCCATTGTACATATCCACATAACTTTCACAATCTAGTTTCTCTTCTTAGGCTTCTTTGTTTTTTTTTCGCAATTGTTTCATTCTCCAACTCATATATCAACATATCAACGTGCTTCTGAACATTGTGTTGTAGTCTCTCATTTCTCATGTTTTTCTATTTTGGTGCTCCTTAGTATTTCGTTTAGTAAACTGGTTTTAGTTATTGCTTTATTTATTGTATATTTAATTTCTGTTTTTGCTGCACCTTCAATTTCAAAGTTTACCCCTAGATATTTATATTTCTTTCACATCTTTATCGTTTTCTTATTTTAGTTGTTTGTAATTCGCGTCTTCTCTAATGTACATGTAATACGTTTTTCTACTTTCCTTTGAGTGTGATGTATTCTAAATCATCTTCGTGATTGGCATATATTACTTGATTATCTGAGATATGAATGGCGTATAGTATATACACAGGTGTTTCATTCTACTACATGCCTTTGTCCAATTTGTTAACGCCTTCGCGACTTATAACTTAAAAAAAGGAGCTTGAAAAAGGCAGCAACCTTATCGTAGACCCCAGTAGATGGGTTATAGGCGTTCTAGCACAAAGACGTCAATTTTTATCTGTAATTTTCCACAAGAGAATTTAAGGTCCCAAAACCACGAAATTGAACCAAATTTACCCCCTCTGCTCCCACTATGCTGGTGTGACGTCATCACACACGCCCCATTGAAGCGCATTCATTGGTTACTTACGCACCACGCCAAGCTCTCATTGGTCCATGCTTAACCGCCCTAGGCACTCATTGCTATGTTCAAGCGCGCAACAATCGCGCTGACACAATACGTGTAGCGATCCATCTGTTGGCGGTTGTTATATTTATATTAGAAAAACAGTCATGGGGCTTCGAACCCAGACCGTTTGGTTCCTAGGTGAATCTCTCACTATATGAGTTAAAAAGGCTACTTGCCTCTCCTACGTAATAGTGTCTTGAATGAATTATGTTTTAGACCGTCTAAATGTAGTAATGTCACTCACCAGCGAGCTTAGGGATTTAGTGGCTGAGAGCTGACATGGCTTACGTGACAAAAATATATTTCACAGAGTTAGTACACACACCGACGGTTTATATGGTTGGTTGATCGTACCGATCTCTCCCTCTGTTAGCGGAGCCGACAAAGCTCAAAAACAGCACATATAGAAATGAGTGGTCGCCGTTGCTCTCATAGTTGACAGCATGTTAGTGTGAGACGTTATGCCATAGAGAGATAAAGGCAGGTGACTGTTTTCGCAGGAGCCCATGTAGAAGATAGGAGGTGTACACATAATAGGAAGATATCGCTGGGTTAGCCCACCCTCATACAAGCCAGGCAAGAACAGCCTGGGCTAAACAACATTGGCTTAAAGAACATTGATATTTTATTCCTTAATTTCAGTACAGATTCCATGTCCTTGTCTTACGGATTGCTTTAGTGGGAGTATCATCAGCTTTTTGCATTTCTATAAATATTATAAATAACCTTTAGTAAATAAGTTTAATTATGAGAGGTTTATTTCTTAATATAATGCATAATCGTTTCTTAATAAGAAGGGTTACTAAAATTATAACATTTGTTCCGATCTAGTTGTATTTTAGTACTATTATATCTTTCTCTGACTAAAACAATAAATTCTAAGAATTGAAAAGTTGATTTCTGAATTTCAGTTTTTAAACAAAAAATTGAGGTTGCTGAGTTTATTTTTTTTATATGAATATGATACGTAATATCGTTACTAATTGTGAATTGATTTTAATGATTTATTTAATAAGATATTGGTGCCGTTTCAATTGTTGGACAAAATTTATCCGTAATGTGGAAATAAAATATTAAATGGTACTCTATAACCGAGTTCTTTGAAAGTGTGTGCCTTCTCTTAGGAATCCTGTGTATTACTATCTAGTTTACAGATAATTTGTTTTAATTCGATTTTTATTTTTAAATAAAAAAATTCCATTATATATTTTCTGTATTAACCATAAAATTGCCTTAGTAACAGCCTTTCTACGAATGAAGCCCCACAGAGATAACGTATGTGGCATTAAAGAGTAATAAAACGAGCCTTAGTTTTTGGAAAAGGTCAAAGTTATTGGTTGACTGAAGTGTTCATATGAATTATGTCTGATCAAACCACCATTAAAAGTCGCTGTTATTTACTAAGATATTGACGCTTGGTTGGATGTTTATCACAAATTCTGAGAATTCTTAAGTTTGTTAGTGTAGAAATTCTAATGAAAAAATTACTCTGACGATTTTCACCAAATAATAATTCTAATTAGTATTAAAATTTATTGAAACATTTCGTTGACAATAATAGTGATAAATATTTTAAGGAGTTAACATCAATTAGCATGTTTCAACGATTTTAACACTGCTTTTTTATGTGACCTAACTGATGTTCAAAAACTAGACTTCGTAGTAGAGGACGTGTAATAAATTGAAATGTGCAGAATTAGCGAATCAGCATAGCCTAAAAAGTAATTTTATCCATGTTATAAGTGGTAGAAAACCTTGAAAGAGAAATGACACAACAATTAAAATTAAAAAACAAAACATTGTGATACATAAAAAGTAAAATAAAAATATGAAACTAAAATTTAAAAAATATAGGGACACTTATATTATTCAAAACACTTTTATATACATTTATACCTAATATACTGATGCGAAAGCCCCTAGAAATACTTCAATTCATAAAATATGTTCACAAGGCTTACAACCTTTGAAATTTGGGAAAGTTTCTGTGGTCTAGATATGAAATACAATTTTGTTTAAAATCTAAATAATTTATATGAAGCGAATTTGTTAATATATATATATATACAGTAATATTTAATTCTTCAATGGATATCAAAAGGCCGCAAACATCAACAACAAAAAAAGAAAACTGTTCCTGAGAAAATGCAGGCCTCAAACTATGTACAAAAGGTAAGTTTCTTTTAATCTGTAATTCATGTATACTTCAGTTATATATTTAAATTCAGAAGCATTTGTTATTTAGAAAAGAACGTAAAAAAATTACTGATTTTAGTTACAATAGAGCACCAAAATGTTAAAGTTTTAGCAAATTAATGAATCAAAGATTAATCTGGTTGTAAAATACAGTTTATGGCAGAATTTGTAACAATTGTAACATATTGGTATGTTGAAATTAAAGAAAATACCTGAATACTCTATCTAGCATATTCTATATAGCTAACAAGAACATGACTGTTGCTACGATGTCCTAGGAAGGGAAGGGGGTAACTTACATCCTCCTCCCACTTAGGAAAATGAATGTCAAAAAAACACCCTTGTCAAAATCTTTTCCCCACTGGACAAAGTACTAGCTACCCCTAAACAAAACAGACAACCCTAACAAAAGAGCAGTGATTTGGAGTAAGCTTAAAATTTAGTTAAACTAAAAATGAATGAAACACAGAGTGTTGAATTGTTTTTTTCAAAGATATGCGATAGTAAATAGGTTGATATAAATTGAACCCATTTGTCCAGTTGAACTGTTGTAATAAACTAATAGATTTTTAGTTTAATTTGACTTAAACTTAATTAAAATAGTTTAGGACAAATTAACAATTTAGATTATTTGCTTATATAAATTTACATACCTGGCAACATAATAAACTTCAATGTTGGTACCAAAAGCTAGCATAACATAGCAGAACAGATATGGGACCCCAAGGTAGAGCAAAGTTGGTTTTCTACCTATCTTATCAGCCAGAAAACTGAAGATAAATGGGCCCACAGAAGCTCCTAACGTTATTAATGAAGATATCCATGAAGCCTGCTCTGGAGTTATTGGCGTATCAAAGGGACTTTTGCTTAAATCGGTTCCAGTGAGTTTAGGTAAAATAGGAGATGACCAGGTTAAAGCTGTTCCAGATATGAGTATAATTAAACTCGCTGAAAATAAAAGGCAATAGAAAACAAGATATAGTTGGTAGATCATTAAAAATATAACTTATAAATTTTGTTGGATTTTTTTTGTTACAACGTTCTGATTTTGTTACTAAATGTCAATATCTCTGAATTTGAAAACTTCTGTATTAATACTATTTATTGTACGTTTGTTTATATGTCTTCATAATCCCTACCCACATAGACACTAAAGGCCAAAACGTTCGTTGCATGTTTCTGTTTTGTTTATATGTTGTCCAACCAATTATACTGTAAATTTTGTTCGTACGTCTGCTTCTTCACTCTTTTGCAAAAAGACTTCGTGCAAGTTTGCAGGTACTACCTTTTTCACAAAGTTGGCATGTAATTCACATCTTCAGTGTGCGAATTTTCAATGTTTTTAAGCTTCATTAAATTTAGTGATAAAAAGCCTTACAATAATTTGTTCTATGGTGAATTTGGGTGATGTGTTCAAAGTATCTATTTCTTCTGCATTGCTATATGGATGATTTTGTCTAATAATCCTAGGTAGTCGGAATAAGGTTTTGAACGAAACCCTTTATCACTTTAAGCGAACTAATTTTAATGAAATTAATAATCATTTGAAAAATTTTAAATTACCAGATATTATTGTTCACCAAAACTTTAATGACTGCTTTGTACATTTTAATGTTAGTATCATGTTTGATTGAGAAATTTGTTCCTACCTTCAAAACTAACCGTAGATATTCCCTACTTAAAAGTTGCTATTATTAATAAGAAAAAGTATCATAAATTTTATAAGTCAATAAATTCTCATTTTTAGGGTTCCGTATATACAATATACGGATATATATAATATCACTATTTCTGTCTCTGTCACATCACAGCAATTTTCTCCTAAACTACTGGACGGAAGAGGTTGAAATTTGGTACCAATGTGTAGTTTGGTGACCCGATCAGGAGTACATATCGTAAAAGAAAAAAATTTGATTTTAGGGGTACTTCTGGGAGGGAAAACTAATAAATCGACCGAAACTACTAAGCCTAAAATTTTGAAAAAAATAGAGGAGATATAGAACGTTGCCCGAACTTTACAGGAAAAATAAGGAGAAACCATTAATATTAATTTTGGGGGCACATTATAGAATTAAATAAAATAAAAATTTAAAAATAAAAAAAATTTCAAGCGCATCATGTAATAATAATAATAATTAACGAAAATATACCGAATTTTACCCATTCCTCCCCCCCCCCTTATCTCCGAAACTATAAAACGTAAAGTTTTGAAAAAAATTAAAGGTTTAGGTTCTGACCTGAAGTTTACTGGAAAAATAAGGAGGAACCTCTACTTTTAATTTTGGGGGGCAAATTACAGAATTAAATGGAAAATATAAAATTAAAATTGTTTCTAACCCATCATGTTATATATCAAATGAAAGGGCTCATTACGACGAAAACAAATATATTTTTTTCATATTTTTAAAATAAATTAGTTAAAAGATATTAACAAAAATATAAAAAAATTACCCATTCCCCCACCCTTATCTCCGAAACCATAAGATGGAAAATAAAAAAAAATGAAAGTATACCCCCTCACCTGAACTTTACTGGAAAAATAAGGAGAAACCCCTAATATTCATTTTGAGGGGCAAGTTATAGAATTAAATGGAAAATAAAAAATTATAATTGTTTCTAACGGGTCATGTAATATATCAAATCACATTATGACGAATACAAATAATAGAATTAAACGGAAAATAAATTATTAGAAAATCCCCCATAGTAATTTTAGGGACAAATTATACAATTAAATGGAAAATAAAGATTCAATTTTAAAACGCATCATGTAATATATCAGATAAAAGGCTCATTATGTGAATTACAATTATATCATATTTTTAAATCATTTGTTTAAAACATATTAACAAAAATATTAAACATCGACTTAATTCCCACTTTAGAAACTACACTATTTAAATTTTGAAAAATATATTTGATTTGTATTTTTTAATAATTTGAATAACAGATTTAATAATATATAATTTAAAACTTGACCTATTTTGCCCTTTATCTTCCAATCTACAGAGCCTCAAAACTCAGACAGTAGATTATAAAAGAGGTCTCTGAAAGTTTATTAGTAAAATAAAACTCTAATGTCAATTTTTGGGGGCCAAATTAGAAAATTAAATACTTACGTATTCTGATAAAAATCAAGCGGATCCTGAAGCAGATAAAATAAAAAGTCTATGTGTGGAAAATCAAAGTGTATATTTTTTATAAATTTAAAACGCTTCCTGTAAAAGATATAAGGGTAAATATAAGAAAATGCACTCATTTCCTGCTTGTCTGAAACTGGACTATTAGAATCGTGAAGGTGGTGCGAGTCCAACTCGCACTTGACCAACTTATTTTTTCTATGCTAAATTCAAAGCTGAACGGGCTGTTTATAAACTTTTATTGACAAGAGACGAAAAAGCATTTATTTCGACTACAAAGGAGTCTGTTGTAGAAAGGGAAAATAACTTGTATAAATATGTAAATTCGCTTAATAAAAACAATGGTATGCCCTCTTCTATGCTGATAAAGATAATGATATTGTAAATCTTTTTGCATGTAAATTTGGTAGTATTTATCGAAATCTCGATTTAAACAACATTCCCGTGTCATTTAATATAAACCATTGTATTGATAGTATAACTTTTTCATGTGATGACATTGAAAAATGCTTAAAAGATCTTGATAACTTTCATAGTCCTGGTCCTGACAACATTCATCCTCTAATAATTAATGAATCCTGTGACAGTATTAAATTGAGGTTATCTAGGTTTTATAATGTTTCTATTAGTTTAGGTATTTATCCTGACTCATGGACATTATCATACATTAGACCTGTAATAAATATGGTATTTGCTTAAATGCTAGATAAATTAATTTTCAACAAAATCTATGGATATGTTAGAAAGTTTATTATCTCGGAACAGCACGGATTTCTCACAGCCAGATCAACTATTACCAATCTCTCTGTATCTCATGACTATCCAACTTCTAATACGTATAATGGAACTGTTGTAGATTCTAGATATAAGGACTTATCCAGAGCTTTTGATCTTGTTAACATTGGTTTGCTGCTCCGAACACTCGAGGCTTATGGTTTCCATGGCTCATGGTTGAACTGGTTTAGGTCATTCCTGATCGGTCGTCAACAGATTGTATAAATTAACAGCTCAGTTCCTATCAATGTTGAATCAGGGGTTGGTCAAGGTACTCACCTAGGCCCATTTCTCTTCTCTATATTTAGAAATGACGTATACCGAATGATATTAAAGAGTAAGTTTTTACTTTTTGTTGACGATGCAAAGTTTTTTACAGCAATAACATCTTCAACTGATTCAATGTTATTACAGCAGGATTTACTATCATTTGAAAATTGGTGCACTGAATAGCAAAAAATGTTCTAAATAATGAAATTCTAGAACGTGTTGACCATAAAAAAGATCTCGGGATTATTTTTGACTCCAAGTTATATTTTAAACATCATATTGAGTACTTATATTTAAAAGTTAGTAAAAAGATTTATTTCATTAAAGATTTTCAAATAATTTCTCAAATCCTTTGACTTTTGAACAATTATATTTTTCGTATATTTATCGCACACTGATGTATGGCTCTGTGATTTGATCCCCTCATATGTTAGGTCTTATTAAAAGGTTGGAAGGTCTTAAACATCAATACCTAAGTTATGCTGCCTATAGAACTGGACAAGCACTTCACTATACCGACCACTATTACACTGCCATATATAAATCACTTCAAATATCGAATTTACAATCAGCAAGAGTTAGGACGGACTTACTGTTGGCGTTTAAAATTTGAACTAATTGTATTAACTGTCCTAAACTACTATCTAAATTTGATATTCATGTTCCCTTTAGATTAGTCAGAAATAGGCAATTATTTCAAATTCCATTAATTAGGTTGGGGCAAAAACTAACTATTATTGCTAGATTGTTTAAACTTTGCGATGATAATATTGATTAGTTTAAGTTTAACGAAAACTCACGTTTAGCTATTAAGAAATTATCGAAAGTAGTATTTAGATATCAATAATAATCTAATAATTATTTTGTTTAGTTGTATAATTGTACACTTTTGTTAATTATTTAGAACTGTATCTGATTTATATGTATATGGGGCTTCCCGTTTATATAAATAAATTAATTAATATCGATTTCATTTTGGAGACGCAGCTTTTAATTTGTTTGTGAACCGTCATTGACTTTTCTGTTTATTTGTGGATTTATGTTTTTATTATTTTATAATACAAAATATGTTCTGAATTTAACTAAGTAATTTATCTTCGGGTAACTCAGTATCGGATACTCCATGAACATACATTTCCTGTTTGAGTTCTTCTAAACGGTTGCATGATATCAATGTTTAAGTGTACTTTCATCAGAACTCATAAATTTAGCATTTTCCTACACAAGATAGTTAGATTATTTGGCCACATATTACGCCATGGGAAATGATCAAGGTTTTCCCGGAAGTATAACCAGAATAGAGGGAAAATAAAAATCAAGAAGCCGTACCTAAGACAGTAAATGGGATATAATTAAGAAAAAAATTACGAATGTATTTTTGGAAATTAATAAACAAAAAATCATTCAAGAACTTTCTAGGAGATTAAACTATACCACTGAGTGAGTTTTAAGCATCAAGAATATTTTTGGAAACAATTTTTAAATTGAGAATTAATACTTACCTGCAAAACGCGATAATGTTTGCATAGTATTTACTTAGCAAATGAATCGTGAACTAATTTCAAATAGTGACTCTTTTGCAATACTATGGTGCTTCAGATTAGTGAGTTGTTAGTAAGCTATAAATTTAGAATATTTATAATTCATGTGTGACTAGCAAGAAAGAGTAAGGCTTATCTACAATATATGTTTCAGTGATTCTGAAAAAATGTTGGAGTAGCAAACAACATATTAATTCTTCATATATTATTTTTTTGCAATTCACTGTTTATGCTCACTGACATGGAAAATTAAACACCTGGTTAGAATATATTTGAAAGCATAGTATCTCACTGGTAAGCTATAAGTGAGATATAAATTCGTATGATAGGAATGGCCAACATTATTGCCCTATTCCTATTACTCTCTAATCATATTTATATTAAAGACACTACGGACTTCTGGAAAATATAAATATTCGTAATAATGAAAGTTGAAATCATTTAATTTTCAAAATGTTAAAAGTTAATTGTTATCTACAATAGGTTTAGAAATGTATCGCATGAAGTGACCATGCTCTTACGTATGGCACTTTAGAAAATCTTAGTTCACTTTCACTTTCACTCCTGGAGAATGAGATACATGTTGCTGTTTTCTTCCGATGATATGCCAATCAAGTTCACAAGAAAATAATTGTACGTTTTAGGATGATATACTATTATCTTCTTTGAGGGAGGGTAATATGTTTTCATAAATTTTCTTATCATTGGAATATTTGATTTGAGTCTTTGATGTATACAGGCTTTTTTATTGTTGATTATAAGTCTTCTGCTGACAATTATTAGCAGCAACCGCGTCAGTAAGGAAACAATGTTGAGATATGATGACAAAATACTGGTGCGCATAGATTTAGCAGAGCAAACAGCTTCGACTGGTAATTTTAAGTGTTTTGCATAGAAATAGAAAAATAATGTACCAAACCTGACAATCTCTTTTGTTTTTAAATGGAGAGAATATGTGTGTAAAGTATATCGGAAACAAAGCTTCATATTAGTACTATTTTTATATAAAAAACTGCCAATATTATTTAATTCTAATTGTCAAATATATGCTTAATTTTATAAATATAGATTTTCCAAGAAATTAAACCAAAACAACTAAAATCGAAGAGTTTTGGCAAAAACTATTGTTTCAAAAAGGCAGGAATCTATTTGGAAGATTTACAAAATCGTACGCAAAGTGTGGCTTTCACTTCATAACTAGCCACCCAAAATAACTTTTAAAATATGTTTAAAAGAAAAAGACAAAAAACCGGCTAATTTATATTTACGGGGGGACACATTTTAAACGTATTTGTCACCTTGCAGTTGCAACCCCTAAGCGGGGGTATTACTTCTACAAGTTTAAATACAAATGTGTCATCATGTGATGCCACTTTTTAAGCGAATATTTTGACATAACATTTTTTTCAATCAGATAATGTTTTACAGAGTAATTACCTAGAAAAATAAAAAAATATTTTTTGAAAATAATTGCCAATTATACCAAAAGTGGTTTAGGGTTTACCACAGATTTGCAAAATTCAAAACGGCCGATCCATTTTGCACCAAACTTCTTATAAGGGGTTTTAAGCGACCTTTAAAAAGAAGCATCACATGATACCCCTTTGTATTTAAACTTGTAGAAGTGACATTCCCCCCGCTTAGGGGGTAAATATAAATTAACGTTTTTTGGTCTTTTTCTTTTAAAATTATTTTGGGTGGCTAGGAATAAGTATTTTGTGAAAGTGATTGTATGCCGAAACACATGTCGTTGTGTCAAAATAAAGTGTAAATCTCGAAGTGTATTTTCGTTATTGTGTTTATGAAATTATTATTTTGCATAATGAGTTTATAATCACTCCTCTTTTCTACCTCATATTTAATGTTTTAATTTTACTTATGCGTTCAGGATAACTGGAAAACTTATTAAAAACAGTAATTGCCTTAATATAACTGTTTTACTAGAAATGGTGTTACGTCTTATCTCTTGTTATCCTTTAAGAAATTATGAATTTATCTGTCAAATTGTTTAATTGAAATTTCTATCATTTATATGAAATGAATAATGAGAATTTAATGAGATTTTAGAGTTTTGAATTTTTTTTTATTATATGTACTAATAGTTAAGTGATGTACATTTATTCCTGCTATAGAGTTTAAGAGAGAAAATGTTGTATTAATGAAGAATATACAATGCTAGGAATTGAAAATTTATTTTCAATTTCCAGTTCAATTTATTAGCAAAAAAATACAATTATTGTTGTTACAATAAGATTGTCACTAAGATTATTACCAATCTAACAGTAATAAGTAAAAATAACAAATATTAATGTTCGAATGGTAAATAAGAAGAAAAAAATGGGCACCTAAGTTTAAGTTTGTGTTGTGTATTTGTTAGAATCATTGGTACTACGAAAATATACAACAAAGTAAACAATTATATTGGTAATGTTAATTCAAAAAAAAATCGCATCGAAAATACCTTATTCGTGGATTTAAGAAATTGCTTTCGAAATTAAACAATGTAAATAATTAAATAAAATGAATGCATGTATCTAAAGTACTGGTTGGTTTTAGATTTGACAGGTTCTTTTGATTTTAAATTCTTATAATATATTTTTAAAATCTATTAATGAAAAATTTAATCTTTTTGAAAATTCGATGCTGTAAAATTTCGATATTTATGTAATAATATTCAAATATCCGATCTTTTTTATAGAGTACCGAGTAAATCATGGTTTATTGTTTATGATATGTTCTTTTAAAAATTACCTAAAATTTTCTCCCCAGGTTCATGAGATTATACATGGTACAGAATACTGTTTTATATTCTTATAGTGTCTAAATTTTCCGATAAATGCAGAACATTTTTTTGTTATAATATGACAAAAATGAAATTAATATGTTGAAATAAGTAAACTTTATTTAAAAACTTACCAAGAAACACAACGATGTAAATATTAGTCAATATCGGTAAATACATATTGCTTCCAAAACCACAGTAACAGTAATAATAAATTCAAACAAAATTCACATACAAATGTGTCTCCGAAAAATCAGATCGCGCCATAAAACTTGAACTTCAAATGTTTTGTCACGCCCCCTAAGGTGCACTTTATACAACGCCGGACCTTCATTACTATATGTATGGTTCATCGGTACGTGATTTCCTAGTATGTACTAGGAAATTTTGTTTGTACAGGGAGACTACATGATATACATAACTTAGTCCTTACTCTTCCGGATATTATGCGAAGGTTATCATTATGATGGTCAGTCTAAGTAAATAAATAGATTTTAATCTATAGCTGTTTAATAGATCTCTACATAAAGATGTGATTGAAGTGGGGAAAATCATAACAGTAATTAAACAATTAAATTGATAATAAAATATGTTGTATGAGACACAAGAAGGTTACCTTGTAACAGTGATTATACTAGTTTTTTGTTAAGACTTGAGAATAAAAATTGGTTAACTATTGGTAAACAAATTTTTTTGATAAGAAGAAATAACTACTTGCTTTAGGATGTCTGGATAAATAAACGAGCCAATTTTAATCAACTTATTTAAACTGGAAGAATGGAGATAAATATAAGCACAATAATATGGCATTGTGGGCCTTATTTTCAACAACGTTACGACAGACAAGCTGTGAGTACGGGAACTCGTCTAATACCAGATCGTCAAGAAATTTAACTTAACCATATTATAGTGGTAACTACCTATGCCAATGCTTAGAATGGTGTGGAATACGGCAATAACGAAACACGAGGAATTCAATTCGTACTTAGTAATGAACCCTATTTGATATGGGGATGTAAGATTGTTGGGTAAAGTTGCAAATTCTTTGTGGGAAAGGAAATGAATCTCATTGTTATGATGCCTATGCATCAGGTGTCATGGATTTACATTGCATTTTGGAAATTTCTATGTAGGCCACCCAAATCACCTGATCTTTCTCCTAGTGAATACGTGTGGAATATTATGCGAAGAAGATAATGTTAGTCTCAATTAACTCCAATTTTAGATGATCTCATATCTGCTGTATCGGTAATACCACAAAAAAAATAATTTGGCCAAGTGCGAGTTGGACTCGTGTACTAAGGGTTCCATACCACCTTCAAGATTCTAATATTCCAGTTTCAGACAAGCGGGGAATGAGTGCATTTTCTTATATTTACCCTAATATCTTTAACCGACTTCCAAAAATGAGGAGGTTTTCAATTCGTCGCGTATTTTTTCGCTTTTTTTGTATGTATGTTGCCTGATTTCTTCTCCTGTGGTGCACCCTTTTGAATGAATATGGTCTTGTTTAATAGAGTATATATCCGGATTGGTGAAACCTCAAATTTTGGAAAAAAATTCTATTGGTAAACTGATAAAATTTGTGAATGAACACATGCGTGCATGGAAATCGACCAATATCCCTAATGTTTTACTCGATTTTTTGATAACTCCTTATGGATGTGTATAGTTTTTTAACGTTTAATCTATTAAGGAAGATCCTTAGGTGATCTCATATACTTTTCTGCGACGTGCAACTTGCAGTTTTGCAGAAAATCGCCGAAAATTCCAAAATTCTTATCAAAAATTTCATCGAAATGACATAACGGGCATTCCCTCATAAATATTTTAATTCCAACGTAATAGTGCGGTAATTTTAGGCACTGGAAGTTTTAATAGCAAATTTGAAAATTTTCTATGTACATCTCAAGCATATAGGTAGTAAAGCATAGTATTTTCGGTTCCTTAAATCAATGAGTACCAAGCTCGTTTTGTTTGTATACCAGGCAAATACCTATTTAAATGCAAATTTTTCCATTTTGCGAAGACGGTGCTTTTGGTTGTCACATTCTCCCGGCCTAATAGTAAAATTCAGTGACAACACATGTCAAACTTTAAACTGCTATTTGGTACGTTTATAGACAGGGTGTTTAATTATAGCAAACAAAATCACAAAGTAAAGTGATAGAAGGAGTTGCATTTATATGAAGATTGAAATATAGAACGGACTAGAATGATAGTGGTCCGTAGGCAGCCGTATATACAGGATGGTTGGAATATAGGGTGGACTGGACGTTTGGTGGTATAAAAATGTTGAAAAAACTGTGAAATTAAAATTATATAGGGTGAATAAAAAACTGTTATATGATGTGGACATAAGCAAATCATATACAGGATGGTTGAAATATATGCTGCAGTTGAATTATATTTATACAGTGTGATTAAAAAATTATTTCTTTTACAGCCCATAAGAAATTTCATAAAGTGTGGAGAGGAATTAATGTTACACAGGACGATAATATAAAATGTAAAAAAGAACTAATTTATGGGCTAGCCCACAAGGAGTTATATACTATGGTTGAAATATACGACGGATTTGACTCGGTAAATATGGGATGGATTCTACTCCGTCCTATAGAAGGCAACTAACAAATTTATGCTTGTCCGTGGGCAGTCGTATGTACAGGAAGCGTTTTAAATTTATAAAAAATATACACATTCATTTTCAACACATAGACTTTTTATTTTATCTGCTTCAGGATTCGCTTGATTTTTATAAGAATACATATGTATTTAATTTTCTAATTTGGCCCCTAAAAATTACCGTTAGAGTTTTATTTTACTAATAAACTTTCAGGGAAGCCTTTTATAATCTAGTGCCTGAATTATAAGGCTCTGTAGATTGGAAGATTGAGGGTAAAGTTTTATATTATAAATTATTAAATCTGTTATTCAAATTATTTAAAAATGCAAATAAAATATATTTTTCAAAATTTAAATAGTGTAGTTTCACAAGTGGGAATTAAGTCGATGTCTAAATCACTGTCATAAATGACGCAAGTTAGGAATCAAATATCCATTTCCTGACATCAGATCCATCGAAGACCCTCCATCTTTAGGCCTTCACATATTGCTTTATAGGCCCTAATTTTATGTCTAATTTTTCCTAGTCAAATGTTTATTTCTAACCTTTCTCAAATGGTGTAGTAAGTGACTAAATAGTGCCGTTTTCAGTTCGCTTCACTTGACCTATCTTAATAGAATGTTATGCCAGAGGTCAGAACATGTACATGGAAACAAAAAGCAGCTACGAATCGTAAACCACTGCATCGGAAGAAGATATGCAATGAAAAATGGAAATTATATTAGAAATATGAAATGTATTAGGTTGGTCTGGACTATAAAATAGATATTACAGCTACACAAGAAATTAGATGGATGGAATCTGGAACACTTTACATGAAGAAGTTGTTAGTGTTCAGTTCAGAACACGAGAGCAGACATGAGAAGAGACGGGGATTAGGTGTGAATGATAGAAGCAAGGTAGCTATAACGAATCTGTTTGCTGAGACTTGAGCGAAGTTAGTTTAAAATTTCAGGGTGTTCAGTTTATACATCAACATAGAAACCGAAAGCCTAAGAAAATTTCGCAACAGCTATACATCAAAACTCCTAAGCATGACATCAACATAATATTGGAGGATTTTACTGCAAAGTTGGGTCGACATTAACGTCTAACATATATAATAATCAGACTACATGAGACAACTAATGACAACGGATCATACTTGGTAGATTTTGCAGCCTCCCAAAATGTGATTGTTAAAACAAGTCAGTTCCCAAAAAAATATAGCCTCAAAACAATATCGACATCAAATGATGAGTGAACAGTCAAAGAGATTCATCATGTCCTCATAGATGGAAAACACTCTTAGTATGAGAGGAGCGGATAGTGATTTCTTATTCAGACGTATTACAACACGGAGATTAACAATTTACCAAGTTCACAAACAACGGGATGAAAGCAAATTATTGTAATGTTTTTATTTTCACACACGGGTTCCGTTCAGTTCTTGGATTTATTTAAAAACACAGTCCAACTCACTCTAATTTATTTCCACTATTTTAACATAATTTATATTCACAGAAACTACTATTTACATTTTATCTTAACTATTCAAACGACCGACGAAAACTGAATGCCCCTATCGCCAGCTGGTCCTTTTATACATTTATCTTGGAATTGTCTGGTACGTCCACGAACCATCGGGAAATTCCATCATGTTCTGGAAGTTTTAAGGGAGTTCCCAGTAACGGCAGCGGTCCGCCGGTTGAAAGACAAACATTTCGGGTTCCACGAATTTATCGGAATAATGTCCCTTCCATGAATTGATTGAAGGCCGATTGCACCAGCTGTCGGATGAATTCTCGTAACATTGCCCCTCCTTAAGGCCATTTCGTCCCGGAATGTCCCAGAATCCCTCCTGGTAAGACGATATTTGCAGGACTCTCCATTTCGACAACGAGAAGTCTGGTGGAAGTAACAGTCAACGGTCTTCAAATTTGGGCTGCGAGTACTGAGACAGCATACCAGGATGACGACGCCACTGAATCGAAAGATTGTTTCCATCATACTTCTCGCCACCCTCCAATTCAGTCCATCGAACCCGCAGGCTATCTTTGGGACCGCCAATTTCATCAGATTTTTCTCCACCATCACATTCCTCAATTCTACCAGAGTCTTCCAAAGATCGCTGTATGTTGGCTTGTCCTGCGAGAATGTTTTCGTTACCAAATAAAAGATGTCTCTGGTACCCACTGGTTGTTTATCTTCGAGATGAAGGACCTTCCCTACCACTGGATCTTGTTCCCGTAGCTTCTGGAACTGGCCGTACTTCTTGGCAAACACCTTGGCTATTCCTCTGGACATCCGGAGATCTCGAGCCACACAATGAGCCAGGGCATATTCTATGGGCACCTCAAACAGGTCTCGGGGTTCCTCTGTGGTCACGTCGTGCTGCACTTTCAGCCCATTAGAGTACAGTGCCATAAACTGTTCGAAGGTCATCTCGTCATCGGGTGGTTGGATGCTGCGGACTTGGGCTTAGTCATCTTCGCTGTCATGACTTCCGGCATAAGCAACCTGTTGAAATGTACGACCTTTGGTTTTCCCCGAGGTAGCTTCTTTATTCTGTAGACAACATCGTTGATTTTCTTCACAATTTGGTACGGCCCCTCCCAAGATCTCTGTAGCTTGGGCGAATATCCACGACGACGTTGCGGGTTATACAACCAAACAAGATCATCAACTTTTAATTCTCCGCTCTCGGCTTTGATGTCGTAGGCTTCCTTCATTCGGGCACTGGCATTCTCGATGTTTAACCGGACTCGTTCATGGATGTCGTTCATCTTTTGACGTAGCTGGCTGACAAAGTCTTTACCTGCGATATCTTCTCCTGGGGGACATTCAAACTTCAAATCGCATGGTAGCCTTAATTCTCGTCCCATGATAATACTGGCCGGGGTCTGACCCGTGGACTCGTGCACAGACGAACGCTATGCCATTAGAAACAAGTGCAGATACTGGTCCCAGTCTCTTTGGTGGTCAGAGACTACCTTTGACAAATGGCGGTTACTGGTTCTATTCATCCGTTTTACCATTCCATCGGATTGTGGGTGTAATGCCGTCGTCCGTGTTTTATTGATCTTCAAGAGTTTGCAGACGTCTTGGAAAAGAGTAGACTCGAAGTTTCTACCTTGGTCTGAGTGCAACTCCAAGGGAACACCAAAACGACTGATCCATTCCTTGACAAGGACATCAGCAACGGTCAAGGCTTCTTGATTCGGCAAGGCATACGCTTCTGCCCATTTACTAAAATAGTCCATAACCACCACAATGTACTTGTTTCCAGAGTCGGATTCAGGAAATGGACCGGCAACATCAATGGCTATTTTTTCGAATGGACTGCCCACGTTATATTGCTTCATGGGAGCTTTTGGACGCTTCTGAGGCCCATTACTTGCTGCACAAACAGAACATTTCCGGCACCAGTCCTTGACATCCACTTGGCAGTTTACTCAATAGAAGCGTTCTCTTAACTTCCCCAGGGTTTTCGTTACTCCCAGATGTCCTCCAGTTGTACCATCATGTAGTCCTCGTAAAACCTCTGGTCTCCTATTTCTGGGAACTACAATCTGTTTTCTGTCGTTTCGCTCTTCTGGAGTTTCCAGGACGCGCTTGAGAAGTCCATTTTCCAGGATGAGGGAGATCCACTGAGCCCAGTACGACTTTATGGTTGGTGAGTATCGGGAAATCTCCTGCACGTAGGTTTGCGGTCTTCTTCCTTCCACCGGATAACTTCTTTCAAATCTGGATCTAATTTCTGGTCTTTTTGGATCTCCGCAGATTGCCAATGGTCATCGATGGCCGTAGGTCTACAGAGAACAGCCCCTTTTTCTTCTGCTCGCTGACAATGTTAGCAATCATCAGGGCATGGTCTCCTCGATAGGGCATCATCATTCTTATGGCTTGTTCCAGCTCGATGTTCAGTCTGGAAGTCGAATTCTTGCAACCGCTCAATCCACCTGGCCACTTGTCCTTCGGGGTTTTTAAACTGCAGGAGCCACTTCAGTGCTGCATGATCAGTCCTCAGGAGGAATCTTTTACCATAGAGGTACTTGTAGAAATGTTCTACCCCCTTTACCACAGCCAAGAGTTCCCTGCGAGTAACGCAGTAATTCCGTTCCGGCTTGCTCAAGGTCTTGCTGAAATAGCCGATGACTTTCTCCTGACCGTCTTGGATCTGCGAAAGCACTGCACCAATTCCGACATTGCTTGCGTCGGTATCCAAAACGAAGTTCCCATCTGGCAAAGGATAACTTAAGACGGGGGCACTCGTCAAGGCTCTTTTCAGTGTCTCGAATGATCGTTGGCATTCCTCGTCCCACTGGTACTGCACCTTCCCCTCTGTGAGTCTAGTAAGTGGCTTGGCGATGTTGGCAAATCCGGCGACTTTCCGACGATAGTACGTGCATAACCCCAGGAAACTTCTTGACTGGTGAATATCTTTAGGTATCGGCCATTCCTGGACAGCTTTGATTTTCTGTTTATCCACAGCTACTCCCTGTGCGGAAACTACATGTCCAAGATATTGCACCTCTTCTTGGAACAGCTGACACTTCTTCGGGCTTAACTTTAGTCCGGAACTCCGAAGTCGCCGAAACACCTCCTCCAGGTTCTTGACGTGGTCTTCAAATGATCTTCCAACCACGATAATGTCGTCAAAATACACAAGGCACGTTTTCCATGAAAGCCCTTTTAACACTGTTTCCATCAATCTTTCAAACGTCGCTGGAGCATTATACAACCCAAACGGCATCACCGTGAATTGGTGAAGTCCTGAGCCGATGGTAAAAGCAGTCTTTTCTCGGTCTTCTTTAGCAAGTTCCACCTGCCAATAACCGCTCTTCAAGTCCAGGGTGGAAAACATCTTCGATCCAGCCAACGTATCTAGGGTATCGTCTATTCTTGGAAGGGGATAGCTGTCTTTCTTTGTAGCGTGGTTTAATTGCCGATAGTCCACGCAAAATCGAGTCGAACCATCTTTCTTTTTAACCAAGACAACTGGAGAAGCCCAAGGGCTATTGGATGGTTCAATAACACCTTCTTCCTCCATCTCGCGGACTATCCTGTCGGCCCTTCTCTTTTAGCTAGGGGTAGTCTTCTTGCCGACTGTGGAATAGGTTGAGCGTCCCCAGTATTAATTTTATGTTTTACCAGATCAGTTCGTCCTCTTTTGCCATTCCCTACATCGAAAATATCCTGGTAGTTTCTAACGATGTCCCTCAACTTTGCTTTCTGGTTTGGTTTCAATTTCTTAGATGAACCGGTGATGAGTCTTTCCAGTTCCTCAGATAGTTTACCTTGTGGTATTTCTGCATGCTGTGTGCTTTTGACTACAGAGGAAACTGATGAACAATGGTCCAAAGTTGTTCCTTTCTTTAGCACAACCGAGTAATGATTCAGGTTCATTACTCTTACTGGCACAATCTCCTTAACCCGAAACAGAGTCTTCCCCAGTGCGACTCCTCTGCCTACATTTCCGTCGTTAAGTTCGGGAACAAACATCATTACGGTTCCAGTTTTAGCTTTCCCATCTAGGCAAGCATCTACAATGATTTCAGCTCTTTCCGGAACATTGACATCCTCTGCTAAGATGGCTCGAAGCTTTATGTCATCTTTTCCATGAAGCACCACTTCTTCGTCATTCACTCTCAGAATTCCGTCTTTGAAATTTAACTGGAATCTCTTGGAGCTCATGACATCCATTCCAATGATTACTTCGTCTTCGATGTCTGCCACTAATGCCCGATGTAGGAAGGTTGTGTTTCCCAAGGTCATTTCAATCTGTATTTCGCCATGGACTTTCGCTGCTTCTCCTGTCGCTGTTCGCAGTTGCCATTTTGTTGGTTTTACCATCGTCTCTAAAACGATGCTGGGCCTTATAACTATTTTTGTCGCACCTGTATCCAGCAGCATTGCAAATTGCCTCCTATTAATAAGGCCATCTACGAAGACACTGTTAACGTGGTTGCGTAGCGAAGAGACATATGCGTTGGTAGTTGACACTTGTTTGCTACAGGTCGACGATGGTCCCTTTACATAGGCCTTCTTTAGTTTCCCCGGCGAGGAAGTCTGGACTCCGTTGCTCTCCTGGCAATGTTCTGGAAGTTTTAAGGGAGTTCCCAGTAACGGCAGCGGTCCGCCGGTTGAAAGACAAACATTTCGGGTTCCACGAATTTATCGGAATAATGTCCCTTCCATGAATTGGTTGAGGGCCGATTGCACCAGCTGTCGGATGAATTCTCGTAACATTATAAATAGTGGAAGTAGAAAGGCAATATACAAATAAGTAACAAATTTCAGTCACTGAAGAGATTGGAAAAAAGCGCCACAGGCATAGAAAGAAAATGGCAAACAATAAAACTTATTATAGAGCAAGCGGATGAGGAAAGCATAGGAAAGAAGAAGAGAACGGCAAATAAAAATGGTACCACGAGTAGATAAATGAAGTACTGAAGATGAGGCAAATAAGAAACATGGAATTTTTGAGTAATCCCATGGACGAGAAAGGGAATGTATATAACCAAATGCATGCAGAAGAAAGAAGAATGGCAAAGAAAAAACAAAATCTGGAGAGGCAGTTAAGAAAAATAGTGAACGAACATCAGCAACAAACAACTTACTCGGGAATCTTACATATTAATGTTATCTATAAAATAATATCCATCCTTCTGGTAACAAAATTAAACCATATGCTGAAGGAATAGTGCGTGATTACTAGTGCAGCTTTCTAGTTTGCAGGTCAATAACTAATCAGATATTCACGTATGGCAACTATTTGTAAAAAATTGAGAATATAGTCCTGCAAGATAAGAATGGGGAAATAAGGCCAAAACTGTACATGGTTCACTATGAACTGAGAACTTAAGACAGGATTCAAGCAAACATTTCTTTCATAGCATAGTGGAAATAATAGTACTCTAAGTGCAGAGATGTGATCAATAACAGCAGTTCAAGAATAGATAAGAACCGTAGAACTGAACTAAATGCGGAGATGTGTAAGGGTTACAAGGTAGGACAAATTTAAAACATAATATATCTTGCAGAGAATGGGAATAAATCAGAATAAAGACAATGGAAAATCGAGCTCTATAATGGTATGGATTTGTTAATGAAAATATGCAATGGTCGTCAAAGGGAAAAAAAAAAGAGGTCGATCTATTTCGACTTGGGAAACACGCATAAAAGTCGTAAACCCAGGAGAGTAAAAAACCGAAGGAAAAAGAAGAAGAAGTCCTTAGCCACATCAAATTTCCATAGGTTGTTAGCAGGAGAGGGGCGAGAGAGATACTGTGGGCAGCTATGACCAAAATGGGAATTCCGAAAAAAACTAAGGGCACTAACACAAATGTGCGTTACAAGAGGCCTATGCCTGTTTTAGATTAGAACCAGAACTATCAGAACCATTCAAGATCCGTTGTCTTCGCTTTCTATTTACCTATCTGTGGTCTTCACTGCACAGCATTCTAGAATTGTCCTGGTCTTCTGTGGCTATGTAGATACCCTTGCACAGTTAACTAGAAAGTTTTCTGTAGATTCGAGAAATTAGCACGAGATGTGGGCCTCAAAGCCAAGGTGGACAAATCTATATTTATATGATAGGATCAAAAAATTCCAGATTTCAATTTGGCAAGGACATCACTATAACCGACGACAACCTCTCAGTGGTTAAGACATTTTAATACTTGGGTGAGGTACTCACCAACGAAAATTAATAGAAAAAGACATCCACTCAAAATACTTACAGGTAACAGAGATTTTATGAACTAAAAATATATAAGGCCATCACAGGAACAGTAGTAACATAAGGAAATGGGACAGAAAAAGGCAGAAGAAAATGATAAACATGGCCAAGCCTCACCAACTGTTATAGAGCCAGCTGGATGAATAGACAAAACTACCTTTTGACTAAAGGAATCAATAAAATATAAAGGAGAATATTAAGATTAAAGATTATATATATTAAAGAATTCAAATGCTGTAGTTGTATTATAAAAATATAAGATTAGTGTTGCAATGTGATATGAACAGGTCAATACTTTGAATGGATATATCAAAAATATATGTGTTTTATGCGTCAATATTTGAATTTACGACGCAGATTAGCTGTTATGAGTACAACAATATAAAATTCAATTTCCAGTTCATCCCTTCTATTTGTCAGTGTCATCATACCCAAAACTAATAGTGATAGATTTTTCACAGATAGTATATAGAAAACCAACTCACGCAAATCGATACCTAAATGCCCAATCACACATCATAATCCTGCACAATTGTCTTTAACTTTAGCCCGTATTCGCACATCTATCAGATTAACAGATATTGAAATATATTTATTATGTATATCCTTTCCAGTTTACTGGATGAAAGTGTTAATCTTGTTGTTCCACATCCCCTTTGTCAAAATCGAGTAGACTTTATAAGGAGAAAGTAAAAAGTTTGTATGGAACACAAACGCATTCCCTTTTCGCAGATTGGTGTTGTTGCTTATATTTAAATGCGCAGCGCGCTCCACATGTATGCGTTATTTTTATTTCAATTACCAAACAAAGTAATTTTCTCAATTGCTGTTCACTTATAGACAGGATGTCGCTTAAAATAGAATCCGACTTACAAAATTTATAACATTCGCTCAATTAAAATGAGTGAAATTATTCAATATAAAATCTATTTTGGTACAAAATTATTAAGAAGGGACAAGCGTGAAGTAAATTAAAATCTGGCATGTGGTGAACACATTAAATTAAAGTATTTTCGAGAATAAGAATTAGGCGTTGAGCAATTTTGGTAATACAGAAATCTACAAGCGTTATTTTCATCACTTATTTAAAATATAACCACAGATTTAAATTGCAATGCGGTTCTATTTGTTCCAGTGTTTAAGAAAATTCAGGGTATTATTTTCAATATCTGATTAGTTTTCTTATCGTATTTAATGCCATTCCAAGAGTTTAGTGATCATAAAATTGGAGCAAGAGTTTAGTGATCTCGGTTTTCATATAAGAAAACGCACATCCATTCTAAACTACCCAAGAAAGATTAAAAAAATCTAATTGTGTATTGCATAAAAGGTACAGGCGATGAAAATATTTTAAAATTTATCTTTGGACGAAAAGGAATAGTAATTTTTTGAAGAAATGGTATTTTTAGAGAACTCTATTAACTCATGTAAGATAAGAGGACTTGCATGAGGGAAATTCACAATTTAAGAATTCCAACATGATGCAAGTATCACACGTCGCCTGTAGACCCCATTCTTTCAGTCAATAGGACATGGACATTGTGTGAAAAATTAAATATTGAATTGATTGTGATAGGGAGCTATTTTTAGGGAACTTTACTATCTGGAGAACAAATAGTAAAACCAGCGTGAAACTTTGTACAAATACTTTCGACCTTGAAGTAATATCAAGCAATATAATCATTTTGCGAAAATTGTATTATCCTAATCATCAAGATTTCGTAGGCAACTACACCCTTTCCTTTTAAAAAGAACATTTATTCAGAGGAGGTCGTAGTCAGCACATCTAAAATATAATAATTTGTTCAAGTGCAAGTTGGACTTGCATATGATACAATTAAATAAATCAAAGTCAAAATTGTTCTAATACTCCGGTTCCAGACAAGCAGGAAATAAGTGGATTTTCTTATGTTTTTCCTCAATATATTTTAAAATAAGCGTTTTAAATTAATAAAAAAGATAAATTTTTATTTCTCTCAATGAGCCTCTTTACTTTATCTGCTACATGATGTGCTTGACTATTTTATAAATATTTATTTAATTTTATTTTCTAATTTGGCCCCAAAAATAAGATTAGGATTTCCGCTTTATTTTACCAATAAACTTTCAGAGAAGCCCTATATAATCTTTTGTTTTAATTTTTTGAATATAAGGGAGAGAATGTGTCAAATTTTAAATATTATATTATTTTATTATGTTTTAAACAAATTATTTTAGTTTCGGAGATAAAAGAGGGGAATAGGTATGTTTCTGTTAATATATTTTAAACTAATTATTTTTAAAATACAAAAATATATATATTTTTGTTCCTCAGAATGAGCCCTTTTATTAGAAATATTTTATTTAATTATATAATTTGCCCCCTTATATTAATATTATGGGTTTCCCCATTTTTGCTGTAAATTTTGAGCAACGTTCTATATTCACTATTTTTTCAAAATTTTAGGCTGAATAGTTTTGGAGATAAAGGGAATGGTTAATTTTTCTAAATTCCCCCAGCCCCCCAGAAGTACCTCTAAATTCAAAATTTCTCCAATTTACGATATGTACTCGTGATCAGGTCACAAAGCTACATACTGGTACCAAATTTCAAGATTTCCGTTCAGTAGTTTCGGAGAAAATAGCTGTTAGGTGAAATTCATAAAAATCATGATTGTATAAGGGTTTCCATTTATAGGATATACGTAACCCTAACAAACCAAGTCTGACAGAGATATGATTTAGGAACTTTTCTATTTGTTCGAACATCACAGGAAAATTCCTATACCAGCTTTCTTATTTTAAATGCAAGACCCTGCATATTATTTAGTTTTTGGATTCTCCAGAAACTTCTAAACATAATTCGTGTACAATAGCCTACACATATCTTCAACTGTTAAGTGTTTTCAGATTTATTACAAAAATTAACATTAAAAAAAGAAAATTATTTTATTTCACAAATTCGCTACAGTACATTTAATACTTAATACCCATTTAGCTCTTGATATTGAGTAAGCAAAAACCATTCCTGCGTTCCTTTTTACTTTTATAGAGAATCCAAAAAATAAATAATATGCAGGGGCTTGCATTTAAAATAAAAAAGTTGGTATTGGCCACTGTCACACGACAGACCCTATTTAATTTTTTTTGTTGAAAAAAATGGGCGTTTAAAAATAAAAATCGACGTGTCCAAGCGTTTTTCCCTACAAGCCCTCCTTTATTCTTTATCGAATTTACTCCATTTGGCTGTTCTACACTGTATCTACAAAACTTTTTAATCTACTCCAGTTTGTTAAGCTAATTACTCAAAAATTGTCATTTGCTTTATTCTACTTTAATTGGAATTCAGGGCAGCTTTATTGGTTGGGTCAGTTAGTAAAATTCTTCAGTTTCAAACTAAACATTTGAAACAGACAAGAAAAGCAATGAGACTGTTCATCCCAATTCAATTAGTAGAATATATTGCGCTCTAATAGAAGTAACGAATAAGGTTGTATTGTGTACTGTATGCAGCAAACTGACAAATAACTCCCTAATGAGACGAACGAAGATATCTATAAAAACTGCTGGAAACAAAAATATAAAAACATAAAGAAATTGCAGACAAGACTTCCAGATACTCCTTTAATAACGTTACAGAACAGTGAGAAAAATAAGAAAACAAGTGAGTATCAATTTTGATTTTTGGGGAAGTAGTTTAAAATTTTATTCCTTTTTAGGTTCAATATTCAATAATTTTCCAACAAAGCAAATTATTAAAGTAGCATTAACAGAAGGTCAGCACAGCGATTTGAGAAAAATTTCTAGATGTAAGTACCACAAAAAAATTCCAGGCAGGTCTTCTAAAAATGAATATGTAAGTTGTGCTACAATCTGTTGCGATGATTAATTTCCATTTACTAAAAGTGTTCTTATTTCTCAAACTAGTTTATAATCATCTCAAAATAACACTTTCGCTTGGATATAACAATAAAACCATCGTAAAATATTGTTCCTTTTGACGTTATTATTTACTATCATGTTTCTCGATACTTCCTTTTTGGAATATCTGCCTTTTTTATGATAACATTTAAAATAAGAAAGTTAGTTAGTTTAACTGGAAGTGACCGACAGTAAAAATTGTTTTAGTTATTTATAGAAGGCATTCTTTATAACTACGAGCTACGAGAATTATGCGAACCGACCTGAAGAGGGCAGATGTGACTCTGCCGAAACGTCGTCATTTTACCATCGATCCCGGCAGGGATCAGTTATCAACTACGCGGATGAATTCCCGGAAACCACCTAAAACACACACATATATATATATATATATATATATATATATATATATATATATATATATATATATATATATATATGTTACTAAACAAGTTTACAATTATAAAATCACTTTTCGGTCAGGTCAATTTCCTAGTATTAAATAAAACTAACTAATATTGGAAATATAAATATATTTTTTTACGTTTTAAGATTGAATTTTATCTAATTATTATAATAAGCCATTTGCATAAAATTTGTCCTTGCAAGTTATTCATTGTTTCGTACGTCTGTTGTAATAAAAAACAGTGGTTTGTTAATTAATTGTATTGCAAAAAAGATATTAGCAAAGCTTAATAATTTTCAGCATACTTAAAGGTGAGTCACTGCATGATATTTTAAAAATTAATAAAACTTTTGCGAAGTCATTTACACCTGTATGAAATAGATAAGAATTTAAGCATAAATTGAAAAAAGTATTTCGAAGAAGTATAATCAATTACAGTAATTTATCAGAGAAAAACAATTTAAATGTGACAATCAATTTCTAATTATTAATGCCTTTTGAGAATGATATTCGGAGGCACAATAATGTTTAGTACATTAATAGATGCTATTGCTGTACGAGTAGTAAATGTGTTTCCCGGCATTGGACTAGAACTTATATCTTGTAAATATATACGCATGCAAACTGTAACAGTAGCTTTAATCTTTTTTAATTATGTTAATCTCAATTTTAGGGTTTCGTATACATAATATACTGATATACTTATAATATTACTCCTGACTTCTCCGTCTTTCGGATCACAGCATTTTTCTCCGAAACTACTGAAGGGGAAAGGTTGAAATTTGGTATCAGTGTATAGTTCGGTGACCCAACCAATCAATTAATTTGTATTCGTCATAATGAGCCTTTTGATTTGATATATTACTTGATCCGTTAGAAACAATTATAATTTTTCATTTTCCATTTAATTCTATAATTTGCCCCCAAAATGAATATTAGGGGGTTCTCCTTATTTGTCCAGTAAAGTTCAGGTGAGGCGCTATACCTCTATTTATTTTCAAAATTTTACATCCTATGGTTTCGGAGATAAGGTGGGGGAAATAAGTAGGTTTTTTATATTTTTGTTACTATCTTCTAATTTATATATTTTAAAAATATTAAAAAAAATATTTGTTTTGGTCATAATGAGCCATTTTATATATAACATGATGTGTTAGAAACAATTTGAATTTTATATTTCCTATTTAATTCTGCAATTTGCCCCCCAAAATTAAAAGTAGAGGTTTCTCCTTATTAACTTCAGGTCAGACCCTATACCTCTATTTTTTTTTCAAAACTTTACGCTTTATAGTTTTGGAGATAGGTGGGGGGGAATGGGTAAATTTTGGTATATTTTCGTTAATATCTTTTTAACTGATTGTTTTTAACATGAAAAAAATATATTTGTGGTCCTCAGAATGGGACCTTTCATTTGATGTATTACATGATGCGTTTGAAAAAATTTTTATTTTTAAAGTTTCATTTAAATCTATAATTTGCCCCCCCAAAATTAATACTAACAGTTTCTGCTTATTTTTCCTGTAAAGTTCGGCAGCGTTCTATATTTCCTATTTTTGTCAAAATTTTAGGGTCAGTAGTTTCGGAGATCAGGGAGGGAAAAGGTCGATTTTTTTAATTTCCCCCCCAGAAGCACCCCTAAAATCAAAATTTCTTCTTTTACAATTTGTACTCCTGATCGGGTCACCAAACTATACATATATACCTCTTCCGTCCAGTATAAGGGTATTAGTATATCGTATATGCGGAAGCCTAATAAGGAAAAACCCCTACTTTTAATTTTAAGAGGCAAATTATAGAATTAAATGAAACATGAAAAATTAAAAAAGGGTTCATTCTGGGGAAGACAAATGTATATATTTTTCATAGTTCAAAAGTAATTAGTTTAAAAGCTATTAACAAAAATATTCCCATTCCCTTCCCCTTATCTCCAAAACAATGACATAGAATTTTGGAAAAAAGTAAAAATATAACGCTTTACCGAAAAATCAAGGAGAAACCACCAATATTAATTTTGTGGGGGAAATTAAAGAATTAAATGGAAAATATAAAATAGAAATTGAGACTAAAGCACCATGTAATATATCAAATCACAGAACTCACTATGACGAATTAAAAAGTATTTTTTTTTATATTTTTTAAATTGTTTAGTTATTTTGCAAATAAATTATTTAGTTATTTCGCAATTTGTTAATTAAAAAAATATGTAGGTATAACTTTAACAGGCAAGAACTAGGCAATACCAAAGCCCCAACATTACAGAATGACATTTTCGTTTAAATTGACAGGTAACAGTCATACCTACAAAATATGCTGTGTTGGCTGGCGTTGACTTAATAACGCAAAAATATGTTTCATTATGAGATAACATTTGGTATGACATAAAACATTTAAAAAAATATATAACCGACTTCTACCTATAACTAAAAAGTTAAAAATAATTATAACAAAATACAACTCTAGCAAATAAATAACACATTCAATGTTGTAAGGTACCTACCCAGGAAGTAAAAAATGTAAACATTAAAAGGTGCTCATTCTGTACAAATTAATTACCTACCAATCTAGTATATTTTTGAAGTCGGTGCCAAGCAACAATCAAGTTTGATGAATTAGTAGATAAGTACGCAATAAAGGATTTTAGATTTGCTTGTCACCGACTTCAAAAATATACTAGATTGGTAGGTAATTAATTTGTACAGATTGAGCACCTTTTAATGTTTACATTTTTTATTTCCTGGGTAGGTACCTTACAACATTGAATGTGTTATTTATTTGCTAGAGTTGTATTTTGTTATAATTATTTTTAGCTTTTTAGTTATAGGTAGAAGTCGGTTATATTTTTTTTTAAAATGTTTTATTTTCAACTTTTTAGTTTTTTTTTAACTCAGGTAGTTTTCATTCTTTATTTTTTAGTTTGCATATATAACCTTAATAGACAGAACCAGGTAACACCGAAAGCATCAACATTACACAATGATACTTTATTATTTAAATTGACAGGTAAATCTTTACGAACAAAATGTACTAGTACGCGTTGGCTTAATAATAGTAAATATATTTATGCCTTATGGACTACGCCATGTAACCTTTTTTCAACTTTTTTTGACAACCCTGTATAACTAGATAATTCCACTCCAACCTATGTACCAACCAGCCTGTATATACGACTGCCCACGGACAAGCATAAATTTGTTAGCTGCCTTCTGTAAACTATAGGACGGAGTAAAATCCATCCTATATTTACGGAGTCAACTCCGTCCTATATTTCAACCATAGTATATAACTCCTTTTGGGCTACCCCATAAATTATTTCCTTTTTAACATTTTATGTTATCACCATGTGTAACATTAATTCCTCTTCACACTTTATGCAACTTCTTATGGGCTATAAAAGAAATAATTTTTTAATCACACTGTATATATATAATTCAACTCCAGCATATATTTCAACCATCTTGTATATGATTTGGTTATGTCCACATCATATAACAGTTTTTTAAACACCCTATATAATTTTAATTTCACATTTTTTTCAACATTTTTATACCACCAAACGTCCAGTCCACCCTATATTCCAACCATCTTGTATATACGGCTGCCTACGGACCACTATCATTCTAGTCCGTCCTATATTTCAATCTTCATACTTTTTCTACCACTTTAATTTGTGATTTTGTTTGCTATAACTAAACACTCTGTCTATAAGCCACCAAGTGCCAGTTTAAAGTTTGACATGTGTTGTCACTGAATTTTCTATTAGGCCGGGAGAATGTGACTACCAAAAGTACCGTCTTCGCAAAATGGAAAAATTTGCATTTAAATAGGTATTTACCTGGTATACAAACAAAACGAGCTTGGTACTGATTGATTTAAGGAGCCGAAAATACTATGCTTTACTACCTATATGCTTGAGATGTACATAGAAAATTTTCAAATTCGCAATTAAAACTTCCAGTGCCTAAAATTACAGCACTATTACGTTGGAATTAAAATATTTATGAGGAAATGTCCGTTATGTCGTTTCGATGAAATTTTTTATAAGAATTTTGGAATTTTCGGCGATTTTCTGCAAAACTGCAAGTTGCACGTCCCAGAAAAGTATATGAGATCGCCTAAGGATCTTCCTTAAAAGATTAAATGTTAAAAAACTATACACATCCATAAAGAGTTATCGAAAAATCGACTAAAATATTAGCGATATTGGTCGATTTCCATGCACGCATGAGTTCATTCACAAATTTTCACTTTATCAATAGAATTTTTCTCCAATATTTGAAGTTTGAAGTTCAAAACGGTTCACCACAGGAGAAGAAATCAAGTAACATACATACAAAAAAAAGCGAAAAAATACGCGACGAATTGATAACCTCCTCCTTTTTGGAAGTCGGTTAAAAAGCTGTCCCAGGTCCATATAATATTAAATATTGCATATGTCGGGGTACCCAGACTTGAAATAAGTGCCATTCAGGTGTGTAATTTCATTGTTTCCTGCCACGCAGGTAGTTTATTTGTACTTATTCTAAATTTGTTTCAATTATTGCACATTAAACAGCTTAAATTCCCCACACACAAAAATGAGGCACAGAAGACATCAATATTAATCCTTAGGTAATTAGTGGCATGAAGTAAAACAGATGATCGTATCAAATATTTTTAATTCATACACTGTGCTGTGTTTAATACCGTTTCCATGTCATTCCTAGGATATAAATCACATTAAATTAAAATCTCGAAGAGATAATATCATAAATTTACTTGTTTAAAAATTATAAGGCAAATCTCAGATATCTTATCAAATCTCATCAAGAGGTAGAAGGGGTATCATATTTTTTTAAAATACAGTCCAACAAAACCAATTTAAAGGATTCCAAAAACAAATAGCAAATTAATTCAGTTCCTGATATCGTGTTTTTGTTTAATTATTGTAGTTACTATGTTATTTCCTTGCTTACCGATAATCAAACTTTGTTCTCACAAAAATGGCTCATTCCAACGTCGAGGCTTTTAGGATGTTTTTTTTGGATTTTGTCAAAATTTACTTCTTACACGAAGACACCATAGCAAAAGTGTTCTAGCGATAGGTCATATACTACTTTTGAGACAAACAGAAAGTATTCTACCCAATCCAGTTATAAGTACAAGTACTCGTCTGTTCTCGTTCTTTGGGAATAACACCATATAAACATGAAAGTCTGTACATTTTAAAAAGTTGAAACGTTTCAAGGTCTAAATCAGACCTCGTTTCCAATGGTTTTAACACAAATGAACAAGAAATTAAAAAAATAAAAATTCAAAGGATTCGTAATGACAAATTTCGTAAATCTCAATTTGACATTCTGTGATTATATTCAGAATTTTGATATCTTATTCATTTTTATTTAAAATTAGTGTGGCATTGCCTTTATCTGCAGGTAAAATTTTTATTGTACTGTCATTTTTAAGGCTTTAACTGCAAATTGTTCATTTTTAGAAACATTATTTTTGATGTGTATAGTTTTTTGCTCCTACAATATATTTTTGAGCTTTACTAAAGTTTAATTTACTAGCAGTTTGTTAGAACTGATAATATATAATAATATATGTGACGGTAATCCCGAGTTCCTTTTCTTGATTCTATGGACTACTGAAACCACTTTTAGTAGCTGCGCAAAATCTACGTAATATGCCCTATTGATCACAAATAAATTCACATTGGATGCGCGAAGTAGATCATCAGAACAAGTGAAATTTTCCGAGTTTCTCCAAATCTCGTATACGGTGATTTTCGGGATCGCTGATTACGAATAAGTAATCAGCCTCGAACCCCCCGGTATTCCAAATTTGATGCAAATTGGTTGATTTTTAAGTTACCACTTGTCACGTACAGACCTTTAATGGACTAAACCATTTTTGGCTTGTAGAGGGTCATTTGTTTACAAAGAATTACTCATATATATAGATTTTGGAAACATTTTATTTATTTATTTATTCCAACCATATAAATTCTGCTTCCGGCAGGAATCGACTTAATTTATACGCAAACAAAATAAAATTTGTATATTTAGTGATTTCTTTTTGTTGCAAAATGCCTGCACCCAACGTTGAACAAAATTATGGAAAAATATCACCTTGAAAAAAAAATATTTTCCAACCTGGAGGACCGATACGGCAACATTGGGTCAAGTTATTCCTGGTACATATTGAGAGGAAAAGTGCTATGGAAAGTCAGCGAGTTCACCAATATTTATCACAGCATTATGTTGATTTGTGGGGACGTCAGAATTTCAAAATTTATGCTTCAGGTCCTGGGTCTTGGTATGGAAGTGAATGGCGGATATATTCATTATATTTATGATTTAAATTACATTACATCAAAATTTTTACTAAATATGTACTATTTTGACGCCCATTGATAAATTGTGTCACTACATAACCGTTTCTATTTGAAAATGTATTGGTGAAGCCATCTCCTAGCTTAGGGGATTAAAATTGTACCTTGACTAAACATTTTTTCTGTTTCAATAACAAACTTAATCTCAATTTGATAGTAGTTTCAAAATTATGTATGTATAATATTATATTTAAATAAATCCGATAGGTATATGAAGAATTTGACATCTTGTTCACAGATGATTAACATAATTTATGTGAGTTAGAGATTTACATCACAATAATATTGTTTATCATCAATTATTTAGAATTGCGAGTTAAAACTATCATGGAAATATCCACATATGGTAAACCTCAGTTTCAGCCGCCATTATTCCTGATGAATTAAACAAATTTGTTATTGACATTCCACATAAACTCGATAATTGAAATGATGGGCACCAGCAGATATACAAAAATTCAACATGAGGTTTATTCGTGTAAATTCAACATAAATAAAATGTGTTGGCTCAAAGAACCGTTCCTCTTAGTAGCGGAAATTTTAGAGAACTAATTAGAAACATTTCCAAAAATTAATTATAACAATTTGTTAAAGTCACATATTTCCATCTTCCATATATATCTCTATAACTATAGGATCTCTTAGGGTCCACGATAACATTTCATCAGAAAGTCGAAGACTATAACATACTGCAGTTTCAGAAAAAACAATACATTGATTTTGGGAGGGGCTTTTGAAACAAAATAAGTTTTTAGTTCTCTTTTTGGACTTTAAAATATATACTGCAACATTTTAGAAATACTTAGCGCCACATATGAGTATCAGGTGTTCATAATTTTTTTTTTTGGTTACATACTACTTAATTGCTTTAAGTACTTTTATTCTTTATGTTTTAAAATTGTGTGATTATTGAACACACAGTAACTATAAATAAATTTGTATTGGATTGTATGATTAAGTTGCGTCATATTTGACAACAATCATAACACAAATTTGCATTTATGTAGGCAATTAGACCATTTATGGGATAGGACGTACCATGGGTTTGAAGGTACGAAATGAATGAAAATGACTGATATTCATTTTAAGCTATAAACGGTTTGGCCAAACTATAAATGAAGTAAATATTTTTGTATACGAATTCCAAATATGGACTTCGGCTCTGTCATGTTTTGGTGAACACTAACAAGCCAATCGGATATTTAATTTACATTAGAAGCGAAAATATTATTTTTTAAATGCACTAGTTACAATAAATCCTATCTGTTGCACACCAAAGAACAGTATTGCTAAATGATAGATTATCAGGAATTCTAGTGATAGGGTTGGTAAGTTATACGGGGTGGGTGCCCAGCGTATCCATGCAAATTTTTATAGAAATGCAGATGGGAAATTTAAAAATCGAAGTGGGCATATTTATTTTTGTACGGTTTCAGAAATAAAGTTAATTTTTTCTTTCTTTGCAAAATTTCTGAAAATTACACTTTATAGCTTAAAATACCTTTTCTCAAAAAGTTTTAGTGCTGTTATGTTGTGTAATATTTCATTTAGTCAAGTGCGATAAGAACATAAGAACAAGTATTGTAAGGGTTCCTTACCAACTTTGAGATTTGATACAATCTAGGTAAATCATAACATATATTCTTTTAATATCCTAGTTTGCCCTCAAAATTCGCTTATGTTTGTCTTACACTGATTTGCAAAAGAGATGATTACATATTTTGGATTTGTAGGGAATGAGTGTATTTTCTCATATATTTCGTATCTTTTAAACTATACATTTATAAATTATAAAATATTCTCAATTAAACTTACAATTAATCCCGTTTGAGAGTAACCCTCAAATGAGATTGTCGTTTAAATCAGACTAATTTCAAAATATGAGGAAAATATATTTCTATTACTCTCTTATTTGATATATTATATGATGAGGTTGAGAAAATGATATTTTTATTATTTGTTTTATTTTACAATTTATAATCATAATTAATATTAGGATTTTTATTTTATTTTTCCTAGCAAAGATGAGTCATGATATTAGATTTTTTTTTCCTAATTTTAGGTTTAATAGTTTCGGAGATAAAGAGGGGGAATGAGTAGAGTTTTGTATATTTCCCTAAAAGTCTTTTAAATAATTTGAAAAACATATGTTTGCATTCCTCAAAATAAGCCCTCTCTTCTTAACACGCATTTATCAGGTTGAGGTGTATGTGTGTATGTTTGTATCTATGTAAAGGAAACTTTCAACGTAATTTTTACCAACTTAAAGAAATCTGATTATCTTGAAAATTGGCACACGTGTCAAGGGCCGATGACAATACAATTCTTTGAGTTGAGTTTTCCCGTTTGTTGTCTTTTTGTCACTGTTCTTGCCCAAATGCCAAATTCGTCTATTAACGCTGCGTTTGCAATCTACTTGACAGTAGTAGAACTTGCGGTAATGAAATGAAAATGCTACGCAAACATAAAGTAAACTTGATTTAGTGAAAAATCAAAAATATTTTTTTAAATCAAATTTTTCAATTATAAGTACTATAGACATTGTTATGAGACTAAAAACTTAGAAAATAATTATAGTTGAAAAAAAAAAACTAAAAACACCTTATAATAGCAAACCGAACTAAAAAGTAGAAAATATTTTTTAATTATGAACAGTTTATATTACAGCAGTAGAAAGTCCAACAATCAATCATGATTAATTACCTCAAAATAAAAATATAATAACATTTAAGTTATTAACAGAATAATTTTACAATTATTCTATTGCCAACTATTTATGAGAGGTGAGTTATGCAAATGTAGTGAAATGCACCCCTCGCTTTTTACCCATAATCGAATTATTCTGTTACTAACTTAAATTTTATTGTATTTTTAGTTTGAGGTAATTAATCATGATTGATTGTTCGTCTTTCTACTGCTTTAATATAAACTGTTCATAATTAAAAAATATTGTATACTTTTTAGTTCGGTTTGCTATTAAAGCGTGTTTTTTTTATTTTTTTAAACTATAATTATTTTCATTTAGTTTTATAATTTGTTCCCCAAATCATCAGTATTTTCTGTTTACTTTTGCCGTAAACTTTGGGTGAGTTCCTATATTTAATTTTTGTTAAATTTCGTCCCACATCTATCCCTAAAATCAGAATTCTGTAATTTGCAAATTTTAACTTATTCCGCCCAGAAAATAAGATCTGACAGACACAAGAACAAGAATGATTTTATAAGAGTTTACCTTCGTCGAAATTACGAAACGCTAGAAATGTCATAAAATAAAATTATACTACCCGTTTCTTGTTATCGCCTGTCTCTAATTTCTATTTCCTTGTGTTATCATTAGTAATGGTTATACATTTCAGGAGAAAATATTTTTGTTAATATCTTTTAAAAAATTTATTTTAAAAAAATTAAAAAAATTAATTTGTATTCGTCATAATGAGCCCTTTGATTTGATATATTACTTGATCCGTTAGAAAATATTATAATTTTTCATTTTACATTTAATTCTATAATTTGGCCCCCAAAATAAATATTAGGGGGTTCTACTTATTTTTCCAGTAAAGTTCAGGTGAGGCGCTATACCTCTATTTTTTTTAAATTTTACAGCCCATGGTTTCGGACATAAGGTGGGGGGAATGGGTAAGTTTTTTATTATTTTTGTTACTATCTTTTAATTTATTTATTTTAAAAATATGAAAAAAATATATTTGTATTGGTCATAAGGAGCCATTTTATATATAACATGATGTATTAGAAACAATTTGAATTTTATATTTCCCATTTAATTCTGCAATTTGCCCCCCAAAATTAAAAGTAGAGGTTTCTCTTTATTTATTCCAGTAAACTTCAGGTCAGACCCTATACCTCTAATTTTTTCAAAACTTTACGTTCTATAGTTTAGGAGATAGGAGGGGGGGGATGGGTAAATTTTGGTATATTTTCGTTAATATCTTTTAACAATTTTTTTTAAAACATGAAAAAAATATGAAGAAAATATATTTCTATTCCTCTTTTATTTGATATATTACATGATGAGCTTGAAAAAATTATCTTTTTATTATTTGTTTTATTTTACAATTTGTAATCATAATTAATATTTATTTTATTTTTCCTAGCAAAGATGAGTCATGATATTAGACTTTTTTCGAAAATTTAGGTTTAATAGTTTCGGAGATAAAGGGGGGAATGAGTAGAGTTTTGTATATTTCCCTAAAAGTCTTTTAAATAATTTGAAAAACATATGTTTGCATTCCTAAAAATAGCTCTCTCTTTTTAACAAGCATTTATCAGGTTGAGGTGTATGTGTGTATGTTTGTATCTATGTAATGGAAACTTTCAACGTAATTTTCACCAACTTAAAGAAATCTGATTATCTTGAAAATTGGCAAACATGGCAAGGGCCGATGAAAATACAATTCTTTGAGTTGAATTATCCTGTTTGTTGTCTTTTTGTCAGTGTTCTTGCCCAAATGCCAAATTCGTCTATTAACGCTGCGTTTGCCATCTACTTGACAGTAGTGGAACTTGCGGTAATGAAATAGAAATGCTACGCAAACATAAAGTAAACTTGATTTAGTGCAAAATCAAAAATATTTTTTTTAAAATCAAAGTTTTCAATTATAAATACTATAGACATTGTTATGAGACTAAAAACTTAGAAAATAATTATAGTTGAAAAAAACTAAAAAACAACTTATAATAGCAAACCGAACTAAAAAGTAGAAAATATTTTTTAATTATGAACAGTTTATATTACAGTAGTAGAAAGTCGAACAATCAATCATGATTAATTACCTCAAAATAAAAATATAATAACATTTAAGTTATTAACAGAATAATTCGATTCGGAGTAAAAAGCGTGGGCTGCTTGAAATATTAAATTTTACAATTATTCTATTGGCAACTATTATGAGAGGTGAGTTATGCAAATGTAATGAAATGCACCCCTCGCTTTTTACTGAGAATCGAATTATTCTGTTACTAACTTAAATTTTATTGTATTTTTTGTTTGAGGTAATTAATCATGATTGATTGTTCGTCTTTCTACTGCTTTAATATAAACTGTTCATAATTAAAAAATATTTTATATTTTTTAGTTCGGTTTGCTATTAAAGCTTGTTTTTTTATTTTTTTAAAGTATAATTATTTTCATTTAGTTTTATAATTTGTTCCCCAAAGTTGACATCAGTCTTTTGTGTTTATTTTTGCCGTAAACTTTGGGTGAGTTCCTATAGTTAATTTTTTCGCCCTATTTTAGATTCAATTGTTTCGAAAATAAAGAGGGGAACCTTCGATTTTTGTTAAATTTCGTCCCACATCTATCCCTAAAATCAGAATTCTGTAATTTGCAAATTTTAACTTATTCCGCCCAGAAAATAAGATCTGACAGACACAAGAGCAAGAATGATTTTATAAGAGTTTACCTTCGTCGAATGAACGAAACGCTAGAAATGTCAAAATAGTATACTTCCCGTTTCTTGTTATCGCCTGTCTCTATTTCTATTTCCTTGTGTTATCATTAGTAATGGTTATAAATTTCAAGAGAATTAAAATAATTGTCACTGTTTTGTTATGACTCAAGTATTAAACCTAATGTGTAATTAAATTCTTAATTTAAATTTCTATAAGTGCCAAATAAAATTTGTTGATATTTTCTGAACGATATTTGTGGCATATTTTTCAATGTTTAAGTATTTCTTGGGAAATAACACCACATTAAAAAAAATTGCTGTATATTCCAAACGTTTCGGGGTTTAGGTCAGACCCCGTTGTCAATGGTTAAGAAACTATGGATAAAAAAGGCAAAATTCTAAGATGTAAATTAAAATATTTGACAATGTGTATTATTTGATTTCTGACGTAACTAAGAGAATTTTAATGTGGTGTTACTTCCCAAGAAATACTTAGACATTGAAAATTTGTTAAATTATTAACTTGCAAGCTGAAGCTCATATCCGATGAATTGTAAATGCGTCAAAAAATTTAACAAAAGATGTATGAAATTAAATAAGTTCTTTCTGACTTCTGACATATTTCAAGCCCGTAATGCAATATTTCGCAAAGAAAAGCAAATGTTGTGCAGGTTTTCTGTATTAATTGGAAGTTATATTACTTTATTTCCTATATATTATTGATATTCTATAAAAGAAAAAATTCAATTTATTTTACTTGGTGTCTGTTTCTTACACATTGAACTGAATTTTATGGGCATTTCAAGTGTGGTATCTGTGTTGGTGTCGAAACAAATAAAATCACAAGTTATCCAATTCATTCCCTTGCTCATGTGTTTTCATATGTGTAAATGTGGGACCCCGTTAAGACGCATTCACTTCAAAAATTTGTCTCTAGGGAATAATACAACTGTAAATACCGAAGAAAATTAGATAATTACTGTCCCGTAACAAAAGAAACAACAAAATAGGCCTATTGACCGCATACATTATAACTTTTTTTTGGCACTCTTTATTTACAATAATTAATTCCATTATTTTTCTTTGCGATTACATTCCATTTAGCTAAACGTAAAACGTAAAAAATTGTAATGTTGAAAAAGTTTAACGTTTTCGGCTGACGATCATTAAGAAAAAATGTTTTCTCCTAATGAAAATTTGAAAATTTCAGGGATGATATTTAAAGAAAAAAACGTTATCTTAGTTTTAAGGTAAATATTAATTAAGTTCTAAATATTGTATCATATCACCACCAAAAACTCATCGATGTGGGTTGGGCTCCGTATATAATCGAAAATTAAGAAAGGTTCAATTGGAAACAAGTATATCAACCAAAGTTCTAATTTTAAAGAGGATGAATACGAAAAATTAAATAATTAAATATTTCTGTGACTTTTAAACCACTAATTTAATCTAGAAAATAGATTCGTTATTTCCTGATAAACAAACAACTAACTATTTCACGAACTAATATACTATATACACCTTGGCGTCGCCGATTCGAAAATCAGCTACATATGGCATTTCGTCTCCAACGTTCGCGTAGTAATCGTGTTTGCCTACCGATATGATTTCTGTTCTAGAAAACGGCTGGAATTCTCGGTACTTTTTTCTTCATGAACCGTACGTTCAGAGAACTGGATTTTGTCATCAATTTATTTATTCGGAGAGGCACCTTTTATTATTGATAACAAATTTTGATTCCATTTTTAGTAACGTAAAATTTAACGTTGTAAAACTACCGCATTCCCTCTTTAATTCGTATCGTTGATCCTTTTAACTAAATCGTATGATCCATCCCAAACTGATGTGAGTTTTGGTGACTTCTGGGGGTTGCATAACCAACCGTTATCTCGTTGTTTGAAGCAGATTGAACTTGCCGTGGCATCGTAAGGCACCGAAAGATAGGATCGGTTTCATTTTCTGCGTTATTTCACGCTGTGTTGAGTGGAAAAGACGCGGTATTTATTTCGTCCTGGAACTGAAGGCACGCGAATGACTGCAACCGGCGTGTGTGGCCAGGGTAGAGCTGGATTTCAAGCGCGTGAAAAGCTGCTGGTGAGGCATACTATGTGAGAGCTCGAAAAAGACCGTCGAAAACGAACATGCCTTAGGCTAAGGCATGTTCATTCGATCGCTGGTCGCCAACATCTGCGTCCGGGCTAGGTTCTTGTGTAGCCATCACGCTTTGTCTGAGTTGATCTGAATAGTCATTAACTCATTGGGCGGTTCCTCTGGTAGTCTGAATAATACTCTAGCTGAAGTCAGTCCGGTGCTATGTGGATGGCTGAGCGATATGCCAACAAGAAAATGGTAATATGCTCAACCCAATCACACTGATTTTAAAGTACCTGGATAGATATTGTTCTAGGGTCTTGTTGATTCTTTCTACCGTACCTTCCGGTTGTGGTTTTCGCTTTTATAATGCCCAATATTCTACAGACATTCTGGAATGCGTTAGTCTCAAAGTCCCATCCTTAGCCCGAATGCAATTCTAACGGTACACTAAACTTACTGAAAAAGTGTTCCGCCAGTAAAGTAATTCACTCAGTAAAATCGTTAAAAACACTTATCTAGAGTCGTCTTCATACCCAGGCGACCTTCAGTAATACGACTATGTACCCCAATCCAGAGGGCGGTTACCTCTTTCTTTTGGACTATCAGCTGGAACTTTTTTCAAGTTTCTCAACCATCTTCTTGAGAAGACATTTGCATTGGTATGCACAGGGCCAGAACGGTCTTCTACCATAAAATCGTATTGTGATTTCTCCATTTATCTGGCAAATTGTCTCTCTGGTGTCTTCATATCCAACAGCCACTTGAGACCACTGATTAAAAAATGACAAACAAAAATATTTCTGGAAATGGTCTACAGCTCTAATTATGGCTACTAGTTATTTTCAGGTGCCAGCGGACTTCCTTTCTGGCTTTAGTATTTGATCACCAGGTACTTACCATCTTGTACTTGGAAAAAACGGCGCAATCCGGTGTTCCTGGCGTTGGTCTCTAAAACGATTTTGCCATATTATGCAGAAAAGGCTAAAATTTGATTGTAACATAATGCCGATTTCACTTGTCGGATGACTGTTTCACATTCTTGATTTTCTCTGGGAATCACCCAATCAAGAATGGCTTCGATTTTATGTTTCTTAGTCCTAATTCCTCACTCGGAAACGAGGGGGTCCAAAAACACTATTTATTTTTGAAACCGGGCACACTTCTTGGGGTTGATTTACAAGTTGGCACTCTTAATTCTTAATAATACTTCATCAGGGTTCTTCATGTAGCCATGGAATGGGTGAACTATCACCAGAATTTTGTATCCTACTTATACTAGGCATGTTCTCCGTGTTAACCCATTAATACATTCTCCATTAACTTTTCGAAGTAACGGGGGCGTTACATAACTCAAACTTCATGACGATGAATTGAAACAACGTTTCCCTTACTGGTGGAAAATACTTGATTTCCTTGCCGCTTTCATGAAGCCTAGCTTGCGAATATCCAGTCTTTATGTCTAGAGTGCTCAGAGTGTCGATAATTCGAGTGATGGAATAGTAGTCCTTTTTCGTTATGTCAGTCAACTTAATATAAAGTAGACAAATATGGTTGGTTCCCTGTTTTATAGTAGAATGACGGCGGTAGAGCGTGGGCTGATGGATGGCTCAGGAACCCCCCGTTTTGTAACATGGATATTTTCCTCGGCTACATGTTGTTGCTCCAAAGGTAGTCGCCTAGGTGGTATCCTTATGGGTTGAACCTTTTCAGTACCTATCAGATGGTGGATGACATTTGTAGGACCAGTAGTAATGAATTGTTTGGCCTGCTGTTGTTCACCTGGTGTGAGAGGAATCTAATACTCGGTGAATTGACTTAGAAACTACTGGGACCTGTCTCCTGCGTTTTAGCCTTGCAAATTCTTCTCAATTTGTTGATGAGGTCCACTAGTTCGAAATAGCTATTTCGTCATCCTTTGCAATTTTTAATATCGTGTTTACACAAACTCAGGATTCTAAACCTAGTAATAGTGAGTTAATTCTTCGTTTGACCGGGGAGTTCTGGTTGAAGATTATGCTACAATTTTTATGGAAGCTGATAAGATGTTGACGGGTCGTGTCAATACAAATTCCTAATTTAAAAATCAAAGGCCATATTTCTTTGGCTAATCATGTCCATAGGCAGTATAAAATCGTACTCAATATTCGCTAATAGGCCGCTATAATAAGATTATATTATCCCCAATCTGTAGCACTAAAAATAAAAATACAAATAAAATTAAGTGTACTTTTAGGTGAAACAAATCCACTACCAACGGAGATACTGACGACACAAACTACGTCATATGTAGTAAAAACTCCCTGGGGTGAAAATGAATGGACACCTGTCACCAATACATAGAATTGGTTCATGATTCTTCTGCAACTAAGAAGCATATTTCTGAAGTTGGGATATTCGCAATTTTTAAAAATTAGAACAAAGTAACAATATTTATTTGTTAAATAATTATGGATAACTAACAGATCGTGTTTTCTTAGGGACAGGAAATGAAGAAATTAGGTTCATTTAATCAATGATTTTATCTATTACTGATAATGGTCAGAGATTTAAAAATTGATGTAGTTACGAATAGTTATATCAATGTTAACATGTAAATAAATCAAGTAACTATGTAATATTTCCTGAACAACCTAATACATAAATATTTTCAATCAAAAAGTTAGCCATTATCAAGAGACAATGAGAAAAGAGTCTAGATCGAACTCGGGGTCTCAGTCTGCCCTAGAGTCAGTGAATTCATTTCATTTTTGTCTCTCGATAATGACTTCAAAGCTGGAGTCGAAACGCCGAATATTTCATAATTTTAGACGCGGTTCTCACCCGGAACCTAGCCCCGTTCACAATATATTGTCTATACAATTTTAATATTCCGTATCGACAAAGTGGGATTGTTACCATGGTTATAAATTCATATTAACGTAAAAACTTTGTCGATAATTTTGATTTCAAATGTTTATTTTTGTCAGATTTAATTACCAAAAATGATTTGGTTTCGGATTGCTAACCACATTATTTTCTTTCCGAAACACTGTCAGGAGTAATGATTATTTTCCTGTTTTGTTGAATAACTTGATGTTGTTTTCAGGAACTCATTTATATCAATTTTGCAAAAATTACCAGCATTTTGACAAATGAAAAGATCATTATTCTTTCAACTAGATTCGACCAGTTAATACCTCTGCCATACGTTTTAGTAGTAATTTGCAAATTTAATACAATTACGGAGGAATGTATTTTATATACTAGGTACTCGCAGCGCTGGTAGATTATTTATTCGGTACATGCCTTTTTCTGTCGATTGGTCCATGACTTTGACCCAGAATCAATATAAACTAGACTATAAGGAAGGATTAAGACGTACGAGACGAAGAATAGATGATGTAATTTTAAACTATATTTGGATGTTGCATTGAATTATCTGCAGTTTTTCAAGGCTTGACAAATATTTAAATGTCTCATAAAATAGTAGGACAAACTGGACAATTATATTAAATTAATTGCCTGATGAGTTTTTGACTCCTAACATCATTTAATTATGGTAGAGGACATAACGAGATAATTTGTAGCTTATAAAGCATGCCGTATTAAATCATGTATTTTTTAAATATATTTATTATCTGATATTGAACTAGAAAAAATATGGTATTTTTTATTTGCAGACTTATAAAAGCAGAGTATTCATTTATGTAATGTACGGTTAGGTTCCTTACCTACACACTTTTCTTTTAGTCACAAATAAACCTTTATTGATTGTAATATTTAAACATACACCTACAGTTTTTTATTTAAACAATAAAATGAAATTTCTATGAGATGGCTATATTCTATTTAAACTTTTTAAACATACCTCCATACAAATTGTAGCAAAAAGATAAGTTTTATTGCATTAAATAGCAATAACTAATTGTTGATTAGCTTTTAAATGAAGAAATAAAAACGTAAAAAGTAAGAATTAACCACTCCAAAACTACCGCTGTATACACGTTTTATTACGAAAAAGGGATATGGTGTACATCCACCAACGATTTTTTGTTTTATCAATAAACGGCACACTAATTTACAGCTTTATTGTAGAAAGTGAGTAGAAACCAAAATTAATGTGTTCACTGTGGGCACCAAATAGATACGGAATCGGGCTGGAGTTGCAGATATTTCCACCGGGGTACACTGGTCCTGATGAGTCCTGGTCAGTCATATTTTCGTAGCTGTTAAACATCTTCGATCTTATATGATGTATATAAGAATGGTTTTGTAGCAATATCTACAGCGGAATTGTTTAATCATATATTGCTGGTGTGTCGTTGTTGCTATAAAGCATTGAATTGCTGGTTGTGGCTTATTAATTCGCAGTATTTTATCTTCTCTATGATAGGGAGCCAGTCAATCCAAATAAACAACCTTCAGCTTGGTACTCGGATTCCGGGGGATGCGAAAGACCACGTCTTTGATCATTTTAACTACTTTTTATGGTCTCTTCCAAGCTGATATGAGCTGTGGGAACTTGTCCTCATTCCACTGGGGGCTGTATAGCCAGACTTTATCTCTCCCTTAGAACTAGACTGAATTTGCCTTGAGATCGTAATGTATCTTCATCCGATCGCTGGTTGCCAACAATTGCATCCGAGCTAGTTCGCGAGTATTCGCGCTTTGTCATTAACATAGTTGGTCAGTCCTTCTAAGTCACACGGGAATCTTTACTCCTTACCGAACAGCACTCCGAACGGAACCAGTACTCTACTGTTGTTGACGGCTAAGCCATATGCCAATAGGAATAGAGGAATATACTTATCCCAATCTCGCTGGTTTTTACCAACGAACTTGAATAGATGTTGAACAAAGGACCTTATCAATCTTTCTACCATTCCATCAGACTGTGAATGTTTTCCTTGTTTTCTTCATTCCCAACATGGTACTGAACTTTTGGGGTACGTTGGACTAAAAGTTCTGCCCTTAGCCCGAACTCCAATCTGCTGGATAAATATTGCAACCTTGGTTGCCTACCAATTGGTTATACTATATTTAAAGCTATTCTTTCAAAGTGGATGCTCACTTTGTACTGCTGCATCATAAACTCAGTATGTGTTTTTGGGCCTTTACTGTCTGCACAGATATCACATTGTTGGCACCAGGCTCTGATGGCCTTGAAGTAATTTACCCAGTAGAATCGTTGAAGAATCTCATCTAAAGTCTCATTCATGCCCAAATGACCGCCGGTAAATCACATTATGTACTTCGGTCCTCCTCCTTCTTCCTGTCATTAATTTATCAAATTCACTTTAACATGCCATCCTTTATTTTCAATGAATTCCATTGGCCCCACAATGACTTCAAGACGCCCGAGTAGCTATCTACGTCGTCCCATCGAGGCCTTGAGTGACATGATAGGATGGGATTTGGTCCAGGGTAGATTGTTCCGTTGTCCCGTGTTCATTTACCTGCATTCGAATCTGTCGGATGGAGATACCTTTACATTGTTCCATCTTTTGGCAATGTCCAGAATCGACTCGTCAACGCCAACGGCATTATTATGTCATTTAAAAATGACGACCATACAGATATTTGTGAAAATGGTTTGCAGCCCTGATTATTTCAAGAAGTTATTTTCTGGTGACACAGTAATTTCTTTCTGGTTCATGTCTTGTACTTGGGATATGACCGCTCTAAAACCGATGTTGTGTGCGTCGGTGTCTAAGAAGAACTTGCTATACTGTGTAGGAAATGCTAAGATTGGACTGGAATATAATGTCGCTTTTAATCGCCTAAATGCTGTGTCACAATTCTGATTCCAACTGAAGGTCTCTTTTTGAGTTGTCTGCCGATTTAGAGCTCGGCAACTGCAGGCATTTCCCTCAACAAATTATTATTATATTATTATATTTGACTCCGAAACGACTTGTCCTAGAACTCTACTACCCCTTTTTGAATCAAGGAACACTTCTTAGGGTTGAGAATTATACACCTCATAAGGAGATATCTGTCCACGTTCCATGACCTATTGTTTCTTGCTTAATCGTTGTTATCTTTTTTAAAAACCCTTGACTAACTTGGGTAGATGATCTTATGGATTAACACGTTTGCTTCCTAGCGACATTTTCAAAACTGGTCCCACCAGTCCAATAAATTTTAATTAATGAATCATAAAATAAAAATACAAAACATGCATTTATGGGTCATATTATAAATGGAGACAATTTTTAATTGCTTCAATAATTAAAGGAGTTATATGGTAGTTGGTTTTGCAATATAATGTTTTGTGGTCGCTCCAACTACGAGTATATTTGTAACTAGGACATTCGCGGTTGGAGGTTGTATATAACAAATAATGATTATCATTTACCATCGAACGAATGGAGCTGGAACAGTTTACATGCTCCAGATTAAAGCATAAATACAAGATTTACATCACTACACTTGGTTGAGACTTCCCAAATAGTAAATTCCGATATTTAGACTGATATTATCCAAACTCCACCAAATTTTATTTTTGAATCATGCAATGAGTAAAATATGTTTTATTATACTTGTTATAAATAAATTGATTGCTGGTTTTTACAGTTTATATGTTATTTCTATTACAATTACTTACGTTGTACTTCTATAAATCATAATAAATCTTTTGAATAGAGTTTCTATAAGCCCCAGAGCCAGATACCCTTAAAGAACATCAAAATACTACGAGTTTGATAGTATGAGGCGCAGGTGAAATATTCTATGAATATTATAAAAATAATTTAAAAAAATTCTTTATATTGAAACTTATGTAATATATTGCAATTGTATAATTCGTACTTTCACTATTTTCATGAAATATTTAGAATGCCTGACAGTGGAACATTAAATTGGTCTTTATTTCGGAGACAGAGTTATTTGAAATTTCTAATTAAGAAAATCTAAAGTAAACCAATTGAAAATATTGTTATAAACTACGTGGGTTCAATTAAAATTGTAAAACTAATATTCACTATCACTTTCCAGAAACGTTTGTTTACAACAAATATTCACAACAGATGATTCGAATATTAAAATAATAACACGAAATAAGCTCTTCGTATAACTAACTCTTCTCCGATGCTGAGCCGCTACTTTTAAAATCCGCATCGAATTCCTCTAGCAAAATCCTCCTTTTTTCCTCACAGCGATTGATGTCGTATTGGAATCAAATGTTTTACGTTACTCGCCAGGGACGGGAGTGGATAATTTATAACAATATCTATAATAAGAACTAAGTACACAAGTTGTGATTTATTATAAAACTATTCAGTTAGTTGTTTATATTATATTGAATCAACATTTTCACAGGCGCTGGAACTTCAGCTTGGAAAAATATTGTCAGGTTTTACATTTCTAACAACAAACCCTCAATTTAATAACTCAAAACGCTTCAATCGGTAGCTTTTAGTTATTATTACGTTATTAATTTGCTTAGCCATGATGCTTGGACATATCTACGCAGCAGATTGGAAGACAAAACCAACTTTTGTCTCTTGTGCACTGATGTTAGTGAAAGTTAAGATCGTTATCAAGTACGCTTCCCATTTAAAATTCAGGGACTCCAAATCAAAGTCCTATTTTTGTCACCATGTTCGGTCACAGGATTGTAAATTCTTGAAAAGCGGATTTTTTATTGCCCTATCAGGTTCATTATAAATTTCTGCCCACGTTTGTAACCCAGGAAACAGAGGATAACAGTTATGATACCCCTAGATCTCAGTTAAAATTATTGTATTTAAAATTGCACTTACCTGATGCAAACATCATAATTGATGAATAGCTAAACTTTTGTTTCATGGACGAGGTCCTTATTGATAACACACACATTTAAAATCTAAAATATAAAATAGGAGTTCAGGATTAAGAAATGTTTCAGCAACAGTTACTCAAGGATATTAATAACTAAGAGTACTATCTATTTTTGAATTTGTGAAGCTTATTCAACAATAAATTTAGCACCCGGTAAGCCAACGTTTTTTTCCCTTTGTACCCAAGAAATCATGCGTTAGTACATAGTACTGGTGGGCAAAATTTTGTTTGAAGGAAAGTGTTGACAATTTTTTTATATACAGTTCTAGTTTTAGTGTTGTTAAAGCTTCTTGAACTAAATTGTATGTTTATCGGTTTGACAAATGCAGTGGAGTTTGTAGTTGAATATTTATACATATTCTTCATGGCACATAAATCATGACGCACGAGATGAAAAAGTGCTATAAAACATGAAATATCTATTGGAAAAGTTTTAGAATGCTGAACACAAATGGGAAATTTTTGAGGATTTTTTCTGTTAAAATTACAAAGCATATATATATAAAATTTCGTTGATTTGCTCCAAGTTTGGTTAATTTATTGCTTATTTAAGTATCTAAAATAATAGTATTGGATTGTTGTGGCTGATACTTGATGTAAATCCATGATGAGAAACACAAAAACGAAAATATGGAGATTTACACTTTATTTTGACACAAATATTTTTGTTAATCTTGGCAAAGGTATTGTATGCCGAAACAGGTGTCGTTTCAAAATAAAGTGTAAATCTCGAAGTGTATTTACTAGAAACTGTACAGTATCCTTAAATTTAAAAAAAATTAACTGTTTGTATGCTATTAGAGTATCTGAATGTTACGAAAGCTAAACGATTTAATGAATGTTATCTTCCAACTGTACATTTTTAAGTCGATACCAAATTCTACCTATAGCAATGTTATACTGGGTTACATTTCTATTTGTTTGCTCACACACACAATTTCTGACAACTGATGATAATTAACAATTTAACTATTTAAGCTTTGTCATAATCTATTCACGTGTCCCTAAAAAGGTAAACACACAGAGAAGTAGCTTTATTTAGAAGAAACCGACAAACAAATGAATAGCCCTTGGACCATCTCCAGGGAAAATAGATATTACTAGTAGTTCCGTCACTATTCTAGAAGAAGCAGTTCTTCAAAACATATTAGAAGACAAATATGACCCGCTTGTGCGGAAAAATAGGCGAATCTTATAATTCTATTAAATTAGAACATTCTGAAAGTTATTAATTTCACAGTCAAAAAACGAATGACAGAAAAAATATCGTTATTGAAATAGAATCTTTTTTTCAAGAACAATCTGTAAAAGTAAAATAGTGGAAGAGTAAAAAATTACATGAAAAAAAAATAAATAAAAGGAGTATGTATAATGCACTTTGCAGAAAAAAACGAAAATTGAGACTGTGAATGAATGTGGCTAGAACCGTTTGACTCCCTAATGTTGAGAATATAAAAATAAATTAAACCATGTATACATATAAAACAGAATATGATGAAAAGTTTATTCGATATAATACATTCCATCATTTTACAGCAAATTTTCAGTTTTAGAACATGCGTTGATTGAAGAAAAATTAAAATAACTGAATTAAGTAAGAAGTTAATTAAGAATTTAAAGAAGCTAAGGAAGTTTATAATTGGATGCTATTTCATTTGTTATACATGTTACATATCACCTTTCATGACTTATAAATAATAATATGCTGATTAATGTCTATAATAAAATAATAATCCATTGTAAAGGAATTACGCAGAAACTAAAACAATACCTATATTATATTACTAGATGCACCTGCATAAATGATGATTCTGCATAGTTCCCCATTTTCAGCAGAGATTATAAATAGGAGAATTTTCCTAAACAGAGACGCTTTTGAATTCGACTTTAAGACTTTTAACGTTGTTCAGAGTCACAACATTTGGTCTATTCAATTTGCTATATTAATCATTATAAAATAGTCCTTTTTGTAACAAGTAGTGATAGTTGTGTTTCAAATAAATTCTGTTGTAAAAAAGCGTTTTAAGTAATAAAGCCCCAACAATTGGGGCAGTCAGCAGGATCGGAAAAACAGAGATTTTTGGTGATCCAAGAAAAACAGAACAGAAATTCCAAGAAGATCTGGTGGTTTCCAAACCTTCAACCGGAAGAACCGCACGCACTACAGAGCATTTTCCAGGAAAATCAAAGTGAGTAAAGATTTGTTATTATTCTGTGAAAATTGCTATATATTTGTTCCCTAAGTCCAATTATTTTTCCAAGTCGTTATAAAAAAATATATATACGTGTGTAAAATTTGTAACAATTCCATTAAAGGGGTTAGATTTTGGAGTCGAGCGAAAATCGGACGGAATCGAGATCCGCGAGTTTATTTTCGAGGGAATATCGGAAGTAACTCGAGCAATTTTAATTTGAAGTTTTTCGTTAAAATTGGGGTGCAATTAAACAAATAAAATGAGCCAAGAAAGCTTAAATCTTACAGAATATAGGTTAAGTGAATTATGTCACATTATACCGGAATATGATGGAGATTCAATATTGCTAAATACATTTATTAATTCTTGTGACGCAGCATTTGACGTAGCAACAGACCAGCAAACATATTTCTTAACTGTACATTTAAAAAACAAACTAAAAGGACGAGCATCTCAACTAATAAACTCGCGCGACTTGAAAAATTGGGATCAAATCAAAACCATTTTAAAAACACACTTCGGTGATTCTAGAGACTTAACAAGTCTAATCTACGACTTACAACAAATTAAACAGGGAAACAATGAAAATCCGCAAAACTATGTGTATCGCATAAACGCCCATCATTCTAAATTATACGCTGCTATAAATCAGCAAGTAACATTAACCAGAGAACAGAAAACCTCACAGCAAGCGTTAGTAGATAAAGTAGCTCTACAGACACTTTTAGTAGGTCTCGAACATAAGCTAGGTGCAATCGTACGAGCATCGCGACCTTGCAATCTCGCAGAAGCTGCAAATATAGTAAAAACTGAATATCAATTAACGTATCTAGAAAATAAAAAGCCACAAGTAAATTCTTCAAACTTTCAAAGTAAAAACAAAAAACAAGTAATTATTGCAAAAAGTCGGGACATTTAATTTCAGAATGTCGCAAAAAACAAAATAATGATAAATACTATAATCAAAACCGAAATTATCAATATAATTCGGGAAATCAAAGAAATTTCAATCCAAGTCATACCTTTGTGAATAGACATGAAAATAATAATCAAAATCAAAGAGAAAATTATTATCAAAGACCATCTAACCAAAATAATTATAACCAAAATAATAATTATCAAAGTAATTCTTTAAATACAAGAAACGTGCAAAATCCTTCAAGAAAAACATTTCATTTAAACGAACAAAGAGTGGAAATGAAGACTGGCGCTTCTACTCATCTCATTCCAACCAGTCAAGCACAGAATTTAGAAAGCCAAGAATAAGATCAGAATTCGTAAACACAAGCAATTCAAATAATTTATTTTATATAAAAACTCATGACGGAAAATATCGCTATTTAATTGATACCGGAGCAGGTATATCAATTTTGAAACCATATTTATTTGAACAATAAAAAATAAAAAGCGTAGAACCCATAAGAATACAAGGTGTAACCAACCAAATTTTTTGAAATAAATAAAGCAATAAATTTTGATTTCTTTTTGAAAAATGACGAAATGGAAGTATTCGTACATAACTTAAATATAGAATTTGATGGTTTATTAGGTATAGATTTTTTAAAACAATATGAGTGTTTAGTTGATTTAAAAAATAGAAAACTAATAACCAAATATATAACTTTGCCATTATACAAAGAAAATGAAATTGTCAATGAAAGAACTATAGAACCAAGAACTGAACAAATATTCAAGTTAAATTGTAATGAAAAAAATGCTGAACTAATTTTACATTCACAAGAAAAAGAAAATGTCATATGGCCAAATTGTGGAATCAAAACGAATGAAAAAGTTGAATTTCTAATGTCAACATTAAATAAAAGCGAACAAAAGAAAAGAATAATTTTTGATGAATTAATAATTGAACCTTTTATTGAAAATAGTCCAATAAATAAGAATCAAACATTAATTTTAAATCTACAAAAAGAAAACTTATATTTAAGACAACAAGGAGTCGAAAAATCCTTGCGTTTAGAACATTTAAATTTTGAAGAAAAACAAGCAATTACCGCCTTATGTAAACAATATTGTAATATATTTTATTTAGAAAATGATGAATTAACTTTCACAAATAACGTGAAACATAAAATAGATACCGGGCAAGCCAAACCAATTGCAACAAAGTCATATAGATACCCTTATGTCCATAAACAAGAAGTAAAAACCCAAGTAAATCAAATGTTAAAACAAGGAATAATCCAACCCTCATCCTCACCTTCGTCCTCTCCAGTATGGGTAGTCCCCAAAAAGTTAGACGCTAGTGGTAAGCAAAAATGGAGAATGGATATAGATTACCGCAAATTAAATGAAGTCACGGTAGATGATAAATATTCGTTGCCTAATATAAATGATTTACTCGACAAATTAGGACATTGCTGTTATTTTACAACACTTGATCTGGCATCAGGTTTTCATCAAATTGAGATTAATCCAACAGATATAGAAAGAACCGCGTTCACAGTTGAAAATGGTCATTATGAGTTTAAAAGAATGCCATTTGTTTTAAAAAATGCACCCGCGACATTTCAACGAGTTATGGACAATATTTTAACTGGCATACAAAATGAACGAGCACTTGTATACATGGATGACATCATATCTTATGCTTCATCATTACCAGAACACATACAAAGATTAAGAGAATTATTCGAAAGACTAAGAAATTCAAATCTTAAATTGCAACCCGATAAATGTGAATTTTTTAAAAAAGAAGTTGCATACTTAGGTCATATAGTGACAGAAGAAGGTGTAAAACCCAATCCAGAAAAGATAAAAGCAGTCAAATAATTCCCAGTACCAAAGAACGCAAAAGACGTGAAAAGTTTCCTAGGTTTAGCAGGATACTATAGAAGGTTTATAAAAGATTTTGCCAAACTAGTCAAACCTTTAACTGAATTATTAAAGAAAGATATAAAATTTAATTTTGATGAACATTGCATAAAATCATTTGAAACATTGAAACAAACATTAACAAATTATCCAATTTTACAATACCCTGATTTTGAAAAGGAATTCAATATTACTACAGACGCAAGTAATTATGCGATACGAGCAGTACTATCACAAGGAAAAATAGGAAAAGATTTGCCTATAGCATACGCATCTAGAACTCTGAATGCTCACGAACAAAAATACTCGACAATTGAGAAAGGATTACTAGCAATAGTATGGGGAGTTGCTAAATATCGAGAATTCGTCTACAGGACAACCTTCAAACTGTATACCGATCATCGCCCAATAACATCGTTGTTTAATGTAAACGATCCAGGTTCAAGACTCGCAAGATGGAGATTAAAATTGGAAGAATATAATTATCAAACAATACACAAACCAGGTCAACAAAATACCAATGCCGATGCCTTATCGAATAAGAATTAATCATCTCAGAGATTATTCAAAAATATTCTACGGAAGTCCAAGAAAAGAAGAAGAAGAAGAGGAAGAAGAAAATGAAGAAAGACCGGATACTCCAAATACAGAAATCGGATATGAAACAATCTTAGAAGAATATAATATTTTTAAGAAACTACACGAATCAAAATCATTAATTGATTATTCTTAATGTCATTTTACTAATAAGAAATTTCTAGATAAACATCAAAAGAGAATCATATCATTCTTAAAGCCAGGCAAATTAACTGATTCACAATTTAAAATAGCTGATGATTTAATTGACTTAAATACAATGTATGAAGAACACAGAATAAACGTCGTCACATCAAAATGCAATCCTAAACGAAAGTATTACCTTATCATCGTTCCACATTTAAATCCTGACCAAGCAATCTTTGAAATTCTTTACTACAATAAAGAGATATTGTGAGAAAACAATAAATACTATATGGAAGAATTAAAAAATGTAGCAATTTTAGAAATGCTATCTTTCATTTTTTCCGATAATGAAATAGAATTTATAACTTGTAACCCAAACATTATAATCCCAGAAAAAGAACAAAGAAATATAATTATCGAAGAAAGTCATACGGGCAAACTAAACATGCATAGAGGTATCCAAGAAACAGTAACAAGAATAAAACGAAAATATCAGTGGGAAAATTTAATCAAAGACGTTGAAAATTTCATAAAAAATTGCGAAGTATGTATTAAATCCAAAGCTTGTAGAAAAAATTTATCAGATCCCTTAGTAATAACGGAAACACCAAAAACACCGTTTGAACGCATTAACCTCGATATATTAGAAATACCAGAGAAAATTTTTGTACTTGTAATAAGAGATGAATTTTCCAAATTCACTCAAGCTTATCCAATTGAAAATAAATCTGCGAAAAATGTTGTCAATACACTATTATTATATTTTATGCCCTACGGTACGCCACTAAGAATACATTGTGATAGAGGTAAAGAATTTGATAACCTATTAATGAGAGATCTATGTACTCTTTATAATATTAAACTAACATTTTCATCAGTCAATCATCCACAGAGCAATGGCTCAATCGAAAGATTTATGAGTACCTTATTGGAAATGATAAGATCAACAGTTACTGAAAAACCGGGAGATCATCCACTAACATGTATCCCATATGCAGTTATATGCTACAATAATTCTATAAGTAGTACCCACGGTTATACGCCATATGAACTAATTTTTGGTCACACAAATTCAAGACCACCTGAAAAATTATTTAATCAAGAAGAATTAGTTTCGAAATATGTACGTGAACTAAATAATAAAATTTCATATTTTTATAAAGTAGCGAGAGAAAAAACAATTTTGAAAAAATTCAAATCTAAAGAACGTCATGATCAAAAAGCGAAACCAAAACCAAAAGATATTGAAGTAAATGATTTTATAATCATAAAAGAGTCACAGATAAAACATAAACTAAGTAACAAATCGGATGGTCCTTATAAAGTGATACAAATATTAGGAAATAATGCCTTAAAAATCAAAGACTTAGAAACTAACAGAGAATTTACAATTAACTCAGATCAAGTTAGCTCAATCCTAAAATAGATTTTCTTTCTTTTCAGATGAAATACATCATCATTCTTGATGTACTAATCACAGTAAGTCAAGCAAGTAATTATAAAATTTCAATTCTAAATAACACTCTAGGAATACAATACTACCATGAATCAGACTTAAAAATATCAAATGAAAAATGGAAACTACTTATTGTCAAAGATATTACAATTCTATTATATTCCTTCAAAAATGATATCTCAATTTTAAACCACATAAAGCAATTAATTGAAAGAGACACTCCAAGACTTATAGCATTTTACACTGAAGTCAAACCTCATATTACAATGTTAAATAAAATAATAATGGCAATCAGTAAAAAATTTAGTGAAATTAAAAATGACATCAACCCTTATGACCCAAAAGAATTTAATTTAACTAACACTCGTACGAAACCAGGAGCTTTTAATTTTATAGTTTCAGTATGGAAAGCAATTGCGGAAACCTAGATAGTACAGATGGTGAATACTACGACAAAGTCATAAATGAAGTCGAAAGAGACGAAAAAGCTCTAGAAAATTTAATGAAAAATCAAATCACTGTAACTAATTCTGTAATAAAAAAACTTTAACTATACAATACGCAAATTACAAATAGATGAGCAAACATTCAATGAAAATCTTCACAAAATAGAAAACGCTATTTTTAACATATCAGATTACCAAAATTTTTATGATTTAAAGCTTCAAATTATAAATATATGTGAACAATTATTAGAGTCATTCATTCTAATAGAAAATGAACTTAACGATATCATTGATTCAGTCACATTCGCAAGACTCAAAAGCATCCATCCATCGGTAATTCAACCCGAAGATCTTTTTTCCAATTAAGACTAATTTCCACAAGTTCAAACACAAATGTTTTACCAATGTTACCAAATCTAGAAAATATTCCAAAACACCTGGATATAATTGAACTTCAAGCTTATGAATCCAGTAATAAAATCGTCTTTATTTTACCAATTCCTTTAGTAGAGCCTGAAGAATACAAACTCCTACATGTTTACTCTTTACCAATTTTTAATCGAAAAACCAAATTGTCTTACCTTATCTTAAACACATATAAATATATAGCAGTTAGCAGAGATAATAATCTTTATATTACAATTGATAATTTGGAAAAATGCAAAAGCATCGAATCAGAAAAAAAAATATGCTACAACTTAATTGCATATCCAATCGATGAACACGCACCCTGCGAAATAAAAGTAATCAAATCCATAAAGGTACCAGAAAATTGCCAAACTATTGAAGTTAATATTGAAGACTACAAGGTACAACATATATCTGAAAATGAATGGTTAATCGTCACCAATGCCCTTTTACCAATCAGTATCCAATGTAAAGAAGATACGACGAAAACAATAAATATAAATACAAATTCAATCCTGAAGTTACAACCCCATTGCATATGTTACGTTGGTTCAATCAGAATACAGAAGAGTCATCGAAACTCCAAACATTCCTTATGAATGTTGCGAAGAAACAAAAAGTGAGCGAAATGTGTTTAAATTAAAGCCTTTAAAAATTCAAAAACCTGAACTTGACGAACTTAATATTGCAGAACATAAACTAGATCATTATTCCGAAGAACTTGATGATATAATAAATAGACCTTTTACTCAAAGACATACCCAGTTGTTAACAATTTTGTGCATCGTATTAATTGTACTAATTATTTCAATTTTTGTTATTTACAAATGTCGAAAAAGATGTAGAAAACAGTTCCCAGCAATTATATTCCCAACAGCAAACATAGAACCAGAGCAATCCAGAAGCCTATTAAGGAGATTCGGACCACGAAGAAGATCTTCAATCAGAGATGAAAATATAACAGAAATGCAAGAACCCGCAATCTAATTAAACAAATTGTAAGTTTCAACAAATGTAATATTACTAATTTTAATTTTGAATTTTGTATTTTTTTTCAATTTTAAATCTAAAAAATTTGTGTCAAATGTAGACTCCAAATTTTAAATAAGAGGGGGAGGAGTGTTACATATCACCTTTCATGACTTATAAATAATAATATGCTGATTAATGTCTATAATAAAATAATAATCCATTGTAAAGGAATTACGCAGAAACTAAAACAATACCTATATATATTACTAGATGCACCTGCATAAATGATGATTCTGCATAGTTCCCCATTTTCAGCAGAGATTATAAATAGGAGAATATTCCTAAACAGAGACGCTTTTGAATTCAACTTTAAGACTTTTAACGTTGTTCAGAGTCACAACATTTGGTCTGTTCAATTTGCTATATTAATCATTATAAAATAGTCCTTTTTGTAACAAGTAGTGATAGTTTGTTTCAAATAAATTCTGTTGTTTTTTAAAAAAGGGTTTTAAGTAATAAAGCCCCAACATACATAACTTTAAAAATTGAATTTAAATGCAAAAAATCTTACCGGAAATCATATTTAGAAAAAAAAACAATGTGGTAGAAAAAAAAAAAGAGTGTGGTAGAAATTGACATTAAAAATGTGTTTCACTACACCTTAGCCGGTAAATACATTTTTTTGGCAATTGTACTGTCATTATTTTGTGCAGATAATAATTAGGTTGTCACTATAAAGAATTTGTTGGTTTCACTCAACAGACTGTTTGTTAAACCTTAGATATGTTTCAAATAGAAGGCAGTTGATACAAATTAAAGTCAATTATTGTTTTTTATAAAAATAATTGTTTGCAACAGGATAAACTTAAAGTTTTAGTTTCTTCTTACTTGCTTACTTACTTAATGTTATAGCTTATTTTAATGTTCGATTAAATATAAGTAATAGTTTAATAAGGTCAGTAGGAAAAATAAGCTGAAACAGCAGACCGATATCAGAAATGATAAGCATGTTCTGACATCTTATAGAAAATAAAACAATCAATTTATGCAGCACAATTTGAGTCGTGAGTTCCCTACACTTGCTAGATCATTTTGGTAATTTAGGAACTAAGACAAAAACAGATTTCAAAGTCAACTTGTTTAAGAAATTTTGTAGGGACTAGTGAAAATGAAAAACCAGTACTTATTTCATTGCATTCTGTGAGATCAAATAGCATATCAAAAGAGATAAATACGCTAACGTACTTTTTTCTTTGTACAATTTTTAGCATTTGTCTTACTTTGTCGAACTATTCACAGAACTTAACTTTTCGACACATATTTTTCAACTTTTAGTTTTTCCAATAAGAAAATTCACATATAGAAGCACTTCTTCAATTAAACATAAGCCGCCTTCTCAAAGAAAAATTCAGAGTAGATACTTAGATCTAAAATATTACTCTTGGTCAGTACCTAAGATTTAATATGGTATACCCGGCTAGAAGTCACACAGCTGAGCGCAGAACATACTGACGCATGAGGAGTATGTTAGGTTATATGCAATGCAATAAATAACACGGAATTATTTAAAATTGGCAATAAAAATCTTAACAGGGTCGCCGTTATTTTCTATCTGTGTACTTGATGGCCCCTAAAGAATCTAATTTTGGGTCACTGTCTTGTTAAGTTACTCATAGGTTGAGATAAATTTAATTCCAGCTATATCAAGGTGTATAACTAAAGGGGTAAACTCAGCAGTCAACTGATTTAATGAGTATTTTATTGAAAGATGACATTTAAATGTTGCATGTGTCGGAGCAGTGATGAATTAAATATTCATGTTATTGCAGTGTTTCTTAAAGTAAGGGGCGAGAGGTAACTGCGTCAGATACGATGAGAGCACAATTCTGCAAATACAGGGTGTTATATAGGTAAATATCTCTTTGAATTTTAATCAATGAGTCTAGATCGCAGTGTCTACAACTTATGCCCTTTATTGACTAGTTCTAGAGTAAATGATGAAATTATTGTAAACTTGAATGTTGTTATTGATTGAAATGATTTTTATTATAAAATCTATGAAGTTAAACGATATTTGCCCATTTTGTTGAAATTGATAGAAAATTAGTTTTCAGTATAAGGTATGAATAATTTGATGGGACTGCATTTTAGAGGCAAATGTTGAGGACCTTGACCATAAGACTGATCATTACCTTAAAAACCATTTCAAGATCAAGTTGAAGTTTTCAAAAAGACAAAGTATGATTGCGGATATGGTATTAACGGTAAATGAAATATCTGTCCGAGTTTTTATAGTACGATTCCACGCTGTCCAAACTCTAACAAGCGTATGTAAAAGGGTATTTATCTTGGTTTGAATGTGCTTGTATAAGTTTAGGAAAGTTTGTCGGCTATCCCGTCGTGTTTTGGTTTTTGACCACAAATCAATGATATATTGCGAGGTATTCCCAGCACCTACAGAAGATATACTAAGATAATCAAAGTCAACCATTGTTTTTAGTTTGCGGCCACACCATACCCACGCCACATGATTTCAATAAACATTTTCACGGTCACCTTTCAGTCAGTTCCAATACCTAACCGAACTTATGATGTGCCTAATTCGTCATATTGTTTAAAATGTTTAAATTGTTTTGAATTTTTCAATCATTATTTTGTTATACAGTTCGTTTGAATTGTGCAATACAACATAATGATTTTTGTGTTTGCAATTAAAGAATTGTGTTCCTGAGTATGAAAACTGGAGCTACTAAAGGTATTGGTTTCCTACTGAACCAAATATATTTAAACCATGTAATTATAAGTAACCCTAAGCTAATGTCATTAGATTTTGCTAAATTCTATGAGTTTCAAAGAATATGCCGAAGAAATTTAATAAAACTAGAGGAGGATTACCATCAACTATACTTGCAATTTTTTCTACCAGGTAGGTGCATTTAAAATAATTAGAGACAAATATCCTGTTGTTATATTTTCATTTGTTTAATTCATATTTTTAAATTTGCCGAAAAAGAAATAGAAGTATACTTTTTTTAATGCATTTAAATGTAATGTCATTGACAACGAATTCAGATTAAGATATTGACACATTTGAATTTTTCAGTATACTACGTTTTTTCCAAGTATTATTTATCCATCACACTAGAAAAGGCAACTAGCAGATGCCAGTAATAAGTTATAGAAAACAATTAGAAATAGAAGTAGTTTTAACTCCTGGTACTTGTGATGCAAAACTGCCATTTCTTCTCACCAAATATTCTATATATCTTATATTAAACTAAAATAAAATTAGTGATTATACTGAACTGTAGAAATTAATAACCTTTTAAAAATTCACTTACCAACGTTTGACTTACCAACGGTGCTTATTAAGAAATTATACAGCCTTTTATTATTATTAGTGGATATGTAAATGTTCATTTAAATATCCCGCCACATTTCTATTTCGAGTCAGAAGAACAAGAAAATTTAGTGGAACCTTTGTGCTGTGGTCGCTAATAATTGTGCACTCCTTTGCAAGTGAATACTTTGTGATTCCCACGCTTGTTTGCGCTTAGTGATCTCTCGTTCGACAAATGCGAACGATATTTAGCTTTTTTCCATATTCTCAATAGCAAAATGAGTTTTAATCATTATTTTCTTTCTGTTGGTTGATTTAGTGTGTCTTCAAGTAATAGTGCCACAAATTAAGAACAATAACTGAAACGAGCTCAGTATCCGCCATGCTTGTCTATTGAGATCAAACTGATACATTCACAAACCTGTACATGGCTCTCGAATGCGAGCCCAGCATTGGTATAGAATTGAAGTTTGTAAATGCTGAGGTCCAGCATTGGCGAAAATAAGGTACTTTACTTTGAAGCCACGTTCAGCCTCGTTTACTCTTGAAGAGAATAGAATAACTTGTGTGTATCATTCATTATGATTTAATTCCAATTACATTCATATAGTCACAAGAAAATTTTCTATTTAATTTCAATTTAGGTAGACACATTGTGTATAGAGGCAAATTGGTTAACTGACATCAAATTAGGTTAAACTATGTTCAACAAATTACACCCCAGGTTTCGTACAAGGAAAATTGCGCTCTTTAACACTATCGCCTTCGCCAAAAAGTATAAGCCATGTCCTTGAAGAAAATATGGGGCCGCTACCGGATCCTCCGTAACAGAATCCTGTTCAAGCGATCCAAATTTGTTGGGCCAGGTTCGAATAATGACTAAATATACGTGAAAGAACATATATACAAAAGAACTGAGGATCTTCCTCTTTTTTGGAAGTCATTCGAAAAAGGGAATCTTTTTAGATTACAAAAGAAAAAGTTTTAACATAGTTAATGAAAGTATGCAGGCTTTTACGACCGGTGTGAATGGATAAACTGAGATTTTCCGGAAGCAATTCCAATAGACCATTGGGCGGCCATCGCAACAGGTTCACTAGGATCTCTCCAAAAAAGTTTAAACTAACTCGAGCAACACGAGGCCGATCATTATCTTGTTGAAATATGGGATCCATGAGCCGATTAAGGCTACCAGTGGCTCTCCATTTTGGATGTTCGGTCCCCGTTGGTCTCCTTCCTGGCGGGAATGACCAGTCTAGGGTCCGAGGCAAATCCTACCTTAGTCCACACCTGCACCCTCAAAACCGTGCTAATCGAGGTGGGTTGAGCAGGTCCGCTAGCAGATCGGGAACATCGTCTGCACATTAAAGGAATGGTCTTCGAGTCGATTCGGCTATACACGGCGCCTGTCGCAGACTGCGTAAGCTTTAATGCGGTGGGTTTAGAAAGTGCTGTAACAGTAGTTAACACTGTGATGTGTGCACTTGTCGTTTGAGATATCTGGTCAGCGACTTCAGCCAAGTTTAAGCTGGTACTAGGATACGAGTCGCTTGCGACACGACGAGCCTTTGGGGAACTGGATTGACTCGAATGTGAAAAACTAAAACAAATTAATCGAAAAACTACAAATTTGAAACCGTCCCAAAAGTTATTTCATATCGTCATGAAGTAGAACCCAGGACAATTCAAATTAGTTAATAATCGCCATTTATTGGGCTTTCGAAAGTTTGCAATTTTCATTGCTTTGTAAATATGGTTTGTCAACCAAAATCAGAATTAGGTTATTTGATCAATTTATTGCTGATAATATTTTATTAATTTTAAAATTATACTTTTAATTTCGATTCTTTTTATTTTCATATATAGTTTCTTATTCATATAATGTTTCTAACATTACAAAAATCATGAATTTATACACAGACCGGAACATTCTGGATAAACTGTTTGATCTGGCAACCTGATAGTTATGACCAGCTTTGTTTTTAATTCAATGAGGGTGAGCCATGAAACCTTCCCCTAAATTTGCTGATTTGCCCCTCCTGGACCACCAATTTTTCTCAATTGCCACTCTTTTTTCCGATTTGAGTTGGCTGCTTGCAAGTTGGAATCGTTAACCGTTAGAATAAAAATAAATAAAAGAATAATTCGTTTTATTACTCAATTTAGGGGTATTAAAATTTTTCGGTCTCATATTCCAAAACATATATTAACTAATGTTTAAAAATACTATTTTTAAAATTAATTTAGTATGTAATATATTGTTAATATTTTTATATGGAATTGAAATTGTTATATAGAAAATTATATCTACATATTTATCTAATTAAATTTAAAGGCCGAATCTTCTTACTATTTTCTGTCCATGTATTTTATCTCATTTCTGCAAAATCCTGGCGTTTATTACAGAGTGACTTACACTTTTAAGTAAAATAAACATTTCATTTACATTTTAAGTTGTGTATTATTTGAAATATAAAGAAATTCAAGGCATCTACTGATTGCTTATGGTAAGTTAGGTACATACACATCTATTCTAGGAAATAAAAATATATTTTTATTCAACATATTTTTCCTTCGAAATCTTGCATGGCTGGCTTTGACGTTCAAAACATTGAGAAAATTATACATGGAGGGAGCGTCAGATTCTGTGAAAGGCTAATGGTCTTTCAGACCATCATGACAAGGCCTTAGCCAGCGGGGGGGGGGGGTGTGGGGTTCAAATTGCAGTCCCAATCAGTCCACCACCAATCAAAAAAATTATCCAACACCCCCGAAAATCCGAAAATATTGTCCAACCCACTCCGAAAAAATGTTCTAGCTACGGCCTTGCGACATCATGCAAAGACATCTTGCTTTTTCGGACAAGTTGCAGTAACTTTCATATTAGATTTTCTGTTCTTGATGTGCATTTAATTATTTCATTAATATATCATTATCACAATCTTCAGTAGGTGTTTTGTAAATAATTGTTAGTCAGCCGACAATATACAATATATTAAAGACTGAAGTTCTTAAAGGGTTGTTGGTCATGTCTTTTCTTTAATATTCATGAACTTAACTGAAACTACAAATGGCGGAAACTTTTAGGTTGCAAAGAGTTAGTCTTCTAATTATTATATCGAACATTTTACCATTTCTTATAAAATATACTTTTAACAAAAGAAACTTAATAATGTCAACAATTTGATGAAATAGAGTCGAATATAGTGAGTGACCACTAGTTAAATTTAAGCATGTCGTTCTGGGTGTTGCGATTTCTTTGTCAGTGAGTGTATAACATCTTTCAGAAAGTTTTCTTAATGGGTTTGCCTACGATTTCATTAATCGTTATTTCCCCAATCTGCGTATTACACTGTACAAGTCCAACACGCGAAAAGGCTGCTATCCAGGGAAAAATCTTTGTGCCTGCCACAGAGATATGGAGTGGCCGATGGAGGTTCTCGAATGCCAGTGGACACGGAAGACTCGAAGGTTTCGGTTCTACACGTCCACCAACGTTGATAATTGTTAGGATTTAATCTACGAGACAATAGATCAAATTTAAGGGCATTTCTAAACACAGTTTTAACGTTTGTTAAATGTTATACCACTTAAATTCTTCGCTAATTGAACTATGTGGTATTGCTTTCTTACAGCGTTTACAGATTTTCATTTTTTTATTTGCACTTTTGGCATAGCAGTTACTGACATATACGACGAATTGATACAAAAGCACCTCACTAAATAATACTACATAATACCCAACGAAAACAAAATATTTCTTCGCTTGAGTGAGTTCCATGATTGTTCTACTAAGGTTATAGCTTCGTACATATCGGTTGCAGGCTCATCTTTTATTTCTGTTCTTTTCGCATATAATATAAGCTTCTAAGGAAAACGAGTAAACTCATCTTTCAGGCCACCAAGATTGTTTCGTAGCTCAGCAGTCTCTTGACCTGTACTAGTGTCTGAAGGTAACATTTAAATCGCTAAATTGCAAATACAATACTGCAATTAAAAAATTCCTAAATTACCAAAGACAATAAATAAATGTGCAAAGTACAGTAGATGATAGTTGAAAACCAAACAGATAATATGCAACACATTTACGCAAAGACCTATAAAGCTCTTTAGTTTATAACCTAGAGGCTAATAGAGATGAATGCGGTTCAGATGTTAGAATATATTACTACTGACTAAAGAATTTTATGAAAAACAGTATAAGAAAAGGATCAATACTCTAATCGTGTCTCAACAGACACAGCGAACCTTTAAAATAGACAAAACAAAAAGATAAAGTACTTACCCAAAAAATGAGTTGCCTCAGCTTTTTAAAAATGACAAACCGAAGTAATAAGTGATGGGACCACATGTGGCATGATCATATGAAAACGAAAAATATTAATTTCACTATTATGTAATAATGAATCAGTGAATAAAATAAACCAGGTCACACATATATTATCTGGAATGAAGTTTTGCTCATTGAGAAAGAAAGATCGTCTCAGAACTAAAATAATTTGGTATTATCAGCAAGCGATTCACACATAGCAAGTTAAAAATTGTAGGAAAGGTGACAGATCTTTTTTTATACTTTTATAAAGAAGTTAAATCAGTTAAAGTAATAGAGACAAGGCAATCATAAAAATTTATCGTAAAAATGCGATTGAAGAGTAGGCGATGCGTATAACAACGCCAATAAGTAAGTAAAAAAAATAGAAAGATTAACAAACACGGATATAGTATACTCTGTTCGAGGTGTCATTCTTTTGTACGCAAGACAATATATATAGTATATATTGTTTCTGGTTAGGGAACCTTCTTCAGTTGCGCTTCCCACAATTTTACATCTCGCGTCTTCAAATTTAACGGATATAGTATCAGAACAAATCAGCTAATAATTGTCAGATTGTCAGATTATAGACATTATAGAGATTAATTTCAAGTCGTATGAAAAATATACCTAATGTTTAAGAAATGGGACGTCTTAACAATACAAGCTAAAAAACAAATCTATCAAATTTAGAAAAATGTTTCAGTTTTGTACGGACCAATATAATTACAATAATACTAAAAGAAAAATCATGTAAAAAATCCTGAAATTCAATATTTAAACAGTAAATTGAACACGATACAGAAACTAAGGATCGAGAAAAACACCTATAATATTATGGAAAATTAATATGTGAATAACCTTTTTACTACTTTAAAAGTAAAAAATCCTCCGAATCATGTTAATGTATACTGATATCATCTCTGCTTCTCAAAAGACTTGTATGCACTGTTAAGTTGTCGATATTTTCTAAACTGCATGAACTCTTGATCCATAATACGATAGGCACCTTGAAAACGATTTTACATTTGGCATAATAAATCAGCAACATTACAGTATTACTACCTGCCTTGAATTCTTGGATGTTTTTGAAGGAAATAGGAAGTGTGGCGGTAACTGATTTAAAATAAGATATGGGAGTTCTACAAAATAGATGGAAAGCATTTCGAGTTACTGCTTAAAATATATATCATATATACTCAACGGTCATGTTTAACTAGTGTCAGCAAATAAGTGTAAGTAATAGTGTGAGTGTATTGACAGGAAAGCATTATTGATATTCGATTTAGAATTACCTCAATATCTAAGTCATTAGAACAGATACTTCTTGCAGTTAGCTAATATAAATACAAATAACACCTGAATTTAAAAATGTGTTTTATTTTTACCTGTCAATCGAGAGTAATTTCGCTTCAGTTTTCTTGAAGTTGATTGCATAGATTTATGATATTCCTTACAGGCAGTTAGGATTTTGGCGTTTGCATCTATATTTTAGCGAGATATAATTTTTTAATGTCTTGATAAGAAAACTACAGTTATGAGTTTCAAGGTTTCTTGAATTTCGACTGATACATGAGTCATTTATTTCCGTTTATAAGTTAGTTTTTAATCTAATAACTACCGTTTGCTCCTTATTATTAAATATTTCATCCAAAACTTGTTTCATAATGAAGATGAGGCAATATTAACTTACCTCTAGAAGCCCTGACTTATCGTTTCTTGGGTTTTTTATGTGAGGTTAGTTTAAACGGGATGTTAATGAAAGTAATCCAATTGATACAAACCAATCAAACCAAATATTAGGGAATAAGTCTATAGGTCTCTAAGAAAATTTGTGGAAGCATTATTAGTAATCCTTCTTACTACGCAATAGTCATCATATAGACATGATTCATAAATTTGTATTGTCATTACATTATACTTAGATTCGTAAATATTATTAGTTATATTTAACACAAATCATAGTGAGAATACTCGTTGTGAAAATAATATTTAGACACAACAAAATTAATGGTTGGTAACAAATTTTGTACCAAATATGTTTCACGATCCTTTATATAAACTGAAATGTTTATTTGTAATTTGTGGAAATGGTAGAATCTATTTTGATTAGTTTTTTTATCTAAATAATAGCAGTTTCGACAATTATTATATATTAATAGCTTCTTCAAGGTCTTCGCAACTAATTAATTTAACAATGGTTATTGATATTAAGAATACCTGGAAATTAATGCAGCCCACCTGACATCCTATCAAAATTGTAACAACATGATCAAATAACAGATTTTATTCTGATAATGTATTGACGTCATACAATTGTTTCTTTGATGAATTTCAAAATGCTTGAGCCGTATGCTGCATAATTTTGCATTTATCTACGCGTTTCTACGTAAACAAGTCGAAATCATTCTCACAGACTTTTGTGCATAACAATATTTTTTGTAAAGATTGGTATTCTTGTGAATGTGAAAAGGGCTAGCTGGCTATCCATAAACGTAGAGGGGAACAGTAAAAGTTTACAATACAAAATATTGAACATTAATCATATTTAATTACAAATCAAGACAGAATGATTTCAATTGATTAAGACTGTTCCTTGAAATGATATCTTCTGTTAAGTGTATAATTTATTATGATACTCTCAGGTTTGGTTTATCTATCTACAAAAAATAACACAACCTATACCACAGGAATAATGAAAAGAAAACACATATGTAATTCTTCTTAACTGAAATCAGCACTTAGTATTTGATTATATCACGATCAGCCCAACAAGCATTGGAACACTAGTCTCCGCCAATATGGATACCGACATCGATAATCCGACTTTGACGTAGATAAAATTAAATGGGTTTTGTAAAACTGGGCAAAGAAGCAAAATAAATAGAGCAACCAACATTCATAAAAATTATTTTAACAGCAAAGCATTTTAGCTATCACTTCACTAATTGTTCGGATATCTAAATGTGATAAATTTTGAAAAGTGTTGACGCAGTTGCAATGCTGTCAATAGGAAAGAAAGTTGCATACACTCATTAAACAGTCAATAGAGCATTATCTAATTGAAGATTTTTTATAATGTCATAACTTTGTAATACAGTAAAAGCTCTTTCCCTTCATTCGCGTTTTCACTATTACATTAATTACAAAAATGCGACCCAAAAGCAATATTGGTGCCTGAAGATTTCTTTATTGGCGGACCTAATCGGTACATCGGTACATCCATACGAATACATACTCATACATACAGTGAGGACGCGTGGGTTGGAACAAATTCATTTAAAATTCAGGTGTTGGTGTTTTGGAAAAACGCTCGAACTCGTCGGTTTTTTTTGACTGCGATTTTTGTGATGATAAACTCATTTATACAGGGTGGGCCAGAAATAAATTGCGACCATCAACTTCATTTTTTCAAATGGAAACATTTGTTTTTTTATTTTATTTTTGAATTCTGCATTAAATTCTAATTATATTTCATGTACAATGTCTTATACGGAAAATTAACAGTTATGAAAAAAATTACATTTATTTCAAAATTGAAGTAAAACAACATCAACATATCAAATTAAATGATCAAATTGTTGACCATCAACTTCCTGACCATACTTAAGACGGTTTTCAAATTCTCGTAACACCTCATTTAGCGTTTGTGGCAGGATTTGTTGTATTTCGGCCCTAATTCTACTCTTTAATTCCGGGATATTTTCCGGCTTATTGAAATAACTTTCGATTTCACGTTACCCCAAAGATAAAAATCTAACGGGCTTAGATCTGGAGACCTAGCTGTCCATTCGATATTACCTTTCTTTCCCATCCATCTATTTGGGAAAATATTGTCAAAATAATCTCGCACATTTGGCCAATAGTGGGGGGTCCTGTTGAAACCATACCGAATCTGCCAGTATATTGGGGTTTTCAACATTCGGGTAATTTTCTGGGGTTAAACAGGGTATTATGTTATTTTATAATAGGTCTAAATACTTTTCCGAGTTAAGTGTTCCCTCAGTAAAAAAAGGACCCACAATTGAAGTACCCACAATTCCGGCCCATACGTTTACTTTCTAGGAAAACTGTGTATGCATTTCCATAATCCAATGTGAATTCTCTGATGCTCAATATCGAAAATTTTTCCTGTTTACTGAACCATTTAAACAAAATGTTGCCTCGTCGGAAAATCTTACTTGAAAAGTGCGGGTTGGCATTGCATCTGTCCATCATTATTTCGCAAAATTCTGCTCTCCGTTCCAAATCATCTTCAGTAACTTCCTAAACGAAATGAACTTTGTATGGGTGCCATTTATTTCTATGCAAGCATTTTAGGACAGAAGATTTACTTATTGTCTATTGTCTAGTGGAATTGTGAGGACTTTCTGGAACATGTTTGGTTTTGTAATTCTCTCTTACCTGGCCAAATTCTAGAAACATTTTTATATTTTACTAATATTCCGCTCCGAGTACTTCATATTAAATATTTCGCAAACTTCAGCTTGTTTTCGAGTTCTGTCGCCATATCCTACCATCGTCAACATTTCTATTCGCTGCTTTTCAGTTAAAATCGCCATACTTTGAAACTTTCCAACTGCACTTGACAACTACTTATTTGAAGTAAAATTATAGTACAGTTTCCATGGAAATAAAGAAGGGTTAAAAACTCCAGCATTAAAAAAAGGATTTCCCTTCATGCGACTAAAATACCGCCAACAATCATAAAAACCAGACGTAAATAAATAGGTTCAAACCAACAATCACCTTATTTTTACAGTTGTTTTCTTAACTTTAGAAAGAAATGTATTTTTTTAATAACTGTTAATTTTCGGTATAGGACATTCAAAAATAAAATCAAAACAAATGTTACCATTTGAAAAATGAAGTTGATGGAGGCAATTTATTTCTGGCGCACCCTGAATAAATGAGTTTATCATCACAAAAACCGCAGTCCAAAAAAAAAACCGACGTGCCCGACCGTCTTGTCAAAAAACAATACCTGAATTTTAAATGAATTTGTTCCAACCCACGCGTCCTCACTGTATATGTATTATTAGGTATCATTTGTCAACGCGTCGGCTTTGCTTCAACCCATGGACCAAGGAATAATCCAGGCCGTTAAACACGATTTCATTACAAAAGCATACTGGGTAATATGGAATGTGATCCTGATATGAATGTTATGGAATGCTGGAAGAAATATGACATAGCAAATTGCATCGTAAACATAAAAGAATCATTGCAAGAATACCCATGAAAATCAAGCTAGAAAAAACTGTGGCCTGTTCTGACAGCGGTAAATGACAAAGAATCTGAGCAAATTCAAACTTCAACTGCATACATTACCAAAATTGCCAGTTGAATAGGACGACATGGGTTCGAACCACGGTGTAAGATATGAAGGTGGGCCGACTCGTATCGAAAGCTGAGAATTAACGAGAATTTCATTTAACAACCACCGATGGCGCCACCATAACACATGTACCAATGACTTGTTCAAAAGATTTAATAAAATGGAAAATATCTTAAGAATTAAATCTGAGTTAGTGTCTTAGATACACAAATATTATTAAAATGGTAAATAGTGCTTTAAATTTGCACAATTTTTAATATATAACTCTAATACCTCATGCCATCTGGCGACGAGGGGTTGTTAAAAGATAAAGAGAACAACTTAACTTCGACACAACAATGAAAAATCATAAAGGCAGACCATATATATGGTTCTTGTTTTTGAAAAACTCAAACTACTATAAAGAAAAATTAAATAAGGGATTTTTTGTATACAGTTTTTGCCACAATTATGTCTGACAATGCAGTTTAATGATGAAAAAAACTACCAGCAGACTGGTAATGACCTTGAATGGTACACATGCTAATCGCCATCTAATGACTGAAGATTTAAATCCTGTTTAAGGGAACGCGTTTATGGTGTTGTGGGAATAGGAAGACGGTCCACCTTCTCATCTTATACCGTGGTTCGAACAGATGGAATCAATTGTCGTTTAGGAATTGCTTGAATCGCAAGATAACTGAAAGCGACTTCGAGGAAATGTTAAATTCAGAACCCATTGAAGAAGAGGCTTCAACAGACACCAGAAGCGAAAAATTAAAAATTAAGTTCAATTCTCATTTACACCAAATAATGTGATAAAAACTATTTGCGACTATTATATTGGCGCCTAGCAATGTAGAAACTTCGTTTATTTCCTCACATGGCTTGAGCCTTCACTGCCATTACTTTTCTCACCGACCCTCGATTCATTAATGCAAAATTCACTACTATTTTTACCCAACATTATGGAATCCTAATTCTCTAAAACTTTTCCATTTGCTGTATCTCTTATCACTTTAAGCTAAAAAAATAATGATTTGTGGATTTTAATTGCATTAATCGTTTATTCCTATGAATATAGATCCTATCCAAATCATGACTGTTATAACCTCTGAATTACTGCTTAAATGATAGATAAATAAATTTCATGTAACAGATAAATTTCTGTTAAGTGGCCGTATAAATCTTGTTTCATTTAACCCCATATGATGAAGTCAAATCTGCTCAACAGAGATAGCCATTCAGGGGGTCCTCCTCTTCTCACTAATCTATCAGCAAATTGGGTATTTAGATGACTATATGACTTGCCTGGCACCATCGTGGAGCAGTAATGGAAAAATAATTTTCCAAATAATTTTCCAACTCCAAATAAACGAGATCACATCAAAAAATGTGCCCCAGTATTGTGAGATAACCACTCTCACATTACTGGCGCACATTTTTGATGTGAAATTTTAAAATTTATAGCGCAAATAAATTAATTTAGTCGGCCCAACACAACAATACAAAACAAAACTAACTGAAAGAACCCCGCAGAAACCTTAGGAGAACTGGCTTTCGGCCAAATTTTTTCAAATTCAAGTATGTGGTAGCTCTTGGTCAGTAGATCCAAAGTGCTCAGGGCACAAAGCTCCAGAGCCAATAGTTTAGGAACTACAGCCCTCTAAAGTTGACGTGGTCCAGAATCCTTAAGGGGAAATGGCTTTCAGCTATTTTTTCAAATTCAAGTATGTGATAGATCTTGAAGAGAAAATCAAAAGTGCTCATGGGCACAAATCTGCAGAGCCAATAGTTTAGGATCTACAGCCCTCTAAAGTTGACGTGGTCCAGAATCCTTAAGGGGAAATGGCTTTCAGCTAAAATTTTCTAATTCAAGTATGTGATAGCTCTTGAAGAGAAAATCAAAAGTGCTCATAGGCACAAAGCTCCAGAGCCAATAGTTTAGGATCTACAGCCCTCTAAAGTTGACGTGGTCCAGAATCCTTATGGAAAATGACTTTTGGCTAATTTTTATCAAATTAAAGTACGTGATAGCTCTTGAAGAGTAAAGTAAAAGTGTTCATTGGCACAAAGCTCCAGAGCCAATACTTTAGGATCTACAGACCTCTAAAGTTTGAAGTCAATAAGGATTCTGGACCAAGTCAACTTTAGAGGGCTTTGTGCCCAGGAGTACGTTTAATCAACTCTTCAAGAGCTATCACATACTTGAATTTGAAAAAAAATAGCGGAAAGTAATTCCCATAAGGATTCTGGACCATGTCTACTTTAGAGGGCTGTAGATCCTAAACTATTGGCTCTGGAGCCTTGTGCCCTGAAGCACTTTTGATCTACTCTTCAAGAGTTATCACATACTTTAATTTGAAAAAATTTGGCCAAAAACCATTTTCCATAAGGATTCTGCGGGGTCCTTTGATTACTATAAATGTCAAAATTTCTTATAAGTTTGACCGTTAGAATTTCTAGTCGTACACGACCTTCGAGAATACCAACTAAACGTCATTTATGTCAAAATTCATTCGTTTGACGTAATCGTTCGAGTGGTAGAGAGGTCGAATGGTTTCAAGAATCGCGCCCCTGGGGCCCGATTCTAGAACCATTCGACAGCTCTACTATACGACTTTCGACGTAAATCGCGTGAAAAGTTGAGGTAAATGAAGTTTAACCCATATATTAAACTTTATTTATGTCAGATTTCATACGACATAAGTCTGAAGTCGAGTGGTAGAGCCGTCGAATGGTTTCAAGAATCGGGACCCAGGAGCCAGATTCTCAAAACCATTCGACGCTCTACCATTCGAAAGATGGAAGATATTGAAGAAGTTCTGGCAATTCACCATTTTTTAATATTATATGTCAAAAGTCAGTATCTCGTCTACCAATTCGAGAATACCAATTTGGTCCGCAATAGAACAAACTTCGTGTACGACTGCAAGGCCGTATATGACCATTTTTGTCGCATAGCATGGTTTCAAGAAGCGGGCCCCTGGACGACAGAACGTCCCTCGTGAATTTCAAATTTTACCAAGTTTGATATGTAACCATATTTTTCCTAAGAAAAGAACATACATGATTTCATAAAAAAGACTACATCGAACCAAAAATCATTATTTCGTCTGTTAAGCAATGCGTGGTGTCACCTAGTATGTTTACTTTTTTACTTTGCTTACTAGCCTTATAATTTATCTAATATAGCTTATATCTGATTTTTAAATCAATATTAAATAAAACACAATCTGCAAAAATGTCTGTACCTAAAAAAATATAAATATGTAAGTTTATGTTATTCTTCCAAGCACAAAAGAATGATCTGAAGAAGAGAATTCTAGAAACATTCTAGAGTATAAATGTAGAAATGCTAAGACAAGTATGTCAATCAATTGAGAATTGATGTTTTAGTTGAACATTTTAATTTTTTTCAATTTCATTTTATTTGCTATAAACACATTGTTAAGCTACTTGTTATAAAGTTAATTAATTTATAAGAATTTTGTCTTAACAGGTGATGTTTTGTATTTTTTTGTAATAACGTATTACACAGTCATTTATCTACGGCAAGCTAGTTATAGTAGATTTAAAAAAAACTTTATCATTGTTAATAAACTGGAAACAGAGGTCCGCTAGCGGGGACACTATAGCGAAATCCAAAATAACCCACACCATAATTTTTTACTAATTTTTTACCGCCATAAAAATTTTTACTCCGAAATCCACCCCCGTTATAGCTTCCCCGCTAGCTTAACGTTTAAGCTACCAGAATATTATATAACTTCAAGAGGAGAACAGCTATCGACCTAATTAATTCCTAATTATGATATATTTTATTTTAGATTCCGTTATAAAGTAGCCGCTAGATTAACGAAACTAATTTCTAAGAGTTGTGAGGCGTAGAGGGTGGTTTTTGCGATAACCAGTAGACCTTCTTCTAGAATTGGACGAGTAAAAAATTATGGTGGTGGAATTAGGTCGATAGCTGTTTCCCTCTTGAAGTTATAAAATATTCTCTTAAACGTTAAGGTATTAGGGTAGGTGGTATAGGGGTATGTTTAGATATAAAAAAAAATTATGGCGGTAAAATATTAGTTAAAAAGTAGTAAAAAATTATGATATATTTTATTTTTGATTCCGTTATAAAGCAGCCCCTAGAAGTTATAAAATATTCCGCTGGCTTAAACGTTAAGGTAGTAGGGTAAGTGGTATAGGGGTAGGTTTAGAAGTACTAAATTTTTATGGTGGTAAAAAATTAGTTAAAAAGTAGTAAAAAATTATGATATATTTTATTTTTGATTAGTTTATAAAGTAGCCGCTAGATTAACGAATCTAATTTCTAAGGGTTGTGAGGGGTAGAGGGTGATTTTTGCGATAACCACTATAGACCTTCTTCTAGTATTGGACGAGTAAAAAATTATGGCGGTGGAATTAGGTCGATAACTGTTTTTGTCTTGAAGTTATAAAATATTACACTGGCTTAAACGTTAAGGTAGGTAGTAGGGTAGGTGGTATAACGGTAGGTTTAGATATAAAAAAATTATGGCGGTAAAAAATTAATTAAAAAGCAGTAAAAAATTGTGATATATTTTATTTTTGATTCCGTTATAAAGTAGCCCCTAAAAGTTACAAAATATTCCGCTGGCTTAAATGATAAGGTAGTAGGGTAGGTGGTATAGGGGTAGGTTTTGAAGTAAACATTTTTTATAGCGGTAAAAAATTAGTTAAAAAGTAATAAAAAATCATGATATATTTTATTTTTAATACCATAATAAAGTAGCCGCTAGATTAACGAAACTAATTTCAAAGGGTTGTGGAGGGTAGAGGGTGATTTTTGAGATAACCACTATAAATCTTCTTCTAGTACTTGACGAGTAAAAAATTATGGCGGTGGAATTAGATCCATAGCTGTTCTCCTCTTGAAGTTATAAAATATTTCGCTTAAGGGGGAAGCTATAACGGGGGTGGGTTTCGGAGTAAAAAATTTTATGACGGTATAAATTTAGTAAAGAATTATAGTATGGTTAGCTAGCTTAACGGACATTGCAAATAGATAAATATGGTTTTCCGAGCCCTAGGTGATATCATGTAGACTTTCTCACGAGCCAGGACGTATCCTGATTGATTGACGGCAATCAAGAGGTCGGGGCCTGCAAACCTCCATCGATGGCTTTTATTTCGCGCGAGATAGAGCGGGATATCATTCAGATTTTTACCTTCTATTTTATTAAAATTGCTCTGATGTTTAAAAATTTCCATGGTTTTCTGCTGGAGGAGAGAATGGTAGAGGTATGTGTTTAATAGCAAATGGATATGTGGATAATGTAAAACGTGGTCTGCTGAAAGTAGTGCATGTCCTGCGATTTCCAGTTGTAATAATCTGCAATTTTGTCTATGTTCAGAAATACGTGTGTTGACACTACTAATGTATACAAGACCACATTAGTCGGATATTCTGTAAACTCCTGAAGTTGACAGTGGGCTCAGTGACACATCCATCTTTTGGACATCGGAGAATGTGGTGAAGTTTTTGAGCGGGTTTGAAAACCATTTTAACAAGATGTTCCCTAAGCCGCTGCCCAATATGTTGCGTAGTAAGTTTAATACATGGCAAGAAAGATTTCGCTTTTTTCCGGCTCCGCTGAAAATGTCTGCCACATTTGCAGATGCTACGTTCTTGGGAAATTTCTATGAATCACGGAAAAACAGTTCATAAAATCATAGTTTATCTATAAACAACGGCCGTGAAAGCCTACAAACATTGATAAACTGTAAATATCTCTGAAATTAATTAATATTTATTATTTTCGTTATATGGAATATAGGGAGATAGAAGATAAATTGCATTTTCAGTTTTTAAATTATAGTGAGGGGTGATTCGTTTTTAAAAAAGAGAAAATTATTTGACGGTGACATGGGAATGACTCTCGCATAGACAAGGTCGTATGTTCAGCATATTCAACGGGGGGGGGCAAATATAGTACAACAGCATTTTCATAGGGGGGCAAGAAAAATAGAATACTTTGTAGGAGTTCAAAATTTATTTCTCGTCAACAGTTTAGGTAGCAAGTGCTCTCTTGTCAACTTTGTGTATTCTTGTCAACTTTGTGTATAGAGTTGACGAACTCTATATTGGAAACCGTATGTAAGGTATTCCATTACAGAATTTGTTTGCTTCACATTGTTCAAAAAGTAAGTAAGGTTTCGTACCTATACTAAATCTCATAGTCGTTTTTTTACATTTCTCTTTAAAAAAATAAAGAATTACGGAGATATGGCCTAGTATATTCTAATATGATATTAATTTGATACAGGTCTTGGGGACCAGAATAATATTTTTATCTCTTGTACCATCTGAAGGACATTTATATGCAGGTATATAAATGAGTTTAGTGTAAACATATAGCTGATCGCTAGAGCAATTATGGAACCTACCCAGTTACATTGGAGCCTACCACGGAAACCACATCTAGACTGAGAAATTTCCAATCACAGGTTCTGAAATATAACTACAAACAATTCCAGTCAACCGTAATAATGACTATAATTAAACCAGTTCGTAATTGACGTAACCGTGTTGAAGGAATATTCAAAATGTGGGCAATCTACCACTCGATTGTCCAGTGGTTGTTTTGACTGTTCTTGACACGTATACCTTACGATATGACAAAGTAAATAGTTTGTTTCCATATTACTTATTAGCAGATAAGGCGCTCTCATTGTCAATCAGTTTATTTCGCCCCTAATCAAACAATAATATCGACAATGGAAATGGGTTATATAGAGGAACTATAGAATGTGTGTTTGAAATTGCAGTGGTAAAGTTTTTTTTGTAATAAATGCTGCTTGGGTATTTCATAATTTCTTAAGAAAACAAGAGAGAAGTCAGTACAGTGTCCACGTTACGATAGAAAGGAACGGGGCAGAGGTGTACCGACACATTTACAAAATATCTCTTTCCTGGTGCATCTCTATCCTGGTAGTAGAATCTTGAAGTATAGTGAGTAAAATTATTCGCAGCTATATCCACCTGCTATGTGTGCACATCTTTACTGGATACAATTATTTAGTAAATAAATCCCTTCAATTAAACTAATTAGTAAATAAATGTATTCTTTTTTATAATAGGAACAGCTTATGTTTCTCTAGCTCTCTGACTTTCAAATTCCACTCTTGATCACCAATCTTTACTTACAATTATATTTATTCAATAAAATAAATTTCAAGAACGATCGTGTGCAAAATTGAATGCAAGTTCAACCATAGTTTTCTAACAATTTTCCCGTCAGCGCTGGTTCTAATTGAAAAAAACTACAATAAATGAAATTAAAGTTCTTTTTTGTTTAAATGCAAAACATCTTATATAAATTTTGTTTCAATGATTTGCATTTGCACACTAATATTACGGCATTACTAAAATCTGCAGTGTGTTTTTTGTTCAAACAGTGTATATCCAAAGCACAACTTTGGTTGCCCAATCTGATATGAAAATTTATCTGATATATGTAGCTTAACAATATCCACAAACAAATCTGGTAAGCCACATTGAACATATCACTACTTAGTGTTTTCTCTTTTATTCTGGTAGACATATTATTTATTTTATGAGCAATAATAATATTGTACTCAGCTCTAAAAAATAACAGGTACTTGATACTATGTATATGTCTCTCTATGGATTTATCTGTACGATCGCATTACCGGGAGAGGATTGAACAATTATGAACTGTGCCTAGGTTCCGGGTTCCAACCGCGACTAAATTTATGAGATACTTGACATTTCGACTTCTGCATTGGGGCCATTATTAAGAGACAAAATTAAAAAGGAAAAGAAAATACATACACTGTATCAGTTTCTGTTAGCGTGTCTACTATTAGCGCAGGTATAGAAATAGAAAAACGACCCCCCTACCTAACCCACGCGATGATAGCACCTGCCTTCCTACAGCATACAGCTTCGTAATTGCCAGACTAAGCAAAGCAGATACCCCCACCTGCACCCAATAAATCATCACACAGCCCCCTCATCACGTGATATCCCACCCTATTCGACGACAACTATAATTAAACGACGTGGGGCAGACTCACACTCAATTCAGTTATCTAGTGGAGCTTAGGGTGTAGGCAAATTGAGATCCCAAGATCGATCTAGACCCCGAAATCAGTCTGTTCGTGAGACTAGAGAAGTAGGCAGATGGAAACCCCGAGTTCGATCTAAAATCTGTACTTCTACATCAGTTCTTTAGTGATACTTGGGAAGTAGGCAAATTGAGACCCCAAGTTCGATCTAGAAATTGATTTTTATGTTAATTTTTTTTTTCATTTTGTCTCTCGATAATGACTCCAAACCAAGAGTTTAAAAGTCGAGTATTTTATAAACTTACATGCAATTCTATACCGGAAGTAAGCTCAGTTTTATTAATCAATAATATTTGATGGATAATTTACACAGAATATTGTCTTTAATAATGTTGCAAATATAATAGCTGATAAGGTTTTTCAGAATGATAACTTGAAGTTTTTATGGCTTTTGTAATATATTGATTAATACTAGTCTAAAGGAACAATCATTTTAAATACGTGCGGTACCAGCACTTAGTATGCAGGTAGTGAGATAACTTAAAATATGAGCTGAATGAAAAATATTGGAAACAGGCCAAAGTCATCTGTCTCGCATTGATGTCGTACATAGGACAGAAACCTTCAGAGATTAAATTTTGATATTATTTAGAAGTGGCTAAACAAACGCTACTTACAATACATTTAAAATAAAAAAGTAGAAAAAAAGAATTATGTAATTATTGAATTGAATACTAGATTTTAAAGATATCAGTTGTATGCACTATTATAAAACATAGGCATATAAGTTCAAGAGTACCACTAATAAATGTATTAAAATTTACATCTATCAGTTAAGTTACCAATTCCTCAGCATTCAGCATTCCATTGGTACTGTTTTTTGACAATTACCTTACATATATGTCAAAATCGATAACTGATTACGGAGCAACTAAAAATACTGAGTTCGACAGGAGCAAATATTATACCAGTAAAATAAACCATCGTTCCACAGAACTGATAGGATTAAATGTTTCAATTTAGCTCACAATGGTCAACTAAAAGAAATTAAAAACTAATAAATTTATAAATTTACCATGTCATATGTTTATAATTATCCCCAGTGTCTATCTGATCTTAGTCAGTGAATTTTCAACCATTTAATTGTTAAGCCATTTTTTAAATTTGTTCCTTATTTTTATTTTCTCATTTGAATACTGTCAAAGTGGCAGTGGAATCATTTAATTTACACATCCATCTTATTCGTATTTATTTCTTTCTATAAATTGAAATATACTGTGTGTTGACTGGTCTATGGTTTTCTCACGAATAACTTTTTACATAGGTATATATGTAACATTAGGAAAAGTTTCTGTACACTATAACTCTTTGGTGGTCTTGCTATAATTGGATGCTTTCATCATATTGACACTGAATTCCGTCAATTTCTGAGAGTCATGTTACATATTAAAAATAGTATTCAGTGAGATTTTGATCAAACCTTATGTCGGCTGAACCCAAATTACAGGCAAATGAAAAACTATGGATTTAAAACGTATGTGGGTATTGGATTGTTTATCATTCAATTAGATTTCTCTGCAATGTCCAACTGCTCCATAATACTGCCTATTTTTATAAGTCTCAAACGTTAGTAGTGAATATCGAGAAATATAATGCAACAGGAATTTATCTAGGTTTGTACTTATGGACTTTGGGGAATAAAACTAATCTTGCGGGAAAAGTCTGTACATTTCGGACCTCAAACGCAATTAAGACAAAAAATAAGAAAAGTTGTCTGTTTAGTCATTCTGAAAGACCCTGTACGTATGGTAAAAATGTTGTTGTGATTATCTTTGGTTTCAGTATTGCTTGGAGCAGCTGCTGTGGATATCAATCCACAGTGATTGTATTCAGTTTTGTTTATCTATTTATTAATGAAATATTTAGGATAATTGTTCACAGCAATTTTCTTCATTAAATTTATTGATATTAGTACAGAATGACAATTGAATCTACAGGTTGTTTAGAAATTTTTTGGAAGTAAGCTCACACTTGGGAAAAGCCTGTATATTTTACAATTTTCAAACATTTCAGGTTCTAACTCAGACCACGTCAGCTTATATTCTCAAAACATCGTAATTTCAAACTGTACTTTACAAAAAAATAGTTTTTCTTTTTCTTAATTACCATTGAGAACGGAGATTGATTTAGAGCTTGACACATTTGGAATTTTTTGAAGGTAGCGTTACTCCCAAAAAATTCAATCAAGTTATTAGCACGTAATTGCAACCAATTTGCAACCAAAATTAAATTTAAGACCGCATACGTCTTCTAGACATTTTTTGCATTTTTCCAGTGCAGATTTATTGTTATATCGAATGTAAATTGAGACGAAAAGGATAACGTTGATTATCATCAATCCCATAGGGTGCACAGACAACAATTAGTGTATGTAAACTATAGGCTATTCGTACTAGCAATTGTCTTGTACATGCTCCTTCAAGTCACAATTACAAGAACTAATTAAGCAAAATTAATTTTCAAATTACTTGCAGCATTGAAAAGGTGTCCTGTTCTATTAACATATTACTCCATCATCTTTCTAGTGTTGAAACTGTTGTTATAAATGATATTGCTATGTCATCGGTAAACAAGGCGTTAGAGGGTGAAGGAAATATCCTTGTGAAGCATGAAGCATGAAGTCATGCGCTTGAAAACGTGCATAAAAATAAAGGAAGATTATGTCTAAAAGAGAACCTAGTTTCATTTTTTCTTGTTAGTGTTAATAGATTATAGAGAAAATATCTTCATAGAGAAACCATAGTTGAATGAGAGTTATCCAAACATCAGAACTGTTTAATTTAATACATCCAAAATAACCATTTTAACTTTTTACCTTTTAACTGTTTTCACCGAGAATAGTGATTCTCCTCCTCACCTCAATTCCTTCGGAAGTTTTGAAATATGCAGGCTCGTCCCTAAGTGTGAAAAATTTATATAAATTTGTATTATTCTTTGTGAGTACATAACATTGTCTAAAATTCTGTGTTTCCATTACTTTGTTCAAATTTTCCACGCCATGAGTTTTTATCATCTCCATCAAAGTTGAGTAAAAAATTGGTGTTTTATTAGATACATAGATATTGATCTGCACCGAACAAAGGGGCTTCTCTGTGCTTTTTTCCTTTCATAAATCGACAGTAACGGACTTTATAGGAGAATGTTAATTTTAACTTCTTTTTGTTTTCATCTAGAATAGCAAAACGAGTTTTATGCAATGAATAAAATAGAATAAATATTTTGCCACTTGAATATACACCCACTGACACAAAAAATTAAAAATTTGAATATAAAACAATAGAGCTATTCAATAAATCTTCATAAGTGACATCACTTTCGTTCGTATAACCACATCCAATTGATTTTGTAAAACATATTTTGCAATATAATATCAACCATCAAGAATCCAAAGAGGGAAGGCACAACTATTTATTCATATCACATTGTTCGATATTCTTTATTTTCATTGTTAGTTTGAATTACATATGTGTAAAGGTGCACTGTATTGATAATAGTTATGTGGCCCAGGTCAAGTTATGTAATCTTAGAGATTTTGGCTGTTTCTTGTAATGTAAGTGTATTTTTAGACCCTTATCGTTAAATTTAGACCTTTCGGTAGCTTTCAAAATTATTTATCTATTTGTAAACTTTCACAAACTCTAATTCAAAAAATATTTGTCAAAATTAAACAACAACGATGTCCCTACATAAAATTTATCAAACAAGCACGCACAAGTACTAAACTTCTTCCAATTTGCACCACAGTTTCTTTCTGTTCTTTCTGTCGGAAAAAACCAAAAAAACTCTACTTTTTTAATATAAAAATATATTTATAAAATTGTTTGATTCTGGGAAAGAAACTTTTCACGAAATTTGTAAACCCTACAGAGAAAACTAAATACCTGTACGGAGGTTTGGAACGTAAAAAATAACCAAAATTTAGAATTTAATCTAAGTAACTAAAAAAAACAGTATTTAAAATATGTATATAAGTGGTGCCTGAACACAAGGAAAGGCAAATAAGAATAGTTAAAGAAAATAAATAGTAATCGTAGAATGTGTGCAAACATTAATTAATAGTTTGTTTAAAATCATTTTGGACACCACTAAACAATACTAGGTATATTTCAATACTGTAAGAATTTTAAACTATATAATGTTCTCGAAAGGAAACCCTTGATACTTATAGTTTGAACTTGTTATTCTGCCTGTTCACTGGGATTTTTTCTTCATTCCTTTTTATGTAACAATTAAGTATTTGAAATTTGTATGGGAGACAAAGTGTCAAATTTCGAAAAGTTGACCGACTGTCGGTTATAAAATCTGTTTGCCGTGCCTACATATTAATTGTGTTATTTCTGGAATATTCGCTATTTTCTAAATTACCCAACTTTACTTTGTCTCATTACAACAATATTGATCTGTCACAGAAAAAAATTGAGGAAAAAATCAAAAACCTCCTCAACAATCATTTCCAAATGTGAACCCTTTTATTAATTCTGGCCTTTAGAGCGTATACTGACTCTTTGAAGGCAAGTGGATAAACCAATTTTAGTAGGAACTCGTCGTCACATACGCTACAAGAATCTCGAAAAATAATATTTGTACTTCAAAGATATGATTGATATAATTCGATATTTAGATGCCAATTAACATTAACAAACGCGTCGCTAGAAATCTCCAAATGAGGTGTCGTACTGTTTGTAATCCTGCAATTCCTAGGTTAAAAATCCTACGAAATAATGCATACATAAACAGAGGGTGTCTCAAAAAAATGTACTCACTTAAAATAGTGAGAAAAATTTTATTTATGAATATAGAGTGAAATAGAAGGGCTTTGAATACTGAGGACAACTGTAACTAAAGAATCATGTTCGTAAATATTCAAATTGATGACCACAATGGCCCAGACAACCCTCAAAAAGGGATCAGGAAACGTCACAAAACAGGTCATTAGGAATGTCGGACATTGTCGTTCAATTTCGAATTTGAGTGCATCAGTTGTTCTTGGTTTGGTCCAATAACATTTGTCTTTGAGATATACCCACCAAAAGAAATCCATTGACGTGAGGTGTGGAGAACGAGCAAGGTTTTCAACCGAACCTTCTCGTCCAATCCATGTGTTTGAAAAGGCTCGTACTTCGCGATGGTATTAGAGCTGTGCTCCATTTTGCTGCAAGTAAATCTAATCATCATCACCAAAGATCTCTGTACTTGTGGACCGCCAAACACCCAAAGCAAGTTAAGGTAACTCTATCTAACACAAAATCAATATAAAAGGGAATTATAAATAAAAAGCAACCGATATAGAGTGGAGGAACATAACTAAAAATACAAACAACTAACACATCCATAGCAACAACGAAACACAACAACAGCACAAAATTATTAATGCAATTCTATGAACTCTCGGTTTATCCGAACAAAAATACACAATTCGGAAAATAACAGGAAGAAAACGTAAAACAATTAACAAAACACGATATGTTCTCCAGGATACAAAACATTTTAATGATGCCCAAATTTCTACCAATTGTTCGTACCACATACTTTGTGTTTGTGGCCGTAAATATGCAGGTGAGACTTATATACCTTTAGAAGTAAGGAAAAAGAAATATTTTCCAAAGGCTAACGGCTGAGACAAGTTTCCCCCGAACACAAAGAGAGCCCGGGTTTCACACGGAACTTGTGCCTCTACGAACGGCGCTGTGCTTGCACGTTCCCTAAACTAAGACAAATCCCGGAAAAACCGGACGGATGCCATCACTAGATTTTACTAATAATCAGAGGCGGCGCAAGAAGTAAACTTAATGTGGGCAAAATACATTTCGCGAAGCCCTCTGATGGTGCAAGAAGGGACTATAAAATCAAAAATCATTTGAAATTAACATTCGAGGCCCTTTGCCCTGCGAGGCCGTGGGCGGTGCGAGACCCTTTACCCCGCGAAGCCGTGGGCGGTGCGAGGCCCTTTGCCCCGCGAGTCCGTAGGCGGTGGCCCACACCGCTTACGCCTTACGCCGCCTCTGTAATAATGCAATATTTTGACTAGAACCATTTTGTCCGGATGTTACCATTAATCTTGCTAGAAAGATACACTCGAAATTGTGTCAATATTTACGTTAGCTTTTATAAAAATATAATTACAATTGTAGATGAAAACTAAACGTTGTCAGTTTCTACTTTATCATAATTATGTACAGTTGTTTACGAGTTTAGAATAACGGCAAACAGAAATAACAATTTTCTGAAAGAAGTACAATTGGTTGCCTACCATTCTAGATGAATATTACACGTTCATCTCCGGTAGAAATCTTGACTTATAGCCAGGTGCCGCATTGGATTTTAAAAGATATTTTGAAATTATTATTATGAATGCGTTAGTTGATGTCTAGTGCAGCAAAGCCTGCTACTTTTTTAATATAAAACTAAATATAAAAACTGCACGCACCTAGCGCGTTGCTGGCACATGGTATAGATTTTCACTAATCTTAACCCTATGTGGCAGCAACGCACCTAATGTGTTTAGGTCTGTTTTTACACTACGTTTAAGTGTATAAAAAAATATATAATTGGCGGTTCCAAGGGGGAGAGGGGGAAAGGGTCTCAAGCTCCTAAAATCATCTGAGTTGTATATTTCTTGTGTTCATTGTGCTAATACCTACGCTGAAAGCGGTCAATTTCCCCCACCCAAACGAACTCCAGCCCCCCTCCGCCCAACGACAATCATGGATCCGCCACTGATGGATATTATATGATTAAGTGGATTTAATTGATTATTATACATGTCAGAATATTTTATTCTACTATACCTACTATATATGAAACACATTACATAAACTGAAATCGACAAATATCTGATGACGTTAAAAAAATTGAAAAAAAATATCGAAAATAAAGAATAATAATATACCAAACAAATAATGTACCTTTATATTATTTAACTAGCTTACACTCGCGGTTTCGCTCGCGTTGAAGCCCTTGAATACATATCAAAGATCATTACATTCCAATAAAACTGAGTCAATGTGATTCAGTATTTAAAAATTACTACATACAATGAAGTTACAAAAACTGAAAATATGCTTTATTTAAATAATTTACTGCAACAAAAGTTAAAATGTATTTCACTACAACAAAAATAAGTAATTTTGAATTCTAACAATTTAAAAAGAGAAAACGATACAAAACATAAGCAAGGATTTTTCGCTCTATAGTTTTTATAACCCAGATCAGGACAACAATATCTAAATGTGTATTAACTAAATATTAAATCTCTGTTATGTGCTTTTACAATACATATCTCTGTAATGATTTGCAGTTTAGTTAACTGCCAACTGCCAATAAAAAAATAATGGTTTTTACTCTCACATTGACTAAGACTACCGGACTTGATTTTGAGAATATTAACGGACTTTATATATGCCAATAATAAAAATGATATATAAAATTGATACATAAAATTAATTAATAAAGACATATACAAAAACAATTAAAAAATATATACTATAGTGGGTTTCGAACTCGACAACAGAAGGTAGCAGCCCGGGGCTTTACACGCTCGAGCAAACCTTCTATTTTGTAATACTTCTTTAAAATGAGACACCAACGCCTTTACCGAGCAGGTAACATACCTTGATACTTGCATAACAAAGCGAATGTAAACAAAGGAAATTTTCTCCATAAGACGTGCCCTTCTATAAGGATATATACGTTAACTTTTATGTTTTTTTGGGGAATAACACCACAATAGAAATAAAACTACGTATATTGCAGGAATACCAAACGTTTCAAAGTCTATTCTGACTTCGTTGTCAATGGCTTTATATTTATTGATGTGATTGCAAAATGAAAAAAAAAATGTCAAATCAAATTTTCATTTTGCAATCACATCAATAAATATAAAGCCATTGACAACGAAGTCAGAATAGACTTTGAAACGTTTGGTATTCCTGCAATATACGTAGTTTTATTTCTATTGTGGTGTTATTCCCCAAAAAAAACATAAAAGTTATCAAGAATATGCCACAAACAACGTTTAGAAGACGATATATACGTTGCTATAAATAACAGAACAAAATAGCATTAAATATAAAATATAAAATTCCAAACAGTTGCAGCTATAATCAATAAGATGTTAATTTGACCGTCGGTAATACAGCACCTAGGGTTTGAACTGATGTTCAAATTTTTTGACAAACAATCCTGTCTGCTAAAATATTATTTAATACCCTCCGTAAAAATGTTTTTAAATAAAAAATCTCTAATGTCCTTTCTAATACCTCTAAGAATATGTATACAAAGTTTCATGATAATCAGTTGAGTAGTTTTGGGCTGAAAGCGTAACAAAGAAACTTACATAGATAGATTCACATTTATAATATTAGTGGGGATTGCTCGTGAAACAATCTAAAACAGTTTTCTAAACACAAACTATGCACTGAGGACAATAATAAATGCTTGTTTCTTGTTTTGCTAATATTCCAGCAGTATTTGCAGCGCCTACTTTTCGTTTTACCATTAAGACCTTTTGGACAATTTTCTGGTAATGTTCCACAAATGTTTTTTCCACAGTTGGCTCTTTTGGGCTTAGTTCTAAAAGACTCTCAGTAACCGAAATTTTTAAATCGCTTGGTTTCTAATAATGTAAAGAAAATAGGCATTAATTAACATCATTTGAAAGATGTGAACCCCTATTTTTTATACCATCGCAGGCACTTGTGTTCACAGCAATAGTACCTAAGCAAAGGTGACCTACTTCCATGTGAAATGGTACCCCATATCATAACGCCTACTGTACAGTATACAACCTCAAATTGGGGTTGACGTCTTTCTCCTTGACATCGTCTAACCCTTCTTCGGCCATCATATGCACCCAAGCAGAATCGAGATTCATCAGAGAAGACGACCTGATGCCATTGCACATTCCAGTGTTGTCGTTCTCTGCACTACTGTAGTCGTTGCTGCATATGCTCAGCGGTAAGAGGTTGCACAAGATGGGGTTGATAATTCCTCGGTTCTTTGGACTTCCATCGTCTTGAAGTGGTTGATCTCAAGGAAACTTCGAGGAACGAGTTACATTGTCTACCAACTTCAGACTAACATTGGGGTTGATAATGTTGCAGTCCAAAAGACCTTATACAGCGGTAAACCGTTCGAACACTCATAAGATGGCCTTGTTCTCCTAACCACTCATCAGAGCCAATTATCAAGTTGTCGAAAATCGGTCTCTAAAAACTATAAGTCTTAGACCTGGATCTTAAACTTCATTTGTGCCCCTTGTGACATCCGGTGCCTACCCGCTGGACGCTGGACTGTCATTAAAGCAAGTGGATTTCTATATGTACTGTTAGCGATTTATCCAAATGAAAAACCCGTAAACCAATAATTCGACCAGTGTCAAATTCCCTTAGCTGGCTATACAATCGGCGTACACGTACTATAGGCATTTTAACATTACTAATAATCGATTTTGGATCCCATCAAACAGTTTGTTTTTTCGTAAATTTTAAAAGATGCATAATCGACTACAATATTAATTGATAAAAAAAGTTTACATGAAAAAACGTTCACCAAACTTTACCAAATTTTAATCATTTACTCCTTACTCTAGCATCTATGTTTTACCAAAACCATATTAAATTTGACATCAACTTCTGGATGTTGCAATTTTTTGCCGATGAGGATATTTCGATCTCTCACAAATTACCAACCGCAAATCCAAGTTTACACACATATAAAATATATCTTATTCTATGTGCCAGTATCATTTTGTAACCTTTCGTGCTGTGCGGTGCACAAAAAAAAATAAAATTGCTGGCACCACATAAAACATAGAAAACGGTCCAGGCGCGTTGCCGGAAATGAACGTATTAAAACATCTTGCAGATATTTCGCTGACAATTATAAGGTTACCAACAAATCTATATTAGAAGGAAGTTGTAAGTGAATTACTTGATTTTAATGTTCTCAGAACAATGTTACTGACTTGTTGAGAACAGCCGGGGCGATGTCGTATTAACCCAAATAGAGGGTGGACTTCTCTATGGCTTTGGAAACATTTTATTTCCTGTCGCAGCATTATATTGAAAATAGTCGATGTTCTGTTTAAACCCACCGAAATTACTTTCTTTTAATCTCTTGGATCCACCTAGGATGCGAACCTAAGTTTATCAATTACAAAAGTGTGTAAAAAATTAAAGTGATCATTAGACATGACTTGGCTTCTATACGTTGTTTAATTTTCAGCTGTATAAGTGTTACCAATATTTTGCTTTTACTTCCGTGATCAATCGGTTTGACATTTTGCAGGTCAATGAAATGTTTGTTATCTATGAAGATGTTTCAAGACGTTTTCTTACCATGGAAACGCCTTAATCAATGAGACTATTTTGAATTGTATTCTATTAAGATAGATCAGATTTGACCTATAACGTAAAAGACACTGTTTTTCAGAAAATTGGAAATATAAGTGCCAAAAACTGTAACCATCAACGAAGTGGCACATAAACCTCCTAAACAAAGCTTTAAATGTCAAGATATCTCAGAATAATTATTGATTGTACCTGATATAGGTAACTGTTTTTAGTTGATCTTTTATAAAAATATTTTTTTTACGATCTCTATTGAAAGATTCCAGTATTAGGAGTTTTTCAGGTTCATGCGAATCTTCATCGGGTTTTTCTACATCGTCTCCTTAATGTAGAACTATTGTATCTCCAAAATTTTATTTTGAATACCAAATGATGCTGTGTCCAGCTCTATCCCATGCAAAACGATTATAACTCCATCTGTTGTAGTTTTCCTCCTATCGCTTAGGAAAGAAATATTGGATCATATTTATTTCTGAAAACAAAAATTTGTTGTCCTTTAAAATTTACATTTTGTGACTTACAATAGTTATGCATATTTTTTAAAATAAAGCTTTAGAGCTAATCTCTTGAATTAGTGCATTCTAACTATCTAATGTTATTTTCCTTTTTAGGTATTTTCATTAGCCTATGGTACACCGTTCTTCCAGAATGCACCAGCAGCTTTGGTCAACTACGCTGTATCTGCGTCGGCTGCATCATCGTCTGGCCAGCCAGAACATTATACAAACATTGCTGACTTAAGACGCAGACAAGAAAAACTTCAACAAATTGAAAGTAAAAATCCTATAGAAGAAAATGAAGAAGATGCGTCTTCTGCCGAAGAAATGAATACCAATGAAGCCACACCCAATTTTCTTCAGAAAAAAATTAACAAAATTTTGTATAAGTTAAAACTTATTTCTGACCTCTTCCACACAAATAATGACAACAGTAACAACGAACCGACAGAGAATGTAAATTTTAGCAATGAACCGACAACCGTCAGAGAATATACAGAAACTATTGAAGACATATCAAACTCAACGTTTACTAAAACTAAAGAAGAAGTCGAACAAATACCAGAACATCTTTTTCAGAAAACAATAACAAACCCGAAATCGGAGAACGAACCATCAATAAGGTTTACATTTAATACCCAGGAAACAATTGAAGAAGATAACACAGCACTAAACGAAATAGATAATGAAACTAAAAAACCAACGAATCGACTTGGAGATGTTGGAATCTTTTTTGCTGAAATTTTAGGATCTATAGTCGCTTTAGCTTATGGAGCTGTAATGCAATTCAATCATCTTGCTCAAGGGACGCCAGGACCTCCAAATGAATAAAAATAGAATTTCATCTAGTTATTAATTGTTAGGACTGTAGGATATTTTAAATAATATTCAATAAATTAATTTGCCAATAATTTTTTTAGCTTATCATAAAAGCCAGTGACACTTATGTTTCTACTTTTCTTTACAATAAACTGTAAGACCACGTTGTTAAATGAATTCATTGATAAATGAGAAGTATATGCAGCAATTATGGTATTATTACAAAATTATGTCATAAAAAATATGTGGGCTCAAAGAACTCCAAATAAACAGGGGGTAATTGTTTATTTGGAGCTCTTTAAGCACAAAAGTAGTACTCTCTTCGAGGTTTCATTCTTTTGTACGCAAGACAATACATATGATATATATTGTTTCTGGTCGTCTACAAACAAAAGAAGTAGTCTACGATGTAATCGAAGATGTATCTTCAAGGAGTACTGAATGTAACTATAGAATAGAATCATGTGAGTACAGTTCGCTTTGCAAACTCCATTTTTCTTGATACAATTCTCTATTTGCCATTTCTAAGTCTACTAAATTCTTATTTTTGAGATCCCTACTAAGTCTACTAAGTCATGTAGTTCAACAACTAAATTAGTTTGTTCAAGATTGCCATATATTTCGAATTTGTTCTTGAAACTTTCAGTACAGTGTTTCATATGCATTGCATTTTGGCCCAGCTAATTTTTTACAGCTTGAAATATTTTGTACCCAAAAAATGCTTTGATCGCAATTATAGTGCATCAATCAATTAGCTCTCAGGCAACAATCGTTTTTTGATAAAAGTACACTACCTTTATATCTGATAGGCTGATTATGACTATAAAGTTTTTTTTTCATGTATTTCCAGGATATATGAAATTATATAAATATAAAATTTCAAAATTTTGGTTTGAACCCTCCGCTGACTACGGCATTGGCGCAAAAAGATGTTATTTGATGACATGGTACCGCTCAAGATGCATGACGATTGCATGCAACTATGCAACTGGGAATATGCAAGATGCAAGCAAACGTACATCATCCGGAAATTGATGAAAGTGTGAGTATGAAGTGACGCTAAGTGGACAATATGCTTTAATTTCGTTTCTGGATCGACACCGTTCTTTTGCTTCCAAGCTGAAGGATTTTTTATCGGTTTCTTTAAAGAGCATGCCCTAGGTATGATATATTCCTTATCTTAATAGTTTTAGCAGCCTTTATAGTCCCAGGTCTCTGCTACAATTTTTTTTTGCCGGAATTTTAAGTTTAAAAATGAACACTTGTGTGTGCGAGGTGTTTCAATTGTGCCCTTAATCTCTTTACCTGTGTCTAGTTTTGTCCGTGATATAGCATCCATTGGGTAACTCTTTTAATACTTTGTTGTTGATCTGTATGATGACTGAATACCATAAATTTTGTTTAAGTTGTTTTAATTTTTAAAGACCCATTTCCCCTCTCCTGTCATGTTTACACAATCTAAAAACTCTTGAAGGCCTGGAATACTATTGCACAAGATGACCGTGTCGTATTAATCAGATTACCATTTATCTCACACTAAGTTATTTATCTTGCAACGCTTGTTTGAAGAGTCTATCAGAGTAAATGTTGAAAAATAGTGGGGACAGAATGCACTGTTGTCTAATGCGAAGTTGAATGTCTCATTCTTCGGTTAATCTGCAATCGATTCGAACCACTACTTTCTGCTTCAAATACAAGTTTTCTGTTATACAAAGGCGTTGTATGTTGGACCTTACCAAAAGTTTTTCATAATCTATGAACCATAAATCTTTAAATTGGTTGGGAAACTTTTGGACAAATATATTTAAAGCAAAAAGTGCCTCCACCGGTGCCGAGTACATACCTAAACCCAAACTTGTTTTCAACTAAATCACATCTACTATAGAAGAAAAACCTTCAACATGTGGCTCATCAGATTAATTAATCTGTATTCGGCGCACCTGGTATACCAGTAGTATTCTGTTGGAATGTTTTCTGGTCCAACTGCTTTCGTGGTTTTGAATAATTTTATGGCATCAACAACTTCATTTTCTCTTCCTTTGTCCTGATTTAGACAGTCCTGTTTGTTTGGCCTGCCGCCTTCAAACATTTCGGTGACATATTGACTCTACATTTCAAATACTTTCACCGCTATCAATAATAGTTTTACCCGTGCCATCCACTGGTATATTACTGGCTTCCTTATTATACAAGCCTGAACTTTCTGGTACATGTTGAACAGGTCATGCCCCCTTTTGAGCACTTATATTTCTCAACATCTATCTGCCATCCACTTCTCTTTAGCCTTTCATATGCTCTGTTTTATTTCTCTTTGCTTTCTTCAGATATTCTTCTGTTGTGGCCTTGCGGTGTCTTCTTTATTCCATGAGATCTAATATTTCTTCTGTTATCCATTGTTATTTCTTGTGTTTATTTGTTTCTCTTTGCTCTTCTATCTTGGTCATATGTTCCTTTACAATTTTGCTTTTATTGTCTTCTGAAATGGTAAGTTTATTTTGCTGGTATATCTTCTCAATTAGTTTTAGATTAACTTTTACTTTGGCGACTAAAGGGTTCTGGTCATACCCAATAACCAGGCCAGGATAAGTTGTAACTTTCTAAATATAATCTGAAGTGGCTAATCCACTAATTTTAAATATTGAATATTTTCAATCTAAACATTTAACCATGTTTTATGTCATTATTACAAATTTTATTACACTGATCAATTCTTAGTTAGAGATTTTTTTGGATATTACATAACTTCTTCGACGACAGAAACCAAAATGTTGTATCCTTATAGGTACATGTAAATTTGATGACTGATTGTATCTTTCGAAATTATTTTATTCAAAAACTAGAATAATTTTTTTGTACAATTTCGGTGTGTGCATATTTCAGGAGAGCTCACTGCCAAAAATGATAAACAAATAAGTAAAAATAGTTGATGACTTGTCTTGGGCCTTTACTTTATGAAAATCCATTTTAATTTGATTAACTCAAAACCACTTTGGTAATGTTCACTTTTATATTTTTGAAGTTGACAAAATTGATTAGTCAGATAACTGGCTTTGTCAGAATATAAAGTTGAACTAATGCTAAATATATAAAAACAATTATACATAAAAATGCTATTAAGAAGGTTATGAAAGTAATCAATATTAAAGTAGGTAGAAAGTAGAATAATATTATTAAAAATATTATTAAAACAGGTCAGATTTACATTGAAAAAAAAAAGAATTAATTGATGTAAATTAGGCCATGTAAAGAGCTTATATTATTCTAAGAAGCAACATTTTCAATTTCGTAAATATAAAAGTGAAAATTACCAAAGTCCGTTTTGTCAAATTAAATAAAAGTAGTTGGGTTCTCAGCAAAATATTTTGTCCGAGAGGCAAGCATCTCAAATAAATAATTAAAAAACTTTAACCATCATGAATTATTATTAAGAAATAATGTACAGTTACTTTCAATAGATTGGTTTACTTGGTAGTAATAATGTTTTCGAATATAAGAAGTGAAGAACAGAATTCTTCACTTCTTCTGACGAGATTTTTACGTCGAAGAATGTTTTAAGCAACGGATGTGTATTTGTGCTATTTTATTCAAAGGATAGTGTAAAGTTATGGACCATCCGAACTTCCAAGATAATTATTCAGGTAACTGAATATAATTAAATTCAAACGATTATTTTGCTAAAATAGTAGAATGTTTTAACATAAATTTAAATACCCAGAACATAAATTTAATAGATTAACTGCATTATGGTGTTCAAAATATTTCTGTAATTACTTAGGATATCCTATTGTCTTAGTCTAACCGTTTTTGTTTTAAATGAATTTCCTACAAAACCATGTGAAGAAGTTAAATTGCCGGAAAATGACGTATATAGTGGTTGAAGAAATGTCGATTTTTTAATTAAAATTTTCCAAATACTTCCGCAGATATCCGAAAAAAAATAGAAAATTGGTGATTTGGTTTTTTTGTTACGTTTTAGGCAAGAAAACGGGAAAAGAAAAACACAGCAATTTTAAGTTTGTGAAATTTAGTTTTACCTCTGCCAATCAGTTATTTCTAGTACCTTCTTCCATTCTGTTGTCATACTTTATCTTGGGTTTTTGAAAAGCACCAAATTTAGTCAAATGTAGATCATAAATTTCAAATAATATTCTATGCAGCTGTTGCCTTTTTTGTAAGTGTTTTCGTAGTCTGTCTAGCAAATTTGCAAAAACTCTTATCATATCTCGTTTTTCTTTATTTGTGAAGCTCTTTGTATTTGAAACTACGGGTAACTCTAATTTCGTTAAAAAACTTGCCATATTTATAACAGAAAATATTTCGGTGGAGTCAAAGCCAATTAAGATGATTTTTTTGTTTAAAGTATTTATGCTTTTAAGTAAAATCGGAATGAAGTGCACTATTTCACTGTGTGAAAATCTAATGTGGTGTCCATAAGAAAAAAAAAACTATATAATGGCAGCCGAAAAACGAAACGTTGTATGGCAAAACTAAAAAAGGTCATCGTATAGTTGAAAAAAGGGGCAATGACAATATGTTTTGGCTTTACATTTCCCCATCATATAACCCTACTACAACTAAAAACGACATCTGCATTATTATTTTTTTCGGATATCTTCGAAAGTATTCAGAACATCTAAATTTTTGAAACGGCATTTCTTCAAGCACTAAATTACGCAATTTTGGCCCCTTTAAACTTTTTTGTATCTCCTGTAGTCTCCCAAATCCCCATGGTGCGGGTCGTATTTAAATAGCCCTGTATATTGAGTTACTTAACTAATCATTTGTCTTGGACTTCCAAGACCGGTAATAGCGATTATTCACGTTATAGATTTAGCAATAACCCATCGGCAAGATGAAAACCGAAAGTGAGGTTGTGTGTATTTTATATATGATAAACACAAGAGATATTGGAATCGCATCATACCAATGCTCATATTAGACCAGACACAGTTTTATTAAAGTGTTCAGAAAAACAACTATAACGGATATCACAATAATACAAAATAAATAATAAGCAATCGAAATAAATAGCCACACACAGATTATCGAATTTGAACCTCAGTGAGTATGGGTCCTGAACAATATACCAAATAACTATATCAATTGGCATGTCAACAGTAGGAGTATCCTTAAAAAGTTCATTAAACATTGTGGTCTGAAGGAACATCTTTATAACCTGATGCAAAACGTCAGGAGGTACATGGGTAACTCTAAAAACAACAACCATGAACTTAAATACTTACAAAGGGAATATTTTTTATTTATATTTCAGATAAATGTATGAATTATATAGTGTCACGATATGGATGTTAACTTGAGTAAAGTAATTGTAAATAAATTATTAGTTAGTATTGTGACTGACAGCGAAGACAATGAATACAGCAACATGCTATTTCACTTGGTGGGAGGAACCAGCTTCCAATCGCGTTACATAGTTGGTTGCTCTCTTTATTGCACTTTCGTTCTAGTCTTGTCACGATTTTGTCCATTGAAGGCTACCTCCAAAAGTATAAGCTGTAAATTACCATATGAGTGTAGTAAACTTTCCATAGTTAAAAAACGAAATCATTAGGTACATTTTAATTACAGATAGTGTTCATGGTTTTGTGTAGCACAGCCCCTGAGGGTGCCTGTCAGCCTTTGGGCTATTATGGAGGACAACTTTCAACCTTGACATTACCTAGGCAAGTCGCAAGTTCTAACCTAAAGCGAAAGCAACAAAAACTACAAGAAATTCAAAAGGATTACTTTCAATCTGAAAAAGTAGGAATCAATAGCAATGAAGTAATACCTGCCATGTTGCACAAAAATATTATTAAAATTTTTAACAAATTAAAAACAACTTCAGAAGTACCATATAGTTTTCATACAACAGACGAAAACAATAATTTTACAACTAGTAGTGATATTGAAACAACAACCGACCTAAATACTGAATATAGTTCTAGTACGATTGATAGTTATGTAAGCATAGATAAAAAACAAATTCATTCTTACTTAGAACCGACTGAAACGTTCCAAAACCAGTTTACCATAGACTCCGATAAGAAAATTGAAGATAGCAGTACACCACCATATATTGAACATAACTGTCAAGATAAGGACTTCTTAGCATTTGGAGAATCGTTGGTAACCTGGGCAAATGCATTTTCTGCTCAGATGAAAGAAATTTGGAAAGGATTAACAGAGCTTCCAACAAATTTGCAATGAGTAGTTAATATAGTTAATTTATACATTTTATAGTTAAATGTTACAAAAATAAAAAAGTAGTAAAAATTTATGGGTACTTGAATAAGGGAAAAAACATTTATGTTTTTTCATACCGGGCCCACTTCAACAGTTAAGTAACACAAAATTTTTTGATTTACTTCATGTACACATGCTTGACTGTTGAAACGTCTTGAAGTGTAAAAAAAGAATTGATGTTAGGTTACAAAACAGCTTATGCGGGAAATTTTTCTAGTCAACAGCCATTTTATATTTTGGATCTGATATAGTATGTATTTTTACCATGTACCTATTCTATTTTTCAAAATGCCTCAACACGTCAGATGTTTGTAATTCTTTTTTTATTATGTATTTGCTTGTTTGTTTCATTTTTGTTAGTTTGGTTCGAAAGTATTTGATTTACAAATCTTCAATAGTTTGCAGGTGCTGTAATGAATATACAATACATTTTTATTTTATTTAACAATGGTATTAGAATACGTATGGTGCAACCCTCATCATATTTTCATCTATCGTTAGTTAAACTTTATACGTACCAAAGATGCCAACAGATAGACAACCCCTCGGAACTAGCACCTATTCTTTATGTGTGTGAGAAATACATTCCTAAAGTCCAAATAAAACCAGACCCTCTTTTAGTTAAGAACGCAAAACAATTGTGATTTTATTACCTGTTTTTGATCAAGTATTTTGTTTTACCTACATAAATTGAATTTGTATTTTAACAGAATAGTTGAAATCTATGCCAGTCTCATGTTGTTTCTATAGTGTAAGGTGAACCTAAACCGTTGTTACATTGTTACTCCACTTCTTAACTTGCAGGGTATAAAAAATTAAACATAAAGTATACAAATGTTTCTTCAGTGCATTTGTTCGTGCCACATAATGAAGGATGGCCTGTTTCTTTCTGTAGCTCGAAAATCATGAAGTCACGAAACTTCAATTCTTTAATAAAAATTAACTAACGATGTGGTTGAGGTTGTAGTGGCAGAATGTTCTAACTCGAAGGGACAAAAATTACCTTGCCTTAGTTCAAGAATTAACCCTATTTCACTAAAAATTTCGACAGGCAGAGTTCAGTATGTGTATATAGAGATGTTATAGGAATGGCGAGTATTTACTGCCTACATAAACTAAGTTTAAAAGCAGAATTATTACATGTCAATGCATTCCCATCGTTGCATTAAGATTATGCAGTAGGCACTAACGATTGTTATGAAACCATGACTTTGCCGCTAGAGGCAATCAATTAACTCCAAATACGGTAATTTTGCTCTTTTCACCCAATCGTCAAGCATTTTTTCGTTATTTCAAATTTCTGCAATAAGGCTGTATATTTGTTGGTGGGGAAAGTCCTTTCCATTTTTTAGAAAGTCAGATGAAATATTATCTTTTCGGAGGGTTTGTTATTTATTATTTTGTTATTAGCCATTTCTACTGATCATTTACTGGTTCTTTTGTGGAGAGACCTTCTGCAAGATAAGATTTAATTAATTTGTTGTGGTTACTTTGTATGTTTAACTGGTCGTCAAAATATTTTTTCTCTGTGTTGTTTATATCAGTTAATTATGTGATGAGAGTGTTGTCGGAGGCTTTCAGTGAATTCAGTTCTGAGTCTAAACATCGTTTTGATGATTTTTAATTCCCTATAGAAATGTCGAATGGTTTTTCTTATAGTAATCGTTTTGTACTTTTTCAAAAAAAATTTTGTTGATGTTCATTTTGTCCAGTTTCATTGGTATTTTCCTGTATTCACTGGGACTAGCCGTGGGTCTTTCTGTAGAGTTTATCAGCCCTTATATTTTAGCTCCATGTCTTTCTTACTTTAATTCTACATATTTCATATCCAACCATATTTTTTAGTGTTTAATCCTCTTAGTATTTTTTTGTTAGCTACTGTTCCACTGCCATTTTTTCAATTTACCTTCTGTGTTGTTTCCTTCTTGTTTGGTTCTAGTTTCTCTTTCATGAGGTCTTACTTCGGTGTCATTGAATATATGTTTATACCATTGTATTTGTGGTGTTTTATTAATCTCCCGATACAACAGCCGGAACCTTAATCCTAACTAGTAATTTAGCTGCCTCTCCTTCATCACCTTTTGTGATTCGTACTTGTGTAACACAACTGATATCTTGTATCTATTGGTATGGATCAATTCGGTTTCTTGTTCTTCTATCATTAGAGATCCATGTTTGTTTATATCTTAATGTTCGATCATAACAGATTTAACCTCATGTTGATGCTAGTGTTTTATGGAATGTCACTATTGTCACAAGTGAAGCGAAGGAAGTATAGACCAGTGGTGAATTTATATAATTACCCCTTCCCGACCTTGGCATTAACGCCTCAACATACTATGCTTTAGTGTTTCTGATTTTTTGGTATCGAGTTGAAAAGAAAGAGCCTTATTTTCGTCTTCATACCATATATCCCAAACATTTACAATCGATATAGCACAGACGTTCGTTTGAAATATCTATATATAAATAGGCAAAGACAAAACGATTAGGTACCATTTTCTCCTCTGTCTCTCAACCAATTTTCTTCATTTTTGTTTTGTTTAGTAGGTACTGACGACCTTCAGTGCAGAATGCTAATATTAGTTTATAACAATGGTTCATTCATTAAATAAAATATAATAAAAATTCATTATTTACGTCATAATGTCAACGCCAAACAACTGAATGTGCCGCGTGCCGACGCCGCCAGACTCAAAACATGGAGTAATTATATATAGAGGGACCAATGCTGTTTATACTTAGAGCATGTATTACTGGAAGTGGCATGCAAGCGTTGTTATTGTTTAGTGGTAAAGTAGTCGTTGTATGTTATAATTATACAGGGCGATTCCAGATATGTTCAAAATCGTTTTTTTCGTGGGTGGCACATAAACAGTTGCATATATAGGGTGTTTAAAATACAGAGTGCAATTATAACTAATAAAATAATTATATAGGGAAGCCCATTAGCGGTTGAATTTACAGAGTTCTTGGAATAGAAGGTGCAGTAGAATTACAGTTATACAGGGTGGTGCAAAGAATATTATACAGAGATACATATACAGGGTGGCAGAAATGGAAATGCAACATTTCGTAACCCATAAGCAGTTTTATATATAGGGAAGATGAAATATAGGGTGAGAGGAATTATAGATATCCAGGATGATGATAAAAAATGTTAGAAACGGAAATGATTTATAGAGTAGCCCACGAAGAGTTCCATATATATGATGATTGAAATATAGGTCACAGTAGAATTATAGTTACAGAAGATAGTTAAAAATGTCATAATATATACATATACAGAATGGTTTACCGGGTGGTTCAAAAATGCTAAAAAATATGCGTGTTGCAGATACAGGTTTGTGGAAATATATAATGAGATGGAATTATTATAATGAGGATTTTAATAAATGTTTGAGAATTGAGTGCAATTATAGCTATACAGGGAGGTAAGAAAAAATAAATATGTAGGGTAGCCCATTAGCGGTTGCTTTGTTGTCATATTAAATTAAGAATTACGAAATTGAACACAAATAAAGTCCTATGAATTATATCTGAAAAAAACTTGAATTTGTTTACTTATTTGTAGAAGCGAGATGTAAGGCCGACATCTAGGATTTTCGAGGAAACTATCACACAGAGGTTCCGAATGTGGATCCGTTCCGTGTAATTGCTGTTCTCCCTAAAGTCCTAGGATAGAATGTCACGAGAAGATTTTCAGGTTACTTAACCTGCCAGAGATATTGACACAATTGGTCGAATTTCGACCACTGGGCGACAGCTAGTATTATTTAACCTAACATTCGTTCTGTATTTACGTATATAGTTTCATTTCACTATAATATATATGGAAAATGCCGATGTTTTGGTTCCCGGTACTCTGCAATATACTTTCTTGTACAGCTATCATGTGTATTTGTTTTGACCCAGGTTCTTTGCCAGCTCTTGCTTTGTACCAACTAAATATTTTCCACTTGCTAAAGTTAGAATCCGTTTTCAGTGCTGTGGGCCTTTAACGTACTATCCAGAGTATTCCAAGGCATCTGCTTATCAACTCTTTTTTCAGTCAGGATTAAAATGTTAATCAGTAAGACTGACATAATAAGGCCATTAGTTTTGGTTAATAAACCTGATAAAGCATTTGTAATTTATGACGTTCTACATGAATAGTAGCCAATTCAAAATAATAGTGGCAACGCCACAACTTTTAACAAGCTCACAGAAGTTGTAGACTGCCCTAGCAATTCAGCTTATGAGAAACCACCAAGGAAGTTTCAAGAAGTACATTGAAATTACGGCTCTTCAAAATCATCCATGTCTAGGGAAATGCACTGTCAATGTCCAGTAATTTAATAGCTCTGAATCAGACCCAGTTATAGTGACAAGTACTGACATTCATTTTTAGTAAAATACACAATTTTCAGATAACCTTTTTGATTTTAGTTTAATGTATTTTTACAAAACAGCGAATTATAGACAGCAAAACATTTTTGAGTATCGCCGGCATCGCCAGTGTTTTTAAATCGAAATATATTTTTTGGATACTAGTAGTACGCATGTTCGTCAATTAATATTGCTAGATACAATAATTTTAATATCAGTGCCTTTTTAGACAAAAGATTGTAAATTTAAAAAAGTGTTTAGAACGTTCTAACAATTACTAATACCGGTGGCAATTAAGTTTAGTTTTCTTGTTGAAACCTACGTTTATTTCTCAAACAAAGGATTTTAGCCCCTATAACAATTGGTTGTGAGATGCGAATTTAACAAACGGTATGTATGTGCAATGTTTAATAATAAATATCTAGAACAACTTTTAACTCAATCCACAGTAAGCTAAATTTGAAAAAATATTTAGGGAGTTTCCACTCAACAGTATTCGGCAAGTGAGTTATGATTATGTTGTTCCTTTTAATCAGTTAAAGTGTTAAGGATGCATCTTATACAAGAACTATCAGATGACGACCAAGATCGCAGAATGGAATTTAGCGAAATATTGGTGGAGAAGTGTAATAATAATCCACTTTTTGCAAAAAAACATTATTTTTTTCAAACAAATGCACAGTTACACTTTTTACATTTTGAAATTTTTAAATTTTAATTTAATTTTTGAGGAGTTGAAAAATACAAAAGCCAGTTTTATCGGATTTAATATCCAACCAGGTGTTTGCAAAATTATTTTAAAAAAATCCAATAGAAACAATGAGATTTTGACATTCTTTGTCATTAAAAATTAATAGTTACAAAAAGTCAGATCATTTTGATGAAGTTTTCTACCTGCCAGTTTATCGAGAAGTGGTAATGATCAGAGTTATATGGCTAGGTATAACTGATCGGTCTCGGCCGAGGGCTGCATGTAATTTTAATGGAATAGTGCTAATTATGTAATAATGAAATAATTACAAATGTGTATAAATTTTCGATATGTTTTCTATTTTTGTTTATAAAATAGTATAAAAATATTTTTAGAAAAATATTTCTTTGTTAATCGTAGTCAGAATTGACTTCTTCATCTTCCACAAATTCTGGATCTGAGCTTGAATACCTACTCTCCTTCCGCTTAATTTGAACTAATTGTGAACAGTAAAGTAAGTGTATTGATTAAATAATGAAATCGAAAATGCAATAATGAAAAAAATTCGTTGAAACTGACCTACCGTTACATTTTGAATGTTTCCACCAACAATAGCACCAATGAGAGATTGTTACATACACTCTCAATCCAACCAATGGAATTCTAAACTATTTGCATTTGTAGCAACCCATTTCTTTCCTGTGAAATGAACTTGAAAATTTCAAAAAACTGAAAAATTATATTTATTTAAATTAAAAAATCATAATTTTAAGAATATGGGCGTCGGCCAAATTCCGCAACTCTTCAGCCAGTGGTATAACTATTTAGCTATCACAGAAAAAGTAAGTTTGAAGGTGCCCCAAATGCCTGCAGTCCTACTATTACGATTATTGTTTGATGTATTCCGTGATTTAAAATAAAAGTTTATAGAAATCACATGAAAAAATTTGTAGGTTAATTAAAACCTTTCAAAGAAATTACGATACTATCGTTTCGAAATTTTTAAATCCATTTAACGCAAGACAATACATTGTTTCTAGCCAAGAACCTTCATCAGTTGCACTCCCTCAACTGATTGAAATCTCGAATAATTAGTTATGTATTTAGAACATATTAATTAATAATCTATCGCGACTTGAATTTCAAAATATAGGAGTTTCGGGAATTAGCTCACAGAGACTCCATATCGGGAGTGGACTGTGTGTAACATATTAAATTCAGTTTTATGTATTAAATATAAATATAAAATGTTGAAATTGATAGAAGCATCCACATGAAACAAGAAAAAAAATGTACAATTATATTGCTTAATTAACAGACACATGTCATTACTATGAGGATAACAATATTTTGAAGATTTCACTTAAACAAGATAATAAAACTTTGACAAACAAAATAAATTTGGGCACAAAGAACCCAAAAAAATTTCAGACAGGTTATACTATAAACTCTATAATGTGATATTTTAATAACGAAAATCCAAATTGATAGCTGATATAATGTTTAGTATAAACAACAGCCAAAATGCTTTAAATGCTAAACGGGAAAATTATTCAAACTCCCGTATTTTTTTAAGGTGATTAACACATCAAGGACAACGAGCATTGTAATGGTAATATTTAAAACTCAAAGGTATCAATTCGAGACCTGTTTGGATAATTTGAACAAGTTTTTAGAATACCGATGTAAACAGATTTAAATGAATTATACATTTCTTAAAGTGTTGGAAGTATATAGTAACATGAGCAAATCTTAAGTAAAAGTTACAAATCTATTAAAGGCAGTCTCTGATGCAGATAAATAAGGAGCAATTGTAGGATTCACTCGGCCATAATATAATGTATATGTATATGTACTTACATGGAGATAATCGCATTAGGAAATATTTGCTCGTAGGCGTATTTGTAATTTATAAACGTAAGTTGGCAGACGGGGAGATATATATTTACCTTTACTCTTCTCGGACTTGTATTGCTAAAATACCAATTTGGGAGGAGTTGCTTAAGTGTACAATCGTTGGGAACAATAACTGAAATACTGTAAAATTCTATCAATCACTTGGTCATAACATTTGAGCTATTAAAACAGAATAGAATGGAATAGCAACTGAACTTAACTCCAGGAAATCATCATTTTCCTGCTGACATCCATAAATTGACCCAGTCTGTGCGTCATAGTTACAAACTGAACTAAAGTATAATTAAGTTTTAAAAACTCAAAATTGTTATTCTTTATTTTTTAGGGCTCCGTAGACTCATTATAAGGAAACGCTTATAAGATCACACCTGATCTATCCGCATGTGTTATCATAATCAAGGTTTAAATTTGATATCAGTGCAGAGTTTGGTGATCATGAGTACGTGTAATAAATGCAGAAATTTTGATTTTAGGCGTACTTCTGGAAGGTAATTTGAAAAACAATAGGGAATACAGGAAGTTGTCCAAAGTTTACAAGAAAAATAATGTCAATTATAGCGGCAAACTACAAAATTAAATGAGAAACAAAAAAAGTTCAATTGCATCATATAAAATGCCAAATGCATTTTGAGGAATACATTTTTTTTTCATATTTTCAAACTAATTAATTTAAAAGATGTTACCAAAAATATACCCATATATTTCAGAAACTATAAGATCTAAAATTTTAAAACTAATAACTTTTGAATTTTAAGAAGGCTCGTTGTGAAAAATAAATATATTTTTATATAACAAATTACCTGCTTGTCTGAAATTTGAAAATTATAAAAATATATATTAGCAGGCGATTATCTTAGTTAAGCTTTCCAGATTAAGGTGTCAACTATTTCAAGGGAAACGTCAGACCATGTTATAAATGGAGATTATTATAAAACGTAAATCTTAAATAATTTCCACTGATGAAGGGTTCTAACCTAGGCCTTGGAACGTTTTTTCTACTTCGAGATATGTATACAGTTTTTACTATGAAGTTTGGTTGTTATTTATAAAATAATATAGTTCACTGCTCCAATAAGAAATTCAAAGCTCCAATATGTGATTACATATAAAATCATTTGAAAACTTGTATATTGTTGCCCTGTTGCGTCAAGCAGATATTTTTATATGTCAGTATGATGTTCACTCTTTGGCACATAGCTGAGGTTTAGGTCCTATTCCGTTTCGCTGACACCTTTCTGTTCTCTTCAGAATTCTATGTTTTTCAAGCAGAGCAATTCACTTCCCCATAATTACTTACATGAAATGTTTGAATTTGAAATATCTCCAGAAACCGTATGTCAAGTATATTGTTCTCTGGCTATCCACATCTGACACTTTTTTCATGACGAAATATTCTAAAAAAGTGCCAAAAAAGTTGCATCTTTGATCGTACTAAATGTAGAATATAGAACCACTTAAATTAGGAAATTTTGATATTAATTGGTTAGGTATATTAATTATTCTGCAAATGTTCTTCAATCAAATGGCCTAATTACGGGACTTGTCTTCCAAGTTGGTCTGCTCGGAATATATTGCATTAGAGACAGGACTTAAAGACAACTCTGAAATCTAGAGTAATACTTGTTGTCGGCAAAGAACGCCATTGTTTTGGTAGACGATTTTTGGGCCTAGCCTCACAAAAAAAACCTATCTAGGGTTACTGTTTCTACTGCCCTCCCTTCTATATTGTTCACTTGTTCCAAAAAAGGTCAAAATGAGTTCCAGTGATTTGAATTATTTGGGAAGCAATAACTTCTGTGAGTTTAATGTTTCTTTAAGTTAACACCATCAGCACCAGGACAAACTAATAGCTAGTAGATGTTTCGATAAAGGCATACCTACACTCCATAAATTTTCATCCGACTCTCAACTTTCAGATTTTATTTGCCTCATAAAAATTTCTGGAATTGGTAACTATCTTTGCCAGTAGTTAACACGATTAGTAGTAGGGAGGGTATGATTTGTATCTTAAACTGCAACTCTTGATTAAGATAAGTAAAGGTGTGTGTCGGACCATGTCTAGTACGTAATCTCTGTAGAAATCTGCTTTAAGTACCATATAAAGGAATGTGAATTCTTCAAGATGCAGCTCTCCTTTTAAATAAAATGTGAAAAACTCATATCAGGACATTTTCCGACTGATGTTATCGACTACTGCATGAATTTTGGAATTACACCAGGATTGTGCACTTCATAATATATACTGCAGTTACAGCGACAGCGTAGAAGTTTTACCTTTATACCAGTCAATAGTGATTTTTATAATATATATAATAAAACTGTTACTGACGTGATGGTATGACCGAATTGCTGTTGAATTTTATGTCCGAAAATTTTGCTCTATAAACTGTTGTACTTCTGAATTGTCTAAAATCATCGTTTTCATTGTTTCACTTTCCTTATATTTTAAAGAGACAAGGAGCATATGTTTTGGGTTAGCAGCTGATTTTGGTGGAACCTTAATTAATATAATTGTGAAAACATAAATATAACTTTTAATATGTAATCCAAACATTAAAATCTTCAAATGCTAGAAGATGTAAGATTGTAGTTGTTCAGGGACGAAAGAATTCCTATCTTGTAAGATCTTCATATACTTAGTCAAATATCCTTCATTAGGGTTTAAATGAATTCTTCTGCAGTACAAATTTTAATATCTACTTACCACTGATTAACAGTGTAAGATACGTAATGAGATACTATTGTTTTCAAGAGCCTTTTGAGAAGTTCTAAACAGTACATTTAACACCAGATAATGGTCAATAATGGGACGTAATGTTTTTATCAGAACATATGTTTAGACTTTTTAAATGGTTAACAATTTGAGATTGGGTTTAAAATTTATGTATGTCTTAAAAACATTGTGAGTTTGCTTTAACTAATTATTAATTGATACCGGTGGTAGACTTTTAGATAAATAATTAGAACTAAATAGTCACAAATGACAAAAGTTTGCTGCACCAAATTGTTCTCAAATAAGAAATAAATATCATAAATTTGTATTAAATTAGAACGGATTCAATGAAAAACACGTCTTATTTTTTTAAATTTTAATTTTGTACTTCACATGGGAAGTCATTAAAAGCTTGGCTGACACTGGCACTACAGAATCTATAGATGATTTTTCAGAATGTACGTAATAGGGTGTACCACATTTCTGTAGAATCAAATGATTTGTATATCTAGAGAACAAATTGCTGACTACAGAGAGAACTCAGGTAGAATCTACATCAGATCAATATCCTATAAACGAAATTTTAATTTTTAGAAGTAAATAAACCAAATAGTTTCAAGCGAGTAATGATAGCCTTGAGTATTATAAACCTAATGGAGACAAGGATTCTTTTGGAGAAACAGAGGAAGATAAATTTGGTTTCTTTTTTAAAGGTAATAAGACTAGTACAAAGTTGTAAAGTTCTCAGTTAAAGTTTACAAGTTTTTATTAGAAAACTGTACCATTTATCATTGTAAATACAAATCATCTGACAACTTTGACAAAACACACAGCCCCCCCCCCCCCGCTGGCTACGGGCTTGGGCCAAGTGATTAGTTATTATTGAAATTTCATTATTTATCATACTATCTGGTCATTATGGATATTGCTATGTAATCGTCGGTCTAAATGAGGAGGGCAAGTCTTTGGAATTGTAAAGTATGCTGTAAGTCATAAATGTTGTTCTCGTAAAAAACGCCATCAAAGAGGGTATTATTATAATATTATACTGATTTCCGCCATATAATCCGTGAAATGAAAAATTACTTAACATTTTGTTTTATTTATCTTATATTTTTTAATTTGATTTTATTAAGTTTGAACTGATAAGAATAAGAATATATGTTATGTACGCTGCAAAATAGAGCTTCCTGAAAGATGGAGCCTCTAAAATATTTTTTCCAATTTTTTAAACCGTCAAAAACAGGTATTTCTTAGCTATTTTTGGCTCATATTGATGCGCTTGCCAAGAAGGGCCTATTTGATATTTTTTAATGTATGAAAAACAGAATGAAAGGGTTTTTTATGAGTAATTAAAAGAATTTTATACAAAGAAAAAATATTCTTTTTTTTTTCTAACTAGAAGATATTATTTGATTTTCTCACATTTTCCCATAATGTTATAGTGCATAAATTTAGATATGATTTTTAATGTCAATATTTATTTGTGTAAACCATGTAAACATGTCTTTTATTTTTGTATATTTAAGTCTAAATCGATTAAAAATACAGATACAGCGCTTTTAGTTTTACCTAAATTACAAAAAATGCGTTTTTGGCAATTTTTGCATGCATTTTTGGACATGTTCGATTATGTTTTTTCGCTCTTTTTTTTTTCAGGTACAATCTTTGTAAACCCAAATAAGCTCCAACTGATCCGATGTGTCTTTTATTGTTTTTCTACACTAACTTCGCGTATAGTTTAAAAATAAATAAATAAATAGGAGCTAATGTGATGTAATTCTAACTCATTAAGATACTAATATGTTCTGAAAATGTTTGCTAAGTATAGATCAGTAAAATAGAGTTAAAAAGCTTCAGTTTGAGATGTTGTGGAGGTTTGGAGGAGTTTAGGTACCAAAGCTATGGTATTTAACGAAAATGGAAGTACCAAAAACTGTGATAGTCTCTGGTTCATGAAAATTGTTATGTTCCGGTTTCTTTTTATTTCAACAATCCATCTAAAACAAATGCAGTCCCAGTTCTCTTTATAGAAACGCAAGAAGAAAATGCTACTTATCTTCTCCAGATATTTTTTGGATAATTAATTCTTTTATTGGTAAAATATGAAATTTCTTATAACCTAATAGAGTGCTGGTTTCTTTATCGTATTAATTATTAAGTACATTTTACATTTTTATTTGAAAATAAAAACAACAATTTTTCATATTTTTTCTATTGTACTGTAGCAGAGCAGACCTTAATCTAACAGTTTTCAAATTCGGTTGCAGGTAAACATGGTATTTTTTCCAGGTCTTAACAAGGATTAATATTGTCGGTTAGTCTCGTTATTCTTATAGACCGTCAGGAGTTTTGTCCACCTTATTGTCGCTTCTTCCTCGAAGGGGTTTGAAAATTGGGTTATTCCTCTATAAAATGAAGCGAAATTTTCGAGGGATCCGCATGTCTAACAATGGAAAAACTCGAGTTCCATTTTCCGAAAACAAGTTGTTAAGCTGCAATTTGGCTTCTTGCATGGCCAAGTAACATTAAGTAAAGGAATCGTTATTTAATCATACTTCGCCATTCGTAAACCTTATCCCAGTTTTTTTGAGGGGTACTTTCGATATCAACTTTAGTTCTTCCGCTTGGCAGAAGCGAGAAAATGAGAGGATATTTTTACGTTTCCTTGCCGGGTCACGTGCTTATATCAACCCTCTGACTACATGCGACACATAGGTCTATCTTATTTTAATACGTGGCTGGATCGTAGAATTCATTTTTTTTTCTATTGTTAGCCACGCGGATCCGTTGCAAATTTTGCTCTGTTATATTGAGCAAGAACCCAATTTTCAGATCCCTTCGAGGAACAAGCGAGAAATGGTGGACCAAAATCTGTCACCAGCTGACAGTCTATAAGCATAATGAGAATAACAGACAAGATTAATCCTTGCGAAGACCTGGAAAACATACCATGTTTACCTGTAACCAAATTTGAAAACTGTTAGGTTAAAGTCTGCTCTGCTACAGTACAATAGAAAAAATATGAAAAATGGTTGTTATTATTTTCAAATAAAAATGTAAAATATACTTAATAATAATATAATAAAGAACCCATCACTCTATTATGTTATAAGAAATTTCATATTTTACCTAAAAATGAACTAGAGTATCCAAAAAAAAATCTGGAGAAGAACATTTGCATTTTCTTTTTGAGTTCATATAAAGAGAATTAGGAATGTATATGTTTTAGATGGATTGGCGACATAAAAGAAACAGGAAAATAATAATTTTCAAGAACAAAAGAGACTATCACAGTTTTTGGAACTTCCATTTTCGTTTAATATCTTAGCTTTGGTGCCTAAACACCACCAAACCTCTACAACATTTCAAACTGAAGCTTTTTTACTCTATTTTACTGATCTATACTTAGTAAGAAAACGTTCGAACATATTAGTATCTAAATGAGTCAGAATAAGCCCTCACGTTAGCCCCTAAAAGACGAATTATTTTCAAAATATACGAGAAGTTTGAAATTGCCAAAAATGCAACTGTGATAATTTAGTTAAAATTAAAAGCGCTGCATCTCCGGCGATTTTTAATCGATTTGGCGTTACGTATACAAAAATAAAAGTTTCTGTTTACATAGTTTACAGAAAAAAATGTTGACATTAAAAATCATATTTTTGTATCTAAATTATCCACCATAAAATCTTCAGGCAGGCTACTAGTTACAGAAACATAGAATCTCAGGTAATCATTATTTTTAAGGTTCCGTATATACAATATACGGATACCCTTATAATATCACTCCGGATTTCTGCCTCTGTCACATCACAGCAATTTTCTCCTAAACTACTGGACGGAAGAGGTTGAAATTTGGTATCAATGTATAGTTTGGTGACCCGATCAGAAGTACATATAGTAAAAGAAAAAATTTGATTTTAGGGGTACTTCTGGGGGGAAAACTAAAAAAATCGACCGTTCCCCCCCTGATCTCCGAAACTACTGAACTTTACAGGGAAAATAAGGTGAAACCATTAATTATCATTTTGGGAGGCAAATTATAGAATTAAATAAAAATTTAAAAATAAAATAAATTTCAAACGCATCATGTAATATATCAAATGAAAGGTTTCATTCTGAGGAAGACAAATATATTTTTTTCATATTTAAAAAAATTATTTAAGAAGATATCAACGAAAATATACCAAAATTTACCCATCCCTCCCCCCCCCTATCTCCGAAACTATAAAACGTAAAGTTTTAAAAAAAATAGAGGTATAGGTTCTTACCTGAAGTTTACTGGAAAAATAACTTTTAATTTTGGGGGGCAAAATACAGAATTAAATGGAAAATATAAAATTAAAATTGTTTCTAACCCATCATGTTATATATCAAATAAAAGGGCTCATCACGACGAAAACAAGTATATTTTTTTCATATTTTTAAAATAAATTAATTAAAAGATATTAACAAAAATATAAAAAAAATTTACCCATTCTCCCCTCTTATCTCCAAAACCATAAGCTGTAAATTTTTGAAACAAAATGGAGGTATAGCCCCCTCACCTGAAGTATACTGGAAAAATAAGGAGAAACCTCTAATATTTATTTTGGGGGCAAATTATAAAGTTAAATGGAAAGTATAAAATTAACCATCTAACCCATCATGTTATATATCAAATGAAAGGACTCATTATGACGAAAACAAATATATTTTTTCATATTTTTAAAATTAAAAGATATTAACAAAAATATAAAAAATTTTACCCATTCCCCCTTATCACCGAAACCATAAGCTGAAAAATTTTGAAAAAATGGAAGTATAGCCCCTTACCTGAACTTTACTGGAAAAATAAGGACAAACCCCTAATATTAATTTTGGGGGGCAAATTATAGAATTAAATGGAAAATATAAAATTATAATTGTTTCTAACGGGTCATGTAATATATCAAATCACAGTGCTCATTGAGACGAATAAAAATATATTTTTTATTTTTTTAAAATGAATATTTTAAAATATATTAAAAAATATTTTAAAATAAATACCCATTCCCCCCGTTATTTCCCAAACTATAAGACCTACATTGTTTTGTTTATTGGAATAATATGAAAAAAACCCTAATTCTATTATTTGGCCCCCAAATAATAGAATTAAACAGAAAAAAAATTATTAGAGAACCCCCATAGTAATTTTAGGGACAAATTATACAATTACATAGAAAATAAAAATTCAATTTTCAAACGCATCATGTAATATATCAGATAAAAGGCTCATTATGTGAATTAAAATATATCATATTTTTAAATCGTTAGTTTAAAATATATTAACAAAAATATTAAACATCGACTTAATTCCCACTTTAGAAACTACACTATTTAAATTTTGAAAAATATATTTTATTTGTATTTTTTAATAATTTGAATAACAAATTTAATAATTTATAATTTAAAAATTTACCTATTTTGCCCTTTATCTTCCAATCTACAGAGCCTCAAAACTCAGACAGTAGATTATAAAAGACTTCTCTGAAAGTTTATTAGTAAAATAAAACTCTAACGTTAATTTTTGGGGACCAATATTTTTTAAAACGCTTCCTTTTAAATATATTAGGGTAAATATAAGAAAATGCACTCATTCCCTGCTTGTCTGAAACTGGAATATTACAATCTTGAAAGTGGTACGGAACCCTAAGTATGCGAATCCAACTCGCACTTGATCAAATTATTTCTTTGCATAAAATTCTTTTAATTATTCGTGAAAAAAACTTTCATTCTATTTTTCATACGTGAAAAAATATTAAATAGGCTCTACTTGGCAAGCCATCAATATGAGCCAAAAATAGCTAAGAAATACCTGTTTTTTGATGGTTTAAAAGCTCGTCAAAAATTAAAAAAACATTTTAAAGACTCAAACTTTCAGGAAGCTCTATTTTGCAGAGTACATCAACTTATTTATTTTACAAAACAATTTGAGGACGCACTGCGGATGATTTGGGAAAAAGTAATATTTTGACCCATATACATACTTAAGTACTTAAAAAGACATTGGATATTGTTGACATTCTTAAATTCAACCACCAGCAGGTCGCAATGATTTGGAGTTGTTGATTTGAATTCAATGAATATTTGGCAAACACAGGGGGGTGGAGGGTCTCAGTGAGTGTGACGGGATGTGACAAGAGGGGATGGGGAAAACGTGACGTATGCAATGCAAACATTTCTAATTAAAAAATTTTTCTCTAGCCTGTTTTTATTTCAGTTTTCTGTGAAGAAAGAGAGTCTTACGTTTAATCTTAGTAAATATATAAATATTTTACGTATATATTATATTCATAATTGGTGTATTTAATTGTTTTCGACATCGGCGAGCCTTTAAGTCTGTCATCATCGGTTACTCTTGCATCCGATATCATGGGAAAAACGTTTCCACGGTTTCTGCGCTCTGTATTCAATATCGAAAATGAAAGTAAGACTTTAGACAGCCGATGATAAAATAAAGTTGCATATATAACTGTTATTAACTGTTGTTGCATATATAACATATATTAACTGTGTTATTAAATACATACAATTTCTCGTATACAATAGAACCTGGTTAACTCGAATTTCAATGGAAATGCTAAAATTTTCGAATAAATAAGTCAGCGTAGCGAGATTTTCTAGATATACAAAGGTTTGTACTTTTACAATTTTTTGTTACAAAAGCACATATCTTAAAGGTTCTTGTATTTTTATATGTTTATCTCAATTTCACTTAGTAGTCAATAAATACCCACTCTTTAAATTTCTTAAGTTTATGCTCGTTATTACGTATACTACTCAGTATACTTTAGCATTTGTTAGATTTTAGAAAAAAGGCATGTGTGACAAGTCTAGATACTATAATTAATACATACAAAAATGTTATCCAGAATAAAGCAATTAAAAATAATTACCCAAAACGGAGGAAAAAGATAAGGTGGTTCCTTGTTGAACTGGAGATCTACTATGAATATTGGGGGAAGAAAGCAGAATGGATAGACGAAGATGAAGTAAATGCTATTGTCGAAAACAAAGAAGAAGATACGGCAAGATCGTTATTATACATGTTTATTCATTATAATAATGTTTGTGTAATATTAGTATTAATCGCACTGTATCATAGGGGGCTCCAGCTTGTATGACATAATTTTTATTAGCGGGGTGTCAGAAAGCAAAGAAATTAGGAAAAAAGGCACAAATCTTAAATTTAAAATTACAATGTTTGACAATTAACATTTTGGTTTGAGTACAAATTCAATATATCAATATCATCGCAAATAATCAAGTTCAAATTTTTTCAGACCTTTATGCGAATGAAATTAATTCCTCCCGCCCCCTCTTCTTAACTGCTTCAAAAAAGCTCAAAATTAGATTCGTTGAATATAATTATTTGTTCTTTAAAATACAAGTTGAGGTATAAACCTGAATCTCCTAACAAATCATCCCGTAACGAAAAAGAAACACTATAACAGGTAAATTATCTTAAAATAACATTCCTAACAAAAAACAGTAAATACAGTATTTTGGTTTTAAGGATAACTACGTTTAGAAATAAGAAACAAACAGTAAGTTACAAATAAAGCTCTGCCTATCGTACCTTTAATTACCTACAGCAAAAAGTGTAGGCTATTAATTTAATATCCATTGCTATCATTGATCAATTGTTTTCTAGCAATGTCATGTCCAAGAAATGTTTAATCTGCTTGTTAAGCCTTTTTTATGATTGATGTGAAAAGACTACGGACACGATTTGTTCGACTTGTTAAAAGTGAAAACCTACACACTATATAAGAATACGACATCCATAACTTGAACAATGAGGAATGTATGCCATCAAACAGACTTAACATGAAAGAATAAGTGAACAACAGTTACTCTCAATCGATTCATTTGTATTTTATTTTTATTGAATTCGAGTGCCTCTCGGTTCTTCGTGGACTGGTTTTGTCCCGGTTGTTGCGAAGTTGGCGGGCGTTTAGATTCAACAAACTACAAGAAATTAATAATAACATTTGGCAAAGATCGTTTTAAGTTTTCGCGCACAATATTTTGAGCGACAAGTGTGATTGTGTTTTCTTATAATATTGGTTTCACAAGAATAAAAACCATGGGCATTCAGAAGTTATGGATCATAATTCAAATCCTTGTGATGCAGGTAACAAAAGCATGTCAATTTACAATAGAATATTGCAACGTTTCCGCAATACTTGATAAGATATTCAAGATATAAAGTGGTTGTTCTTTTATTTATATAATTTCATCAGAAATTACAAACAATAATTTTTTAAGAAATGAAAATTATAACACTGGTAATTTATTTAATTGTAAAGTAACAATAAATTTAATAGCAGTTTCATTTTAATTTACGAAAAACTCAATAGAGCTCCGCACTCGTAAACTCTTCTCATTGTAGGCAAATACAAATGATCTGAAAATAATGTAACAAGTAAATTTAATAGCATTTAGATTTGGAATTACAAAATGTGAAATATAGAACAGAATAGCCAAAATGCATGAGTAAAATAATGTAATTATATTGAATAGTTGAACTTAATGTACAAAATGTAACAACGATTAGTTTTGTTTTTTGTACAAGATAATTTTGAAATTGGGGTATATCTTATAATTCTACATATTGGGGGAAATTTTAATGTAGGAATTAATTTGAAATTACTGAAAATTTTATAACTTTGAACTATAGTAAAATATGATTTAGAAAAATGTGTTAATTATTGATTAATATATCATTATTCAGCATTGGAAAGTATTTATTATATGAAAGATAAATTGGCGAAAAAATGTTCATAGATAAAGCATTATTGTTGGAGCAAGTAGATGTTTAATGAATCTAATCTAATAATTGAGTTCTTTTTATAAATGGCAAAATGTTTTTAGATGTTAATCTATGCCATCTAATGGAATATTCTGTTTCTTCATGTCCTCACAGATTGAGTCGTAATGATTTGATAATTATTCAGCTAGTCTTTATTGTACACAAACTACAAAATTTGAAAGTACTTTCAACAATTACAATGCTCGAGTCTTGATTTAAATAATTTCATAAGTCAACTACACAGTACAATAAACCTTATTCTAGAAAATATTCTATGACTGTTGTACTTGCTTCGACATTCCCGAAGTTTGATCACTGTTTTGAAGTTTGTAAAAATTAAGTTTTGACAAAGACCAACGAAGGTAACAGTTATAACACTGCCCTCGCTTTATTTCTGATGGTACCAAACATCGGTTACTGGTAGGACACTCATCTTTCAAAATCTCAGTACGCCATACTTTGGATGAATCATGAACTATTGCCGTCTGATAAGATTCATACCGATGATGAGTACGTCTTCAATATCTATCAGTAGGACTTTATGCCATTTTTTTTACTTTACGAAACTGTAGCTCTCCTGCAGCTTCATAATTGGATATCGGGTAACCAGACGATTCTGGATTAAACAATCGATACGGTAAAGTCAGCCATGAATGTGGTGATGCTGTATTTGTCGTGGATAGTGTCATTGAATACTAAATTGCCGCTGTCATTGCTAAATGCCCTGTTGGATACTGTCCTAGGATAATTACGTACGTACCATTTGCTCCATTCCTTATGCTATGTCATGATAGGTATAATAGGACTGGCTGTCCATGAATGAAGATCACTGTGGTAACCTAACTCTGCAGTCCCCTTTGAAATGGGTTGTTCACCCATTCTGCTCTAGTATTGTTTTTTGCGGGTAACCCCTAATGGAAAAAATGTTAGATTTAACAAGGTCGTAGAAGTACTTCGTTCCATTTTCGGTGTCTAAAGTTTTCAGGTGCGTTTGGTTAGACTAGATGTGCCAGAAATCGAATTTTCGCCTCTGATTCCTGTAAATTTACTTTAGAATTTTTTGTTCGTGTGTTGAGTTGAAGCTGGGAAACTTGACCTAAACATTGGTTACCACACCTTCTTAATGTAAACTTTCTCATAATGTTGCTGTTGTTCTTCTGGAGTGCTTTGGTGTAGTTTTTAGGCAGAGCTTCTTTGTGAAATCGATAGTGACACGATGTTCTCATTATTATCCCATCCACTGGCTCCCGGGTTACTCTTTTATTGTTTTAACGATTTAATGAACTAAATATTTTGGTCAACCATGTTGTCTTTCCTTTAATATTTTCATTAAATATTGTAGCTTTAATGTTAGTCTGAAGGAAGCTAGTAGACAATGTAACTCGTTCCTCGAAGTTTCCTTGGACTTCCATCGTCTTGAAATGATTGATTGATCATTCACCTGATGACGATAGCAAATCCAAAGCTATTGAAACGTTGTGAGATTTCAAGACGATGGAAGTCCAAGGAAACTTCGAGGATTGTAGCTCTACTTTCACAGATTTTGTTCCTTTTAAATTAATTTGATTCAGAATGTTCTACATTAAAGTTAATTAATCAACTTGATAAACTTTAATAGACCCTTATTAATATTTACATTTCTCGATCGCCGCAATTATTTTGATAGTCTCTAATAGGGATGTAACGAATGTCCGATTTTCGATATTCGCGACAACGAATGCGAATTTTCTCTTCCAATATTCGCGAATACGAATGCGAATATCAGATCAAAATTTACTTATTTGGTTTAATAGAAAATTATAACTTAAATTGAGCTTCGTAATCATTATAGAAAGCCCCTCTTCTATTTTTAATATAGGAATTGAAATAGTTGTGGAATCTTTCTTGTCTCACAGATGTATAAGCACAAAATTTTGTATACTAACACCAAACCCTTACACTCAACGCCCTTTCAACAGTTAAGCTGTCATCATATTGGAGTGAACCAAAAAAGTTTTTTGATTTATGAGAGAAGTTATAAGTAGTTATTATAATTAAACAGAAAAATTATAATGATTAAATTTATGCAGTCAAATAAAAACTAAAATTATATGGATTCCAAAAAAAAAAAAAAGAATTTTATTGTCATTTTGTAGCTTATCTTATTTATGGACTCATTTACATCTAACCTTTGTATAGGTTTAAAAGTAAGATTCTGCAAGCTTGTATATTTCTGAGTAAAATGAGATTGAATCCATGAGAATTGGTCAAAAAATAACTGACCTATGACGAGGTATGTTTTAACATCCTGACAGCAAATTTCTCTTATTTTCCAAAATTAACTAGGCCTAAACATAAATTTCGCTTCGTTGGCTATCGCTACTAATTTGAATTGACAGCTGCGAAATGGTACTAGCTAATGACGATAAAATTTGCATCAATACTTTAAATTAGAGAATGATACATCGCGAGTTCTGCCATAATTTGTGGCTAGACGATATAATAAAAAAGCATAACTTACAATTTTGTTAAGAAATTTCACCCCTGATTCAATTGCCAGGCGGCGCAGAGTAAGCAGGTGCTCAAGGAGTGTAAGAACGCAAGTAGGACAATTATGGTGCTTTTATTTCAATTTGTCTCACTAATGGGGTTTTATAGGCTGTGTCCCATCTAAACACATACAAAACATTCATTGTATCCTTACTGGAAATTAAATTAGGGCTTTTGTAGCGATTTTATATTGTCCGATCGCTCAGTGGTTTGTTTTCGCCCCCAGTTTCAGCGTGTGCCTGTCACCATAAAGAAGTAGGTGACTTCTTTATGCCTGTCACTTTGACGCAACTCACGGCCCGAACCGCACAGAGCTCGTTTACAGCTCTGACAAAAGGCCTGCAGCTAGTCTGAGAGTTCCACAAACACGATAGGTTGTATATTTTCCTACCAACCAAAGAAAAAAAAAACGTGAAACACCATAAACCATTTTTTTTAGACAAAGGGGCAAGTTCACTAACTATATAATGATGTCTGTGGATTTAGCAGCGCTACCCAACAAAGCAAAATTTGTTATCCGGAGATTTAAAACATACGCACCTTTATAGTGTAATAGAACAATTATTTTTTGACAGTTTCTTGAACGTGACCTCCTGTTGTATCTGCCAATATTCAAGCTTTACACTTATTTTTCAAAACTAGAAGTGTGACCCAAGAAAGTACCAGCATATTTTAAAGTTTGTCAAAGTTTAGTATGTCTGCAATTTTGTTTTTAAAACTGATTTAAAAAATTAAGTCAGCACTCTGACACCATCAATTGTGGAGAACCTTTATCAGTTGCGCTCCCCTCAACTGATTGAATCTCCAGATGATTGTATCATAATTTCTTTGACAGGTTTTCGTTAACCTAAGAATTCTTTGTCCTAGAAATCACAAGGAAACGGCGTTATATGCAGGATGACTCCTGATTTTGAGCCTCTGTGAGCTAGTTTTCCTTGAAACTTCTAAGTCTCGAAATTCATTTTGCCATAAAACCCTATATCATGTTATGAAACTGACATAACTTGCTTAATTTTATTCAGCAATTAACCCCTTGAGACCCCTGGTGCATAATTATGCACAGTTTCATCAAACTCAATTTTTGTAAAAAAGTTTAATCTGACGACGTTCGGACTGAATGGGCATAATAATGAATATATTTTACATCAGTTAATGATAGAAGTGCTGCCATCCTAGCGGAAATGGGGTAAATACAGCCCTATCAATGGTTACCTGCTATAGCGATGACACACATTAGATGTAACCCAATACAAATCTATAATAATCACTTAGTTGCTTGGATGCTCCTACAATTTTTGTATGTGTATTAAATAAGAGAGGAACTACTCTGTCATTAGGGTTGCCACCTTTTTCTGGAAAAAATATAGATTATACATCTTTAAATTACAAAAATATGGTACTTTTGGGAAATTTAGGAAAAAAATAGTACACATTTATTTCTCATAATTTTTTCATATATTATTTATTTTAAGATCAATCTTACAAAACCTCGAAAATCAAGCAGCAACAAATAACGACGGGCAGTTGACGTTTAAATGCTATGACAAGTTGACAACTGGCAAACCCCAAAGCATAGTGAATTCACTGTAAATACATTTACTCAAAGAGTGAATTATTTGTGTGACAACCGTAAAACAAAAAAGATTATTGTTGTTAATTTCGTTCTAAAATTTTCCACGCCGCGTAGTGGATGGGTTTCAACTTACAGTTATCATTAAAAAACGCGACATTTGAATTAGCTATTAGCAATGAAAATATAGTACATTTCGTTCTATATTATTTTTCTGAATTGGGTAAAATGTAGTAAGAGACTATATGTCTAGTACAGGTGGTAACTCTATTTGTCATGTATCATAGACGATAGTTGGTTGTGGTTTTTTTGTGATTATATTATTTTTTGTAAAAATTTACCATTGATACATATTGTGCATAATTATGCACACAATTTTTTTATAAAAAAAACAACAAAATTAACCCTATGTAACATACTAATATTGATGATATGGTCATTCTTGAATAAAATATATCAATAAATATTTTTTTCTTACCCATAAAAAAAATCAGGTCTCAAGGGGTTAAATTGTTGCCTGATTACATATACATGTCAGGATTCCAGAAAAAATGTATATATGTAGTTGACATCTATGTCATCATACAACTGTTATTTCTTATTGCAAGTACAAGTACCTGTACCACTTAACTTTTGTAATCACAAATAAGTTATATAGTGCGCAATGTTCCTAATGAGTAACATCATAATATTTACGCTTTTCATTGTCAAACATATTGGCAAAAAATTCGCATGAATAACCGCGAATTCGAATGCGATTATTAAAAAATACCTGAATATTCGCTAATGCGAATTCGAATATTCGTTACATCCCTAGTCTCTAAGTACCTAACAATATGTTAATATCAACGACTTTGACGCACAATGTAACAATTATAAGATACCTACTATTTCATTTAATAAGTGGAGTAGTAAAATGATATAAGCCAAAGTCACCTTCTCGAGAAATATTAAAATCCACATGTAAGTTGTTTTTGTTATAGCAGGCATTCAAAAAAGATGGATAAGACAACTTTTCATTAATAAACACTAGTTGTACAAGAAACTAGAGTCATTTCGCTAGTAATAATAGGTGTCTGACTTCAACCTCGACCTTAAAGGTTTTTTTCAAGAGTTAAGGTAATTTCGAGCTCAAATATGTTTCAAACGAGAAATCATAGTTCTGATTCCGAAGATAGAGAGCGCAACTTTTAAGGAAAATTTTCCTTGAGAGATAATTTGCGTAAAATCTATCGCGCTTTAGCATTCTGGAGCAGACTAGCTGAAATATTAACTTCAATTTTCAACATTATTTGACCCTAAAGTTGAAGATGTTTCCTCTCTTTCTAACTTCAATGTTTCGGTTGAAGACATACTTGAACTCTAAATCGTCTTGGCCCTTGACCTCAACGTCACTAATGTAAAGACACAGGTTTGCTCCCTAACACCAAACCTTTATTGAAACACTCAACGCGGTTTCAACAACTTTAAGTTATCATCATCAAGGTGTAAACTCCACTAAAACGTCAAGGTCACTGTCAAGATCACATACGGACAGAAATTTTCTCACTGATTTAATTTACAAATGGATTCCACCTTGAAATAATTTTTAATGTCACGTTCAAATACATGGCCACCACCGAATAGCCACGGATATTTCCTAAAAGTTTTGATTTTAATGTTTTTTGTACCGCTCGTAAATGTCTTACCTGTACTTCAGACCCAGTATAATTATAAAACACACACATTAATAATAATTAAGTATGAAATTCATAATGGTGTTATCCGTTTGAAAACGGTATATCTGGACTGATCTTATGGTATTTCCTAGGTTTTCCCCATGGTGTAAACACCGTGGTTTTCCTTTTGACGTTAATTGGATCACCGAAACAACAGAATTCTTTGATCGCACTTTGGGCGAATGCTGTATCTCACAACAAAGTCGCCCCTAGCAGTACCACACATAAATAATTCTGAAGAGTTCTTTCAATTTGCAGCAGGTGGACTATTAAATATGCTCTTTGGGATTTTTTTGTACTACAAAATGACATATTTACTTAGTTATGTCAAGTAAATTTGAAACAACGATCTAGCTTTCGGTTTTACGGTCAAGATGGCGAGGCAGCCACACACTTGTATAGTTGCTGATTAAGAAAATTTGGTTTATTTTTAAAAAATAAAGAAAGTTAAGTTTTAATTTACTTAAAAGAATAAATATAAGTAAAAATCTTTATTTTGGGTGAGGATCTTAGTGATAAGCGTTATTGTAGTGAAACTGTGGATGTTCCTAAATGTAATCATTTAAAATTGATAGTCAAGCCCTATTGATGCTTTTTTCTCTATTCTATTAATAGACGTTCTATATAGTTGTAGACGCTCCAGAAGTTGATGTTGGTGAAGTCAAGTTTAGTGTTAAAGATACGTGGTTTATGGTTAGGCCGAAAGTCCCATGTGGCTGCCTTAATAATTATTAGATGTATATAGTTTAATGAAGAATACCTACAGAAATTAATTTCCAACAATTAATTAAGGTACATATTATTTACAACAATAAAAAAACTTGTAGCTGGCCAATAAGAACCACATTAGGTTCAAGACCATTTTCGCCTGTGCAACAGGCACCCTTGAGAAAAAGAGAAAGAACAAGATCTAGCTTTCAGTTTCAAATTTATATTTTTTTCAGATTTTAATGCCGTTGACAACGAAGTCTAATTAATACTTTCAAACGTTTGTATTTTTTTGAATATACAACCTTTTGTTGTTATTTTTAACTAGTTGATATTAGTAATACTTGTCACCAAAAATGTCATAAATTGAACTAAATTCAGTATTGACATCTTTATGTATGATAATTGGGAATTAGCAATTAATGTTTAACGGGTGATCAAGATAAACAAGTTTTTTAAAATTGTCATTGAAACGACACTTTTATTGCCATATTTATTGCCGCAATCTTACATTTCCATAAAAGATTTGGTAACATAAAATTCTGAAGAATCTCTACAAATTTATTGTTATGCGACTTGCAAAATTAGACTGTTGTTTCATACTAAATAGGAATCTGTTGTTAATATAATCAGGTTGTATTTTTCACAAGAATGATTGTTTAGCCTAATTCTAGTTTATATATATGAAACTGCAGAATTAAAACCAGAAAAGTAACTATTAACCATAACGTTAATATAAAAAAGTTAGAATTGTGCTGCCCCAATTCAGCTAACCGTTTTTATCATGTTAATCAAATCGTCAAAATGCAACATTTATAAGAATTTCGTTTTTGTTAATATGTTCCAAAAAAACTAACTCTGCTTGAATACAAAAACAACATTATACGAATTGGTATGCCCGAAGAAGAACTTACTTACCTAAACTGCATAATGATTAATATAAATTCATTGGCAACAAGTTTGAAGGATCAAGATTATTTTTGAAACTTGCCTGTAAATGTATAATTTCACACTCTGAATTCCAAACATTTTCAGTTCAAGAATTTTGGAAAGTCGTGGATTAGTATACACACAGAAATTTTTGGCGTCTATGCAGTTACATGAAATTGATAATAACTGGTCATATTGTCCACACCAGTTAATTAGGGCATGTCGGTGGTTTAGTTATTTTGAGGAATTGCAATCAAGTCAAACTTAAATACTTAATAATAACTAAGTGAGTTTTTATTTGCAGATTCTTTCCTACATGGTGAAATGAAATCATTTATGTTATTTTTTTTTATTGTTACCTTAATATATAAATAATCGAGAAAAAGGATCATAGAAGGATGTCCAACAGCAGAAGGAGGGGTCGGCTGCCTACCAAATGTAACCAGACTTGCTTAAAATTGGCTATTTGTTAGCCAAAATCCAAAAATAAAATAGGCAAAGTATGACTAAATAAAAACACACTTCCAGATGTACTGAAAAAAAAAGAAAACGCCATTTTTTTATTTTTCAAGTATAGTCCGTGAAAACCGGGTGTTGTCAATTTGGGAAACTCTATCTACATTTTTTGAGGGAAGTATGGCAGGTAAAAGGTCTATAAGAAGAGAAATCGCTGTGTAGCATGTAGAAGCATCTTGCTGGAACCACAAGTTTCTATGCCAAGGGTTTTGGTGGCAGAAATTCTTGTATCACTGTTTGATACATTCTTCGTTAAGAGTAACTGCATTGGTCATGGCAGCTAAAAAAGAATTGGCAATGGTTTATTCGCATCATGGTGCAAACTAAAATCAAATTTTTTATGAAAGTTGTAGGTTTTCTTGAGTAAGACAAGAATTTTTATTCTCCGAAAACGTTTATTTGTGCGTATTTCTAAACATACCTGAAAACTAATTGATCTTTATTTGAACCCAACTTGAACGAATACCTTCGCAAGTCTAATTGACTCTAATTGCGCGTCTCTCCTTCATGTGGAAGGTTTGGTTACGCCTGAACATTGCACTTTCACAAAAAAATTGATTGAGGGAAACAATGACACATTAGGACTCCCGGTTTAGACAGGCAGTAACCTTTATCGACATGAAATGTTTTCTATGGTAGATTTCGAAAGAAGCATAAAAAATAAACACTTTTTGTCCTTGACGTTTTTTCGATTTAATACATATTTTAGACAATTTGGGTTATTTTATTGTACAAACCGGAAATGGTAATATCGGCCTTTTGATGTCCGATTTGACAGCCATAATTTTTAGGTGAGACTTTGTTCAAAATAATGGAATCTAGATTGTGATGTTTCCTTGTTTCAAAATAAAACACTCGTAACCATTTCTGGTCATGTTTGGCCCAATAGATCGAAAACTGGCAAGAACAAAATGTTTATGCTTTTAAATTTTTTGTTGAAATCGACAGCAATAATTTAGTATTTCCATTAAAAAAATGACTTCCGGTCTTAAAAGGCAATTTCCTGTCCAATCCGAAAGTTGTAATTTAGGCCAGTTGTTGGTTCACTTGAAACCCTACAATTTGGAACAGTTTAAATCATTTAAAATTCAGGTGTTGTTTTTTTTGGAAAAACGCTGGGACGCGTCGGTTTTTTTTTGGATTTTACATGCTCTTAAAAGAAATAAAACTTTGTTTTTTTAAAGACATCATTATAAAAATAAAAAATATATTTATTTTTATTTTTAAAATAATTTGTTTAAAATATAATATTTATTATTTAAAATTTGAACCATTGCAAATATCCTATTCATAATTTTGGGGACCAAATTAGAAAATTAAATGAATATTTAAAAAAATCAAGTAGCAGATAATATAAATAGGCTCGTTGTGAGAAATAAAACTGTAAATTTTTTATAAATTTAAAACGCTTAGTGTAAAAGATATTAAGGAAAAATATAGGAAAAATTCACTTATTTCATGCTCTGAAACTGGAATATTAGAAAAATATATCCTTGGATTTATCTAGGTTTGTATCAAATCTCAAAGATAATATGCGAGTCCAACTCGCAGTTGACCAAATTATTGTTATTTTAACCGCTCATCTCAGGATACCTGTGTCCGGACATTTATTGAAAGTAAACGGCGGCTGGTGAACTACTGCGATTTCTGTAATGGAACTGGAAACTCCACTATCAGTGGTTTTTACATCTAGGGATACAGATGAGGTACGGATGTGTCGACACTTATTGTGGAACTTTTAAATTAATATCAGACATAAATTCGCAAGCGTTTACATCTTTAAACGCAGAGTAAGATATCTCATAGAATTTTACAAAACTATTTCCTTAAAATGTCTCCACTACTGCTGCCAAAATTTACAAATTATATCTTATTTTGTTTGTTATCACTTTGTTTCAGTTTATATTGTAAATACCATTTAAAATAACAATAACAGTTGAAGATACTTTAGCTAAAATTAGCATATCCGAAAACCCTCATACCTAAATTTTCATATCTCTAATATTTTCCCTAAAAAGAAGAATATATAAATATGTATATATTTAAATATACAAAATAAACGCTATAAGGTTTTTTTTTCACACTTGTATATAATCGAAAATATCACGTTATATTATATATCTATTTGCAAGAAAAACTCAATAGCAAAACGCGTAAAAGTTAAACAACCTTGCTGATTAATGGCTTTCATAAAAAACATTGTCGTTGCAATACAATATATGGCAATAACAATACAAAATATAAAATGCTTAAACAATACCGTATCTAATTATATAATTATTTTTCTAGTTCTTACAAAATTTTATGTCAACATTAATAATTCATTCTTGATAACATTAAAGTTTACTTTATTTATAATACCATTTTTTCAACAAATTTCTTAAACAAGTGTAGTACTTCTAAACAAAATGTTATACTTTTCACAGTCTTGGCTTTCTTACGCAGCAACACCACCACGTGTCGAACGACCTTCTCTTTTGGATTCCTACATACCGGCCGCAATGCAAGTTTTAGCTCATTTAACTGAATTAATGAAATATGACACAAGACCTCCTAATGGTAGTACAACAACATATCGACCACCATATGGACCTTCAGTACCAACATCAACTACAATTCGACCTACATTACCTCATAAACCAGCAATTTTTGCACCTGCAAAGCCACTTGGACCAGGCTACTACTATGCCAATCAAAAGTGTAAGTAAATATGGAATTTCATTTTTTAATAATTTTTCAAACAGGCTTTAACATTAAATGGAATTTCAATCTATATATAAATAGACAAAGATAAAACGGTTCGGTACCATTTTCTCCTCTGCCGTTCAACCGATTTTCTTTATTTTAGTATTGTTTGATAGCTTCTGACGACCTTCAGTGCAGAATGCCAAAATTTATTTTTAATATTGGTTCAGTCACTAAATAAAGTAAAATAAAATAATATCATTATTTGCGTCCATACTGCCAATGCTTAAACAAATAACAGTAACATTGCCGCCAGATTGCTTGGACAGAAAATCATAAAGACGGATTGACTCGAATGTGAACGACAAACTAGATTAAATCAACGAATATAGAACCTATAGTCTATATTCGTTGATTAAACGTAAAAGAAACACTCTCTTTCTATTGAAATAGAACTCACAAAAATTTATCGTAAAAACGGTTTATCTCGATTTTCGGCAAAACTCCAATCCTATGGAAAAAAGTTAAATAGCAAAGTTGTAGGTAATAAAAATATCTATAACTTTTGTGTTTAAATTTTTTTCACATAACCTCAAAATGTATGTGACAAATTAAAAAAAAATCGCGAAATTTGGTGAAAACGTATCTTTTATGTCCCAAAAACACTGTAATTTTTTTCATTTAGAATATTTAATTTTTTACTTGATTTTTACTTAATATCGAAAAAGAACCCTAAATTTCAATTGAAATTTCTCACGTCAAAATATCTGCTTTTTTAAAAAGCCAGTATGATTTTTGTTCGTTGAAACCTCTACTTCCTGATGGTCTAAAAAAATATACATTACTATGGTAAATGTTCTCAGAAAATTAAGTTAATAAAGTTAATATTTAATAAGACATCTATAATATTTTAAGACAGTTATATAATCTTCTTTAAATTATATACGTAGATGCCTATTTATTGCTACTTTTAACATTATACTTACATACCTGAGTGACCTACAGAAAATTTTCGCCCATCAAAAGGTATTTCATAGAGAACTAAGGAAGGGGCTACAAGCGTCTTGTGCCTTACTGATTAATTTTCGGATTCGAGTTTCTTTCGTTTCTCTTGGATTTTCTGAGAAAATTTACCATATATATTGTTTTACACCATCAGAAAGTAGACATTTCAACGAACAAAAGAATTTTTGGTTGAAAATTAGGGTTCTTTTTCGATATTAAGTCAAAATCCAGGCGATAATTCCAGTTCTTTTTTTATTATTATCCCAGCTATTGATGTTTTATTAGGATGAATAATGCTTTACGTTGCTTTAGTCAGGGACGGCGTTGATAAATTCAGAACAATATAGTAAAGAGTAGAATTTTCGTAGGTCTCTGGGTCATTTCTTGTTTTTAATATTTATGAAATAGATTGAAACTGCAAACGACGGAAACTTTTCGTTAACAAAAAACAATCCTCAAACATATTGTTATATAGTCCGTGGATTCAATTAAAAATAATAAAACTAATATTCACCTTCACTTTTCTAGAACTATTATTTACATCAAATTATACAGAACAGCTGATTCACAATAACATTACAGTATACGCTCGTCGTCGCTGTCTAACTAACTCCCGCGATTATGGATCGCTCCTTTTAAAATCTGCATCGAAAACTCTCGTAAAATCAATCATCAATTCTACAGCTGCCGAGCCCTTTCGAGAACATTTTTTTTCCTAAAAGCGATCGGTGTCGTACTGGAATGAAACCAGGGCCGGCTTAAGGAAATTTCGTTACACCCCCCCCCCCTTTTAATTATGATCGTCCCGGGCAGAAACATCCTCTCCATGGTAGGGAGCGAGTCGATCTAAATGGATCACCTCAACATAGCCCTGGGGTTTCGACGGACCTGGTAGACGACGTCATTAAGCCTCTTGACCACCTCATATGGACCATCCCAGGCGGGTGTAAGCTTTGGGAATTTACCCTTGCTCCGTTAGGGATTGTACAGCCAGACTTTGTCCCTCTCTTGGAACCCGACTGAATTGGCCTTGAGGTCGTATCGCGTCTTCATCCGGTCACTGGTGGCCAACATCTGTGTTCGTGCTAATTCGTGTATTGCCAGCATGTTATGTCGGAGCTGGTCGGCATAATCATCCATGTCTTGAGAAGGTTCTCCGGGGGAGCCAAAAGCCAAATCCCAGGGTAATCGCAGCTCCTTTCCGAATAGGACCCTGGCTGGAGTCAGGCCTGTACTATTATGTACGGCAGAGCGATATGCCAACATGAATACGGGAATATGCTCATCCCAATCACGCTGGTTATTGCTGACGACCTTGGATAGGTGTTGTTCCAAGGTTCTGTTGAATCTTTCCACCATTCCGTCTGACTGTGGGTGTAATAGTGTTGTTCTCGTTTTCCTGATCCCCAACATCGTGCAGACCTTCTGGAGTACATTCGATTCGAAGTTACGCCCCTGGTCTGAATGTAGTTCCATCGGGACGCCAAACCTGCTGAATAGTTGTTCTACTAACACCGTCGTTACCGTGGTTGCCTCTTGGTTGGGTATCGCATATGCCTAAGGCCATTTGCTGAAGTAATCCATTGCGACCAGAATATATTTGTTCTCTTAGACTCGGGAAACGGACCGGCGACATCGATGGCAATTCTCTCAAATGGGACGCCCACATTGTACTGTTGCATTCTGCCCTTGGTCCGGGTCTTCGGGACCTTACTGGCTGCACAAGGTGTCACATTTCCGGCACCAAGCTCTGACGTCTTCAAACTAATTTACCCAGTAGTCTCGCTGGCGAACTTTGTCTAGGGTTTTGTTCATGCCCAGATGGCCCCCCGTAATCCCATCATGTACTTCGGTCAGGATGGTGGTACCTTTTTCTTAGGAACTACCAGTTGGGACTTGAGTTCTGGGCCATCGGTGCTTTCCCAAACTCGCTTGAGCATTCCATTCTCTACTCTTAGAGAGTCCTATTGGGTCCATAACGATTTCAGCACGCCCGAGTATCTAGCTACCTCGTCCCATCGTGGCCTTGGAAGTCGGTATATATATATATATATATATATATATATATATATATATATATATATATATATTTAATGTTTTATGCTTGCTGAGTTCATCTGCCGAGGCATGATTTACCGACTTTACGACTTTAGCCAAATTTTGGACGGCCGGGATTTGATTTCGAAGTTCTTATGTAGGTTGATTTTTCTGTGCTTCAGGAGCTCTTCCTGTTGAAACTTACGAACAGCAAAACACTAGCCCGCATGTAAATACATATACATTTCTTCCTAATTATGTAGTTATATTTAGAGAATTTGAAACATTCACACTTAATCATATATAGCGGGCATGAAATTATGCAGTATGGCCGATTATTCTCAGCCAGTACGAATCAGTCGAATCTGAATTCGATAGAGACATTTATTCAAGTATGCTAACAACATTATTTTGAATGACTAATTGTATTAGTTAATCTTTGTCTATGTCGTTATTATAAAACCGTTTCGTTTTTTTACAGATCAGTCTTATCGAGAATACCTCGAAAAATTAAAAGAACCCAGTGGACTGAATTACTTTCGACAGGTACCAATCGGACCCTGACAGGAATTACCACAAACCCTATTACACAAGTTCAAGTGACAATGACGATGCTTATTTCACGAGAGTTATATTCCAGAAGTATTGACGATAACCTGAACGACGTGCCAGCTGAATTGTACTTATATTTTGGTGTTAACTTCGCTGACCTTCTGAGGTCAGCTACCAAGAAAGAACCGGTGGAAATACCCCATAACAACATAGACATTCAAGTTTACGAGTTCACTAAGGAATTTGAAGATAAAGATTTAAGGTACTAAATTGAACATTTGGGCCTTTATTGAAACCCACGTATAAGGAGTAATTTGATGTCAAGCGATCAAGTAATCGTACATTTACTGCGAAACTTTGTCATCATCATGGACTAGGATTCTACAAAATAACTAAAGGAATACAAAGTATTTTTCTATACACAATGCATTGTTTTGCATGAAAAATTAATTCTTCCTTTCCTGAATAAATATAATAATAACTGTCATGACCATGGACGTATCCATGCCAGCATTGGGGGGAGGGGGTTCGTACTCGGGTTTGTTGGGGAAGGTTAGTTCCATGTTTAAAACAACCGCTTTACAGAAAAAAATAATTTCATTGGTTAATACATTTTATTAATAATGTCTAAAGTAGTTCTAAATGCGTAAGTATTAGAATTACTTCTCTACATTATGACCACTTAGTATTCGTAGTATTAACTGTAAATGCAGATTTAGTAAGGTTTTTCTTTATTTCGGGAGGGCCGTTGAACCTCCTATGGCCAGGCCTCTTTTTATCAGGAACAGATATAGCTAGCAATGTGTAATTAATATCAAACTATAACATCTACTGACCCTTAAATCCGCAAAAAAACTCAGACCTCTAAATCATGCAAAATCACATTTAGGCCCCCTTCTCATTATGTTTTTCGTTAATGACAGATTTTAGAGTTTACAATTAGCCAGACTACGTACATATGCAACCGTTATTACACTCTATCTATTCATAAACTCTCAATAGATTCTTTAAGGATGCCAAAGAATGTGATAGTATTATTGCTAGGTCAAGAACAATTTGGGACTTAATTTCGCTAAAGTATTTCATAATAATGTGTAACTACGATTAACTATTAATTTATAAAGAAAACTACCAGAATTTTGTAAGTATCGACTCAATCTTGCACTTTATAACAATCCCGTCTTCCTAAGTTAACCTACTGTCCTCAAATAGACACCCCTTTTCATTAGGCTTGAAAAAACTTGATTCTGTTAAGAGTAAATCATTAAGATATATATCTTACAAGTTACTAAGACCAACTCGTCATTGTATTGGATATGCTATTAGAACTGAAGCAAGTTCATTACCAATGTGCAAAAAAAAACATTTGAAGCTTATTTTCAAGAAATCTATCAAAACAGGTTGTTCTTGAAAGTAGTTTTCGATGATATATAATGTGACAAACTGTCAAAAATAGGAGAAATTTTTCCGTTCATATTTTAAAAACGATACGAATTATTTGTTCATTTACATTTTGTATATTTGACGTTAGGTGAAAATGTATACACATACTTATCGATATTCCTATTTTTAGTAGAAACCGATCTGGGCAACTCAAATCCATTTTTTGGCGCGCGTCAGATAAAAGTAAAATTATCTATACGATTATAGTTTGTTTCCACCACAACATAGGAATGCAAAGTGACATGATTTTAATGTACTATAAGTTTACTGTTTAATAACTTGAACAGAGAAATTGACACAGTATATGTAGAACATGATATCTTGGAGGCCTTTTCTAATTTTGAAGTAAGCAAAATGTACGTTTTACAGGCAGTATATATTTTGGATAAGAAAAATAACAAGTTTAATCTTGCCTGTGTATAGCAATCATATTCAATTGTGCAGGTAGACTGCTTGAAAAATTCTCAGTGACCAATTAGATTAGAGTGATTGATATATTATGTGGATGTTTTTGGATATTTTAGACAGAATAATAAAGTACCTCAACATATTGTGACTAATTGGTTTTGATTCATTTTATATTATTTTTGAGAAAAATTTTTTTGGGCAGTATAATATAATGTAACTCATTTAATATCATTTTTTACATTTGGATTTTGATATAACCTTCTTAGAAACATATATTTTCACAGAATCGAATATAACAAGAAGCAAATACCACCAACTGCAGCATATGTTACACTGTTGTCTTCTCTATGATCTCTTAAATAAAGAATCTAAACGTCTGGGCTTAAATAAATATCAGGTACGTTAAAACAATTCGTTCTAAAGCATAACTATAATAAAGTTTTTCTGTATTTCAGGGTTATGCTGATGTCGTTTTGAACGAACTCATCAAGAGTTCCCAATCTACTTCCATTGCCCAACTCAGATTCATACTTAGTAAAATTATCGATCGACAGGATACTAAAGACCCCAAAATTACACAAAAGATCAAAGACCTAATAGCCGATATAGATAAACCAAACAGTTATATCAATTTGGCCTTAAAATATATTCCTCCACTTGTGTATGCACCATAATAGTTCAAATTTTACTTAGATTACGTGATATAATAATTGTGATTATTAAGCTTCCTTCATTTTGTTCTTACTTCATGTAATATAGTCACAAAATACTAAAATACATTGATATGTACAAAATTTAATCAAATATTGTATGTTCCTTGTTACCTATTTCCAACATCAGAAGTAGGAGATAATATATTCTAAGCGTGTATTTTTTATGTAGCTACATAATTGGATAGCTTAAACTGCGATCATATATTTTTCTATGTAGTGAAATACTGTTATTGAAAAAAACGGAAAAAACATTTTATTTTACTAAGTTCTCGAAAACAGTTCACCCAATTTGGATAGATTAAACTGTATTCTTTATATGTATATTCTAAAGATTGAGAATATGTAGATACGATTTCTAGATTTCTAGAACGCAATGCAAAAATTATTTTTAAGAGGAAACTTAATTTAAGTAAACACTATTCGTTCTATTGATAATATTAACAATAAATATATGTATTAAATTATATATATTTTTATTATAAAAATTACGCAACCTTCTAAATTAATCGTTCCCACGAAAACAGTTAAACATAAAAACTGGCTGAAATAAAAAAGAAGAGCAACACAGCAGCTATCCTGAAATTTCGATGGAAGAAAAACGACTTCGATAAGGTTCTTGAATACGCTGACAAATCTGCAATAATCATTGAATTCCGGAATTTTCGAGACTGACTATTTATGACGACGGTTGTAGAATTTGAATAGTCTAAAATTTTGCGGTGTGATGAATCGACAGCGAAAGAAGTGAAAAGCTATAGTATTAATCATTGTGTTTGTAAACAGTGAAATTATTTTGAAAAAATAAAGACGTTGAAACTGAAAGAGAATATTTGTAAATTTTTGAACCCACACAAACTAATGCAATTGATAAATCCTTGGCAAATTTCTAATAGTCAAGATAATACTACCGGGCCTACAAACATCATCCAGAACAGAATAGATACCAGAAAGGCTCAACCCACATTAAGAATACCCCCTAAGTGACTACATTGGGGCAACAACAGACAGTTGAGGAAAACTTCGAGTCCATGTTACAAAATGCAGTTAATACGCCTTTCATCAGCCCATAGTCTGCTCCTGTTGGTTTAGTGAAAAAGAAGGGTTTAACTCGTTTTTGTGTTGATTGACTTAACCGATGAATCGATAAAACACTGACCACATGTCCTTTAGGTTATGTAATGCATTCGCTACCTTTGAGAGGGTAATAGGGTATGTATCGAGCGGGTTGACATGGAGAACATGCTTAGTATACCTCGAAGACATTCTGGTCATGGGTCACACATTCGATAATCATCTGAAGACCTTGGCGAAGTATTTTCCAGAATTAAGAATGCCAATCTGAGACTCAACTCGAAGAAGTGTTCCATGTTCCAAAAAGAACTATAAATTTTGGGCACGCTTTTCTGAGTTAATAATTTGCACAAACAAAAAGAAGATAGTAGCCATTCGTGATTGGCAGGACCCAACTAACGAAGCTTTTTGGGTTTCTGTTAGTACTACAGATGATTTGTTGATACTTCGAATCTACCGTATTTGGGTATTTCTACCGAACTGGTGTCTGTCCTGCCGAGCTACTGAATTGTCATGACATTAAGATAAATAAGTCTTCATTCATAACTGATTATATCTTTACATTGTTATTTATTAAATTATATATTATGCTTTTATATTTTGAACACTAGTCTTTACTTTAAAGATTTCATAAACCATTGAGATCTACAAAAGTATATTATATATTATAGTATAAAACAAAATTTCGAAAACCGGCTCTATAAAATAAAAGATTTACTCAGGATATTCTATTTGGAATTGAATGAATTTATTGAATGCAGACTCCATATGGAGTTTGATGTAGGTAATAACAAAGTCGAGTGTTACAACGTCGCGAATAACTGGTAGTACCATTATGCAAAGACAATATATGGAAGAAAAGTGTGTTTATAAAAAAGATAATGCACTTAAATTTTGGCAGACACGAACTTTGTTATATCCATGTTGAAATAGAAATTAGAAAATAATACTCATGCATGTTTGGTAAAGTCAGTGCCAGCAGAACGAATTTTGTTAAAATCGGGTAAATATTGTCGGAAAAACGTGAGTCATGAAAGCGCAAACTGATGAAAAAAGTATTTCTAAATGTGAATGATATATTTTGGGGATAAAATAAAATGTAGTAATTTTCATTGTGATGAGTAGTAGTACTGTCAAATTAATATAAGAATATAATTATTTATCTATTCTTTATTGAAAATAGTATCTATGTTTATATTACTTTCTACTTACTAACGAAACTGATTTAAAAAAATAAAAATATGTGTTTAGTTGCATTGCTTGAGTGTATATTTATTTTTCTCTTTAGTTATTTTATATTCATAATTGAATAAAAATGTTACTTCATAAAATCCGTTCATATTCCACAGATAATTATTTATCCCTTAAATTGCAACGTATTAATATCGGTTAATTATTTAATTACTATAATAGGTATGCACTGTATTTACTTGCCACTGCTCAAATTTGTGGAGAGACCTTCTGTAAGATAAGATTTAATTGATATGTTGTGGTTACTTTGTATGTTTAACAGGTCGTCAAAATATTTGTTCTCTGTGTTGTTTATATCAGTTAATTACGTGATGAGAGTGTTGTCGGAGGCTTTCAATGAATTCAGTTCTGAGTTTAAACATAGTTTTGATGATTTTTAATTCCTTATAGAAATGTCGAATGGTTTTTTTATAGTAATTAATCGTTTTGTACTTTTTCAAAAAAAAATTTTGTTGATGTTTATTTTGCCCAGTTTTATTGCTATTTTCTGTATTCACTGGGACTAGCCGTGGCTCTTTCTGTAGAGTTTTTCAGCCCTTATATTTTAGCTCCATGTCTTCTTCTCTCCATATTTTTTAGTGTTTAATCCTCTTACTATATTTTTGTTAGCTACTGTTCCACTGCCATTTTTTCAATTTACCTTCTATGTTGTTTCCTTTCTGTTTAGTTATAGTTTCTCTTTTATGAGGCCTTAGTTCGCTGTCATTGAATATATGTTTATATCATTGTATTTGTGGTGTTTTATTAATCTCCTGATACAACAGCAGGAAACCTAATCCTAACTAGTAATTAAGCTGCCTCTCCGTTAGCACTTTTGTGATTCTTACTTGTGTAACACATCTGATATCTTGTATCTATTGGTCTAGATCAATTCGGTTTCTTGGTCTTCCATCATTAGAGATCCATGTTTGTTTGCTTATATCTTAGTGTTCGATCATAACAGATTTAACCTCATGTTGATGCTAGTGTTTTATGGAATGTCACTTTGTCACAAGTGAAGCGAAGGAATATAGACCAGTGCCACCAGTGGTGAATTTATACAATTACCCCTTCTCGATCTTGGCATTAACGCCTCAACATACTTTGCTTTAGTGTTTCGGAATTTATGGTATCGAGTTGAAAAGAAAGAGCCTTATTTTCGTCTTCATACCATATATCCCAGACCTTTACAATCTATATAGCACAGACGTTCGTTTGAAATATATTATTTAATCTAACATTCGTTCTGCATTTACATATATAGTTTCATTTCACTATAATATATATGAAACATGCCGATGTTTTGGTTCCCGGTACTCTGCAATATCCTTTCTTGTATAGCTATCATGTGTCTTGTTTCGACCCAGGTTCTTTGAAAGCTCTTGCTTTCTACCAACTAAATATTTTCCACTTGCTAAATTTAGAATCTGTTTTCAGTGCTTTAACGTACTATCCAAACTATTCCAAGGCATCTGCTTATCAACTCTTTTTTCATTCGGGATTAAAACCGGGATCGGCGATGTTAAATTTTTCTCATTAGTTACGGGTTGTTGCCACTCCACCTCGGGGATGGAAATTTTTTATCAACTATTAGGATGGAAAACGTAATACTATTAGGATGGAAAACGTAATTCTAAGTAAAAATGTTCGTTACGTTTGGTTCATAAAACTAATATTTTTCGAGTTATTCGCGGTTGAAAGTAAGTTTTTCGACAAAAAATCGACTTTTTAAAGGGTTCTTTGCGAATAACCCGAAAAATATAGATTTTAACAACAAAAAAACTGTAGGTAGCAAAATTGTAGCTTCTAAAAATAAAAAAAAACAAACAAAATTCTTTTTTTATATTTTTTCTACGACTAACACGAACCGAGTTAGTGGTTAATTTTTTTTCGTCAAATGTATTATCTGAAAGACTCAATGCCAATTAACGGGAAAAATTAGCATTTTCATGGAAAACTTATACAAACTTTTTAATGTATATAATTAGGCCTTTCAAGAAAAAAAAAGAAAAATCTTTAGCATGAAAATTGAGCGACTTATTTAAATAAGGTACCTACCTACTTTTTTCTACGAAAAACTGTCAAAACAACCCCTTACTACCCGCCTAATTAAAACTGATCTTCACCCTTCTGTGATTATCTTTATATATATGTATTATCAATAAATACACCCATATTTACGAGCGAACACCACCTTATTCGATGTAAACTCACCCCTTTAAATACTACGGGATCTTAAGGAATTTAATTCACATAGTCTTATATAGTTCTTGAAAAGCAGTACAAAATTGTTTTTGAAAAAACCTTCTATCATCAATAATGAAGGAGCTATGTTTAAAAATACAATCATTTTTTTCGAAAAATTCGGAGCGTAATAATTTACATAACAGGTATATTTAGCAGTCATACGTTATATGTTCCACTTTTTCCATTCAAATCGAAAGACAGAGAAGAAGAAACATTTGTTCATGTAAATGTATGCGGTGTGTCTTAATGATTTTTTTAATTCGACTTTTTTTTCTATTTACTTCTAATAAACTCTAAATAAATCTGAACAAAAAATGTTTTTTTATTAAGGTTGGTTTTTAAGGATTGAAATATTATGATTACGGTTTACGTTATTTTATAATTTCTGACAATTAGGGGTAGTTTTCACCCTTAAAAAATAAACAGTGTCCCTTAGGCCTCACAATAGAATGTGAAGAATAAGGGAGACGAGCCTGCCTAATTTTTGTGCTAATCGATGTAAGATGAAACCATTTTTTTAGGATATTTTTTTTACATTAAGCTCTAACAAGGGTTGAGACATTATGAAATTGTACCCTAAAGCATAAAACAATCTTTATATAACTAATCCCAACCAAATTTTACCTATATTAAGGTTAAAATGTTACTTTATATTTTTTTACAATTAGGGGCCGTTTTCACCCTTAAAAAGCGTATCAACGGCACGATATAGAAAATGAACTAGAGGTTGAAATGAGCCTAATCCCAAACAAAGTTTTGTACAAATCGACGCTGAACCAAAAACTTGCGAGGTTCTGTCATTTTTTGAGCTTCATTTCCTGTATTAGGTGGAATTTAAGTATTTATCAGAAAATGCCAGTTAAGATGGTGTTTTTGATATATAAGCTCTTTCGGCGATTTATTGTAAAACTACATGTTACAAGTCAAAGAAAATTATATGAGACCCCTCGGGATCTTCATTAATTTAATGTAATTTAAAAAACTATACAAAGTTTGTAAGTGATTTTGGATACATTTTTCGAATAGAATCTTTATCACAAATTTGAAATTTCACCAATTCAGATATACATTCAATTAAATAAAAATATAAATCGAGACACAACCAACGAAAAATATCAGGAGACATGCATAGAAAAAATATCACGCCGAATTGATAACCTCCTCCGTTTTGGAAGTCGGTTAAAAAAAAACACGCGGAATTAATCATCTCTTCTTTTTTGGATGTAGGTAAATAAAACAGGTTGATATGCTTGCTGTTACCAATGACAAGTAACAGAACCTGGTATGAAAAAATGCTTAAAATTTGTAGGATGTTATTTACAGAATGAATTCAGTGAATGTTGTACGTTTTAAGCCACGGCAACGATCAAACCTATGGAAAAGAGCATTATTCTTAATTTAACTTTAAACAAACACTTTTCATGAAAACTCAAAAAAGTATATTACAATATATGTCACTAAAAAAATATTGTTATGCTATGTTGTCAGATAATCGAACAACCTCTGGCAATGCTTCTAATTTCTCATATAAATTTCTGCAAATCTCCAGATCAGAGTCCTGCAAAGGTTGTAGTTTAAATGGAATATACTCTATAGTGGCACTAGTTATTTTATATCCAACTTTCTCTAATTCATTTACAACTTTGCTAAAACTTCCTTTGCCACAAGAGAACTGCAGTACATTCCCATCAATTAATTTGACGTCCTCTGCTCCCGATTCTATGGCGTGATCCGTAGCAGTTTCAAGTACTTCCTTTTCGTCTTTATTGCCTTCAATTTCCGCTTCAATAATTCCTTTTTCTTCAAACATATGAATGACTCCATCTGAAAATTTACACCTGTAATAATCAATTCCGTTAGCGAAATAAAGTAGATAGTAATCAATTTATAAAGCCAAATAGAAATTTGGCTAACACAAATTATAAACAAGTAACAAAGTCATCGAGATGCCGACAGGTACGCAAGTGTGTACCAGCTGTGCTGACAATTTTATCGTAAACAATAAGTTAATTTCATGCAAATTATGTGGAAACAGTTATCATTCGCAATGTGTAAAATTAAAAGATGTTTTGAAAGCAATAAACGATAGTCAAAACATTTACTGGTTTTGTGAAATCTGGAAGAGAAATTAGTTGTTTCAAAGCAAATCAAAGAAATTGAAGAAAAAACAAGTAAAATAATTAAATGTACACAAAATATGTGATTCAAACAAAACATTATCTTATTCCGAGGCAGTTAAAAACAACGAGTTGCCGCTAATAATTAAATCAAAAAAAGTGAACCAAAACAGTATGGTAACAAGAAATGAGCTGACAGAAAAAAAATTGTCCGGCCGGTATTGCAATTTCAATCGCAAAAATAAAACCGGTTAATCAGGGGAGAATATTGATACAGTGTGCTAATAATGACTCAACAAAAAAGCTAAAAAATTTAGTGGAGAATCAATTATCCGAAAATTATACTGTTGAAGTGCCGAAAACATTGAAACCAAAAATTTTAGTAGTTGGGGTTAAGGAGAAAGACATGATGAAAACCATTTCATTGATTGTATACTCAAACAAAATTTTGTAAACGATCTCGCGGGAGATGTAACATTTATTAAAAAATATATTCCTAGAAATAAAACTCACTTTAACGTAATATTAGAAGTATCTTCGGAAATATTTAAACAAGTTATAGCCAAAAAGAAAATTTTTGCAGGGTGGCAAAATTATTTTGTTTATGAATATATTTCTATACGTCGCTGTAGGTATGCTCACGATGTTTTAAAGATTCCAGGAATAAATTTTCATCACTCTGTATTTGACAAAAATTGTGTTTATTACAAAAGAGCTGTGGATCAAGCCAAAAGTAAAATCCAATATCAGTAGCAATTACCGAAAATGTATAGGGGGGATCGTAAGATTCTATGTATAAATATACAAGGACTATCCTCGCATATTGATGAATTACGCACTTTTTTAGCCACGGAAAACCCTTTGGTATTAGCGGTTACGGAAACCCATATAACAGACGACATAGAGGAAAGCGAGTACACAATCTCAAAATACAAACATGGCGTGCTGTATTCAAACAGTCGACACACAGGGGGGTGTATAGTGTACGTGAGTGAACATTTATATTTTTATACCTTACAACAAGTGGCAGAAGTTTCAAATTATTGGTCGTTAATTATAAAAATTCAAATATATGAAAAATGGTTAGTTTTAGGCACTATTTATCGTTCCCCACATGGCAAACTATATGACTTTTTCCAGTACTTTGCTGATCTCTTAACAAAAGATTTTATTTGTGAATCAGAAACTATTTTATTAGGAGACTTTAATATTGACTTTGAAATCGAATTTTTACGCGGCAGGAAAAGTAAAAAATATTATTAATGAATCTGGGTTTAAACAGATTGTTGAAAGTCCAACAAGAATTACAGCTACATCAGAAACTCTAGTGGATTATATATATTACTAATAACTTTTTATGTTCAGAACTTCCTCGCAACTTTCCGCAATTCTCTGATCATGAGGTGATAGGGACATGATTGCCGGGTAATCAAATTGTAGCGGAGGAGAAATATATTTTAAGTAGAAATTTAAATGACGAGAATATACACAAACTTAAAATAGAGTTAATAGGAAAAAAATGGGAATCTACTTCAACACATGTCGAGATGGTCTATAAAAATTTTGTTGATAACATTACAACAGCTGTAAATAAAATATGCCCTGTAAATAAAATTAAATTAAATAAAAAACCGTGGATATGTAGGCGGGTTGTACAAGCCCAAAAATCACGCGATATTGCGTACAAACGATTTAAATTTACGAAATCTGTACAAGACTGGAATGATTATAAGAATAAAAGAAATATTGCAGTAGCAACGCTACGACAAGAAAAGAAAATTTATTATGAAGGGAGAATCAACAAATCGAAAGGAGATACTAGAAGGATGTGGCAGACAATTAAACAATTAATTGGCCAACAAAAAGAAAACCTGGCGGCGGAAAAAATAATTTTTGACGGCTATTATGGATCTATCGAAGACAATTTTAATAACTATTACAGCGACAGCATTCGTGAAATTGCCCTCAGCATCCAGGACAGAACATCAGGACAGGACGAAGATGAAGGTCAAGCAGACCAACCTCAGTTAACGAGATTTGAAGAGATATCGTTCAATAAATTGCAAACATTAGTGCAGAAACTAAAAAATAAAGGTTCCAGTGATACGTGTATGAGTGTTAAGGTATTGAAAACTATTTTTAGTGTTATCGGGTATCCCCTATTAATATCTTATTAACACAGTATTATCTAAAGCAATATATCCGTCTGTACTTAAAATCAGTGTAATAGTGCCAATTGCTAAGGTACCGCGACCAGTATTGCCGGAGCAATGTAGACCGATAAACCTTTTGCCAACTGTTGACAAAATTATTGAAATTGTATTAAGAGACCAACTAACGCTATTCTTCGAGAAAAACAATATTCTAAATGAAGGACAATCGGGTTTTCGAGACAAACATTCATGCGAAACAGCACTGCAATTTGTCTGTGCTAAATGGAGAGATGACATAAATATGGGTAAAACGGTTTTGAGTGTTTTTGTGGATTTAAAACGTGCTTTTGAAACAATTGACAGGAGTCTGTTAATTTTGAAGTTAGAAAAACTTGGGGTAACATCACAAGCCTTAAAGCTGATCCACAATTACCTTCAGGGCCGCTTTCACCAAACTAAAATAAACAATAACCTATCCAGTATTATTGATTGTCACCTTGGAATTCCACAAGGAAGTGTCTTGGGTCCTTTATTATTTATTGCATATATAAATGATGTACAGAAAGTGTTGAAGAATTCTTTTGTAAGTCTATTTGCTGATGATACACTTATATCAATTGCCGATAGTGATCCAGAGAGGGCTGCTAGTATGTTAAATAGTGAACTGGGAATCTTAAATGATTGGCTATGTGTTAATAAGCTCAAATTGAACAGCAATAAAACTAAGTGGATGGTATTAGGAACTAAATCAAACTGCAAGAGCTTTAATGAACAAAATCTTGTAATTAAAATAAATGGTATTGAAATTGAACAAGTATATAATATAATGTATTTAGGCGTTATGTTGGATCCTCAGTTGACATTTAACAATCATGCAGACTACTTATATAGGAAACTAGGCAAAAAACTAGGGTTTTTTAGAAGAATAGCTTTTAGTTTGTCTCACTGGTGTAGAATGCTCGTTTACAATACTATTATAAAACCTCATTTTAGATACTGCGCAACATTATTACTATCTTGCAATCAAGAACAAATTAAAAGGCTCCAAATTTTGCAAAATAAATCTATGAGAATAGTACTAAAATGTAGTATATATACATCAGTAAACAGCATGTTACAGTGGTCTCAACTGGCTGTCAGTAGAACCGAGTATTAAAAGGGCCAACTTAGTTCTGATTTACAAAATGATGCATTCTCAAACCCCCAAATATCTCAGTAGCTTTAGTTACTGCGCAACATTATTACTATCTTGCAATCAAGAACAAATTAAAAGAACTACATGAGAATAGTATTAAAATGTAGTATATATACGCGAACAGTGTCTCAACTGGCTGTCAAGAATATTAAAAGGGTCAACTTACGAACAATGATTTAATATAAGCTTAGTTAAAAGACATGAACTGCGCGAACATCAAACGATTTCTAAGGGGATCTCTTTTAATTAATGGTATAAGTCTTTTTAATGCTCTGCCAGAAGAACTTAAAAACTGTAATAATATACAAAATTTTAATAGAAATGTTTGTAGATATTTAATAAGAAATTGATGTAGTTTATGTTTTGTAGATATTTAGTAAGAAATTGTGATTAACTTATGATTAAAAAAAACAGTGATAAGTAACGGAATGTATTATATTGTTAGCAAAAATGCTAAATAAAGATATTCATTCATTCATTCATTCATTCAAAGTACAATTTGTGCAACTAGAAAAAAAAACAAAAAAATAAAAGTTTACTCAATTAATTTATTATCTGAATACATTATTACAAGCCTAAACCAGATTTCACTCCTTTAGTAATAGAACAGTTAATAGTCGATTGTAGTAAACTATATCTATATGGCGTTCCAAGAATACATGAAGATACAATATTAATAAAATCAATTTTTAGCAGACTTCAAAAAAGTTTTGATTCATGGCAAAATTATAATTTAACATTCCCCAGATAAAATTATTCACAACTTGACAAAAATGAACATGGAATAGAGCCTCAATAACAAGTCAATCAGTATATGGTATGCGGACGACTGGCAGAAACGGGAAAGGTCTACAAAGAAACATTTTACCAGACTGCTAAACAATACAAAATGTCAATCTCTATTGATAAAACAAAAGACATGACTTACTCCAAGGAATCTGTAAGGCGTAAAATCGTAGTAGAAAATAAACCCAAGGAAAATGTAATGAGCAACAACGACCCGGTAAACGATACTAGGTTATTTGACTTGACAAACCAATAGAGCGATGCGACAACACAAAATCGCTACAGCGGCACGAATTCAATTTCTCATAAGAACACCATGAATGCTATTTAAGTGTTTTATAATTTGTGGTTGTCAGATGACGGAACTCAAAGTCAGCACCGCGCAAATTGTGGAGACGTTGGACTTCAGACATCTACCTGGAAAAATAGACAAATGCACATCAGTAGAATAAAGATATATAAAACCTGTGTACCACCGGCAACGGTATATTATGGTATCAAGACCCGAGCTGATATAAACAAACCATGTTAAGAACAGCAGAGATGAAAGCTCTAAGAACTATCGCCGGACGGACCCTTATTGACAGAGTGAGAAACAGCAAAGTAAGGACAACATGAGAGGTAAAAGATATAATTAGATGGAGAATAAAACAGGAGAAGAAATTGATGTGACCATGTGGATAGATTGAACCATGGCACAGTAGCATACATCGTGATAGTCAGAGAACCAATAGCACAACCTTAGGAAGACCATCCAAAAGATGAAAAGCCAGCTGGATCTTTGTTTCTTAAGAGGGGCTACCGAATTAAGGCGGCCTCTAGAAGAATAATGAAAATAACATATTGTGGCTAGTTCTTGCAATTTTTTTACAAATGATTGTTTTCTATTGAGAGGAATTTGGTACAGCTACTACTTTTTCCTTGACCTAAGTATAATTAATATATTTATGACACATTTTGATAAATATTTATAGGCAATTACAATAATAAATCAAAAGTATTTGTTTAGAAGTATAAGTTTGAAGAGCTTCACTCATTTCTGGATAACATCAATAGGCATGAACCTACAATAAAATTCATATTCAATAGTGCCAACCAAAGCTAGTTTTTTCAACTGAAATTGAAACTTTCTTTAAATCAATTCTTAAGTTTCTGATCATTTTGGCTGATTGCACCTTAAATGATTGTTAATTAATGAATTTTCAAATTAATAATTAAATACTACTCACAACTTAATCAACAGAGAAAATAAATCTTAATTTTGTAAAATAACAACGGTTGTACAATAATTTAAAGGGATGTCAGATGATTAAAACACAAAACTCAACTTCACTAAGCATTGGATTTTATTTAAAGGGTAATAATATTAATATTTAAAAACCAACATATACAAAGTGGGAGGATTTGAAAACTATCTTCCTAAATTATTTAAAGTACAATTCTGAAAAAACTACTTATCTGACAATTTCCAATTTGAATCCAACTGAATTCACTACATATAGAGACTACTAATGAAAACACAGGCTAAATACAATTATTTATCCAACTTCTACAAATACCAATATATTTAAATTTCAATTCCTCCCAACCTTGGAAGGCTAAAGAAACATGTTGTAAAGTGTATATAGATGATGTCCTATAAGTAATGGACGATACAGCAATTATATATAAACCACTGATATAAATATCTCAAATAATATGAACAGACATTAATAAAGTGGTAATAGTAAATGAGATACAGGGAATTAAAGGTGACATCATTTTTGAAAATTCATAATAGTAGAAAAAATAAACCTGAATGTGTTGAACTCAAATTTGTATAGTTTTCAATAGTGATAAATATCATTCTAGGCAGTACTCCTACATGGTGCTAGTTTCCCAGTTAAAATTACTTTTTTTACCCTTGCATTAATTTCTATTATTTTAAAACAAAAAAAGTTTATGGCCCCCTATTATTTGGTGTTTTCAAGATACAGCCATTTTAAGAATGCAGTGTATGAAATTGCAGGCCACCTCAAAAACAACAATTTGTGATTTAACTATTAAAGAAACTGTCAACAACTTATTGTTAGTTAAAATGGAGAGGTACTGTTTTTTTAGCCCATAAACTTGAAACAGAGCTAGCCTACAGGTAATGATTTTACAAATACTTTACTAAGGGATATAAGGTGTCTTACTACTAGTAAATTATAATTCATTTGCTGCAGTTATCTGATATACATAGTTATATACACAAATCAAATTGTACTTGATCTTAAAAAAAAGAGTTAAGGTTCCTGCAAGAATGCTGGTCATCAACATAAAAGAATGTCAGCTGATGAAGAGGAGACATTTCACATATAATTTTAGAAAATCCTGAATTAAGTATTAAAACTTGCAGATATGTATTGGCTGTAAGTAAATTTAGTACATTAAGAATTTTACATATTCATATGAAATGCACCTGTAGAAAATATTGCTGAATGAGTAGTCACATAGACTAAGCTTGTCTCTAAATAAGATCAATAAAGATCTAACACCCGGCCAAATCATACAAATTACCTGACACTGCCTAAGCTTAAACATGGCTGACTATGCATTAGCATAGCAAACACTTATAAGAGTGGCATCACTTAATTGATTTTATCACAAATAAATAGAAAGTAAGTAGAAATACTTACTGATTCTTCCTCAATATTGAAGCCATAGTTTGTTTCAGTACATGAAAATTAGCTGTAAATACCTCACATAATATAAAACAACTGCCTGGACCTCTACAAATTTAAACTTGTTAGAATCAACAATTAATTTGCTCTTTGTTCTTACATTATCTCAATCAAACGACTTTGGGCCTGAGACTTATCCATTTGACAGCTTTTTAAAATACTCTGTATACTTGCATGTGGCATATTTATTCGTTTTGCTTGATCTATAATTTGGGAGAGTTTGAGGTTTTTTGTAGGATCAACTATACCACCATTTTCTGAAATATACATTCGAATTATATAGATTAAATGTAAGCTTTGATATTTCATCTACCTGCGACTGCAGCTTTCATCATTCTCCCAAGTTTTGTAAATATTTGAGAACGTTGGGCATCTTTTTCTGCTTTAATATGTCTAATATTTTGCCATTTTGAATGCCCAGCATATCTTTTGATAATGGAATTTGGAATAGTACAGTTATCACACAAATATTTAAGATGCGTTGTAAAAGTTTTTAACATTTTAAAGAAAAATATTAGTAATTTAGACCTTAGATTTAAACCTATGATTTAAACTTCAATACAATTAACCTCAATGTTTGGAAGTAACCACAGATTGGCACAGATGGAAGTAACTACCACAGATCATATAATGGAAGGAAAACTCTTGCCAATACGCTAGTAAAGTATCTTTGACAATAGGCATTTGCGCCATCTCGTGTTTTATTTGTGGAACGCTGGTTCTGTTAAGGCCGTAATTTATGTTTACTGTGTAATAGATTAAAATTTAGTTATCCCATAAAATGGAACATCAAACCAAAAGTGCGGTGTAGTTGATTTTGAAAATACATCAAGGAAAAATCAAAAATTACAATTCTACCGTTTTCCTGGATTTCTACTACAATCGGAGAGGAAGGAAAAATGGATTACAGCAGTTCGTCGTCAAGGGCAATAAATTAAATTTCCACGTTTTTAGTCATTACTAAATACATAAAATTAATTACAATTGTTGTTCTCTTAATAAAAATAAGATTCAATAGGTAACTCTTGTAATCAGAAAAGTTAATCATGTAAATACTTTTCTTACCAAAATAAATTGAAATTTAAGGTTAACATAATTTTTAAATTTTTTAATTCATATTTTCTTTTAGGAATAAAAAGAAAAAAAGTAACTTTTTAGTTACAGGAGAGATGAAAAGCCACAACAACCAGGAACATATTCAAGGATCTGCTGTGCTCATTTCAATGGAGCAGAAAAATCAAAGAATGTAGATACATAAAGTTTACAATTCAACTATCTTTCCTGTAATATATCAATATTTATACTCTTTTAAATAAATAACACTTTTTATTCTCTTTATTTTTATTTATTTATGAGTGCTTCATTATTATTAGTTATTACCAAAGCTATAAAGAATATATAATCAATATTCATTTCTTTGTGAATTAACATGTATATTTGCATCTGTTGTTGCTTTATTATCCTTGTTCCAACTTCAAAATTTTTATCTTGGTCCATTAAAACTTCATCGTCAGTGAAATCTACCAATAAATTATATATAACGAATAAAGTTAATTTGTTTTTTTCTTATATATATTTACTTACTATTATTAATCTCAATTGGAGTTTCATCGACTCCTGAAGATGCAATTTTTTTTGTCGCATAGGTACTCTTAATCTTTCAGCCCACAAACCAGCATGAAGATTTTGCTTTTTTATATACATATTGTAGGAAATAGAGTTGGATTGTAACTTTTGTTATGTGCATTGTTTACTTTTTTCCAAAACAATTTGACCACTGCAAATCATTGAATTTGTTTCTGGTTGAGATGGATTGCCCCACTGCTGTAATTAAAAAATATGTTTTGTTAATAGAACAACAGTTATGATTAATTTTATAAATACAATAATGACTAACAACGTGGAAATCAAATTTATTTACCCATGATGTCGAACTGCTGCAATTCATAAATTACGGCTTTGACAGAACCAACGTTCCACAAATAAAACACGAGATGGCGCAACTGTCTATTGTCAAAGATACTTTACTAGCGTATTCGATATTTCAACGACAGTATTGAAAACCTTGCTATTCTGGTCAGCCATTTGCGGTCGATCTGTCATTTTTGCCGTACCTAAAGCCGATTTGCAGCGATCTACCGGTTATAACTTTGGTTATACCGTGGTTATGCCAATTCTCGGGTCTACCCATGGTTGACATTGGTTGTACTTTGACATTTCTCTTTTCAGCACTGAAGTAGAACCAAAACTGTTTGCCAAATAATAAATAGAAAATATAAAATTAAAATTGTTTCTAACTCATCATGTAATGTATCAAATCAAGAGCCTCATTATGTAGAATACATAATATATTTTTTGCATATTTTTAAAATAAATTATTAGAGATATTAACAAAAATATAAAAACCCAATCACCCCATTTATTGCCGATATTATGAGAGCTAAATTCAAAAAAAAATTAGGCGTATACGGGCTGAATTCAACTTAGGTTGTGTAATCCCCCAGCGACGTTTGAACGATTGTTTGAAACAGTGTTAAAAGGGCTGTCATGGAAAACGTGCCTGGTGTATGTTGACGACATTATCGTGGTTAGAAGATCGTTTGAATACCACGTGAAGAACCTGGAGGAGGTGTTTCGGCGACTTCGGAGTTCCGGACTAAGGTTAAGTCCGAAGAAGTGTCAGCTGTTCCAGCAAGAGGTGCAATATCTTGGACATGTGGTTTCCGCACAGGGAGTAGCTGTTGATAAACATAAAGTCACAGCTGTCCAGGAATGGCGCGCCGATACCTAAATATCCACCAGGTAAGAAGTTTCCTGGGGTTATGCACGTACTCTCGTCGGCATGTAGCAGGATTTGCTAATATCGCCAAGCCACTCACTAGACTCACAGAGGGGAAGATGCAGTACAAGTGGGACGAGGAATGCCAGCGAACATTAGAGACACTGAAAAGAGCATTGACCAGTGCCCCCAGTTTAAATTATCCGTTACCAGATGGGAACTTCGTCTTGGATACCGACGCAAGCAATGACGCAACCTGGGGAGATCCAGAACTGGAAGAGGTTATTCGGTGGAAGGCAGAAGACCCCAAACTTACGTGGCAGGAGATTTTCCGATACTCACCAACCATAAAGTCGTACTGGGCTCAGTGGAACTCCCTCATCCTGGAAAATGGACTTCTGAAGCTCGTCTTGGAAACTCCAGAGGAGGGAAACGACAGAAAACAGATTGTAGTTCCAAGAAATAGGAGACCAGAGGTTTTACGAGAAGTACATGATGGTACAACTGGAGGACATCTAACGAAAATCCTGGGGAAGTTGAGAGAACGCTTCTACTGGGTGAACTGCCAAGTCGATGTTAAAGATTGGTGCAAGAAATGTACGGTTTGTGCAGCAAGAAGTGTTCATTTCCTGAATCTGACTCCGGAAATAAATGCATTGTGGTGGTGGCGGAATAATTCAGTAAATGGGCAGAAGCTTAGGCCTTGCCGAATCAAGAAGCCTTGACCGTTGCAGATGTCCTTGTCAAGGAATGGATCAGTCGTTTTGGTGTATCCCTGGAGTTGCACGCAGACCATGGTAGAAATTTCGAGTCTACTCTTTTCCAAGACGTCTGCAAACTATTGAAGATTAATAAAACACGGACAACAGCATTACACCCTCAATCCGATGGCATGATAGAACGGATGAATAGGACTATTAACCGCTATTTGTCAAAGGTTGTCTCTGACCACCAAAGAGACTGGGACCAGTTTCTTCACTTGTTTCTAATGGCATATCGTTCGTCTGTGCACAAGTCCATGGGTCAGACCCCGGCAAGTGTTATTATGGGACGAGAATTACGACTACCATGCGATTTGAAGTTTGGATATCCCCCAGGAGAAAAGACCGCAGGTGAAGACTATGTCAGCCAATTACGGCAGAAGATGAACGACATCCACCGGTTAAACAACGAGAATGCCAGTGCCCGTATGAAGGAAGCATAAGACATCAAAGCCGAAGGCGGGGAATTACAAGTTGATGATCTACCAGAGACATCTTCTATTTGGTAACCAAATCATTCTCGCAGGACAGACCAATATATAGAGATCTTTGGAAGACCCTGGTAGAATTGAGGACTGTGATGATGGAGAAGAACCTGATGAAATAGGCGGTCCCAAAGATCGACATCCTTGTATGCTGTCTCAATATTCGGAGCCCAAACTCGAAGACCGTTGACTGTTTCTTCCAGTCCTGCAGATATCGCCACACCAGGGAGGATTCTGGGACCTTCCGGGACGAAATGGTGTTAAGGAGGGGGCAATGTGACGGGAATTCCTCCGATAATTCATGGAATCGGATTTCATTCGATATTTCGGGGAATTCGAAATATGGTTCGGCTGGAGTGTCGAGGTCGGCGGTTTAGCTTTGATGTATTTCTCGAAGAATCTAGCCTGGTATCGGCGGCTCTTGACGTTCTGGAGAATTCCGAGAAGAAATATATAAATACGGAGAGCTGAGGAAGCATGTTAAAGTAGTGCAAATAAATTAGAGTGAGTTGGACTTTGTTTATATATAAATCCAAGAACTGAACTGAACCCGAGTGTGAAAATAAAACCATTAAAATTTGAAAGATTTAATAATTTAATATTTAAAATTTGAACCATTCTCCCATTTATCTTCCAAACTACTGCGTCTAAAATTCAAACAAGCGATTATATAGAACATCACTGAAAGTTTATTGGTAAATCCTAATCATAATTTTGTGGGCCAAATTAGAAAATGAAATAAATGTTTTTATAAAAATCAAGATAATCGTGTAGCAGATAGAATAAAAAGACTGCGTGAGAAATGAAAGTGTATCTTCTATATTATCTATTATCTATACTGTTATAAGATTGTAAGGTTGTCTATTTGTTTGTTCGTTTGTTTGTTTGTCACGTCACGTAAGAACTACTGAACTGATTTTGCTGAATCTTTTTTTGTTGCAAAGCCTATAGTTTGACTTAATATCTGACATTCATTTTATCTCCCTACATTGACAGAAACGGTAGATATGGCGAAAAAACTACTACGATGTTGGGTAACACATAATACAGTAGTGTTTTCACCATACATACCAAATATTAGATACTTGCACTAGCTTAGCTTTTATTCAAAATTTGGAATATGTCAATGTAAGTTGTATATAAGATAGGTGAAACATATGACGGTATAGGATTATATGGATTTAAAAATTATTTAAAAAAAGTTCTATTAGGTGGTTAAGCAGCTGAATGTATACAAAGTGGGGAGTGAAATTAGTTGTAGGGGTTGGTTCAAGAGAGTTGAACTGGGTGGGCCATAAATAGTTGCATATACCAGGTAGTTGAACAAAGGGCAGAGAAAACTATATTTATGCAGGGTGGGTAACAAAATGTTATATTCTTTAGCTCATAAATAGTTGAATATAAAATGTGTTTGAAATAAGGGTAGAAAGAATTATATTTATACAGGGTGGATAAACAAAATCTTAGAAAAATGTATTATGTAAGTAGTTAGGATATTGGAATTATGTTCTCGAGTTATTATAGTTATGAAACGGATTGAAAGAAGCTGTTGTTTATAAAGCGTTGTTGAAATTTAAGATGGAGTGAAATTATGGTTAACAGTGTGCTTAAAAAAAGTTGTTTAATGTTCACAAGTAGTTGCTTATATAGGATGGTTGAAATATTTGGCGGAGTATAATTACAGTTATACAGGAGGTTTAAAAAAATATTACAAAGAAATGTTACGATCTACAAGCTGTTTCTTCATATACAGGATTGTTGTATAGGGTAGAGTAAATCTAAGTATACAGGGTGGTACAAAAAAAATGTTATATTGGATGGCCCATAAGTAGTTAGATATACAAGGTAGTTGAAAAATAGGGTGGAGGAGAATTATAATTATACAGGGTGGTTAAAAAAAATATAGAAAAAAAATGTTTTATTTATTTATAGGGTAGAACATGAGCAGTTGCATATATGGAGTAGGTGAAATATGGGGCGAAGTAAAGTTACACAGTGTGATTCTAACAAAGTTAGAAAAAGTCGTTCAAAAAATATGAGGAAACATTGTGAAGTAGCGTAGCTCATAATCAGTTGCACAGATAGAATAGATGAAATATAGGGTGGAGAAGAGTGAAGTAAGTCTGAAGTTGGCAGACAATGTAACTCGTTCCTCGAAGTTTCCTTGGACTTCCATCGTCTTGAAGAGGTTGATCTCACAACGTTTCAATAGCTGTGTATCTGCTATCGTCATCAGGTGAATGATAGGAAATTCAGAGTATCAGTGGTATTTATATTATACCCTTAATCGGTCATGCGTCGCCGGTCATGGTCATTGGCAAAAGCCGAAGAAGAGCTCTCCAAATATTTTTAATTTGGACGTTGGGCTCCCTAATTATATTTTCGTTCGAGACTATATATGCTGTCTCTATGAATTTTCTTTTGCACCAATGCTCTTCCTTGTGAATTGCTCTAGCCTGGTCCCAGTTGATATTATGGTGTTCGGTCCATGCGTGATTCGCTAGCCCAGACTTCGTTACCTCTGCCCTTTGAGTAGCTGTGCGGTGTTCCTTAATCTTGGTGTCCAGCGGTCGCCTTGTCTCTCCAATGTAGAGATTGCCACATTCACACGGTATGCTGTATATACAGTTATTTGGTATTGCTGGTGCGTCGGGCCTCGATCTTGTTATCATGCTGTAAGGTGTCGTTGCTTTTGAAGATCATTCTGATCCCATAGCTGTGTGCAATTCTTCTAAGTTTCTCCGACAAGCCTTTAGTATACGGTAATAGTAGAGTTGCTACCGTGGTGTCCTCTTCCTGCCTAGGTGGTTTGTCCAGCTCTTCAAACGCCTTGGTAATGATCGTTTCCGGATATCCGTTCGCCAAAAGGTCTTCTCTAAGTTTCACTTGTTCTTCTTTGAGGGCTTCTGGTGTGCTGAAAATTTTCGAGGAAAGAGTGAAGTATTTAAAAAGTGGTATATTCGTAAAAAATAACAGCATTTATAGGGTGGTTGTGATACCGGTTGAAGTCGAGACATACATGCAAGGTGATACAAAAATAATTGAACAAAAATGTTATATAGGGTTCTTAATAAACAGTTGCAATTTTGGTGAAATATATTCGGTATTAATTGATTTATATTTATAGTAAAACATTGTTTGCTAAGAAATATTATCTTGGAATGCAAGATATTTCAAATAGAAGGAGGAGTAGAATTATAGTTAAACAGGGTGGATAAAAAAATGTCCGAAAAATTTTGTAGGATAGAGTGGAATTATAGTTTATGAGATTAGAAAAATATTTTATATCCACAAGTAATTGCATGTATAAGATGGTTGAAATATGTAGCGGAGTAGAATTTCAGATATACAGGTGGGTTTAAAAAATATTATAAACAAATGTTATGATCTACAAGCTGGTTCATATACAGGATGATTGAGATATAGGGTGGAGTAAAATTCTATGTGTGTGGTACAAAAATGTTATACTGGGTGGCACAAAAGGTGTGCGAAGTTAAGTTACAGTTACATAGGGTGATTCAAACAAGGTTAGAATAAGTTACAAATGAAGGGTGGTTTAAATGAAGTCTAGAGAGAAATTATACTTTATACTGTGGTTCAAAAAAATATGAGGAAAAATTGTGAAATAGCGTACCTCATAATCAGTTGCACAGATAAGATAGTTGAAATATATGGTGGAGTAGAGTTATAGTAAAGTATTTAAAAAATGTGATATTAGGTGAGCAACAAGTAGCAGCAAACCAGTAGACAGCGGAGGGGGGGCTTCTGAGGGTTCAAACACCCCCCGAAATTTCGAAATTTTTGGTTTCAAGATTAAATTTTAATTAATGGAGGAGGAGAGTTATTGTTAAGTGGAGAAGAGTTGTTCTTAAGTGTTTAAAAAAGAAAATGTACATACAGGGTAGTTGAAATCGTTTACAGAGTAAAATTATGGTTATACATGATGTATCAAAAACTGGTTATTATGGTTGACTAATTGGCAGCAGCAGTATATATAAGATTGTTGAAATATAGATGGAAGTAGAGTGATAGTTATACAAGGCGGTTAAAAAAAAGTTTAATAAAATTGTTATGTAAGGTGGCCAATAAGTAGTTGCAGCTATACTAACGGCAGTCGAATACTGAATGAATGCTTCTGTCCCCTCTCCGTATTTATATATTATTCTCGGAATTATCTAGAAGGTCAACGAGCCAATGGGAAACTTCCTTCATGTGTTCTCGAAGCTTCAAGGGAATTCGACGAATTTCCATTAACGGCAGTCGCCAGCCTCGGGTTGAGAGAAAACATTTCGGATTCCCAGAAGTATCGGAAGAATGCCGGTTGCACCAGATATCGGATGAGTACCCGTCACGTTGTAGAATTGGCCGTACTTTTTGGCAAACACCTTGGCTACTTCTCACCACCCTCCATTTCAGTCCATCCAACCCGCAGGCTATCTTTGAGACCGCCAACTTCATCAAGTTTTTCTCCATCATTATGGTCCTCAACTCTACTAGAGTCTTCCAAAGATTGCTATATGTTGACCTGTCCTGGGAGACCGTTTTCGTAACCAAATAGAAGATATCTCTGGTACCCATTCGTTGTTTATCTTCGAAATGAAGGACCTTCCCTACCACTGGATCTTGCTCTCTTAGCTTCTGGAACTGACCGTACTTTTTTGCAAACACCATGGTTATTCCGCTAGACATCCGGAGATCTTGATTCACGCAATGAACCAGGGAATATTCTATTGGCACCTCAAACAGGTCTCGGGGTTCCTCTCTGGTCACGTCATGCTGCACTTTCTGCCCATCAGAACAGAGCCATAAACTGTTCGAATGTCATCTCATCATCTGGTGGTTGGATGCCGCGGACTTGGGCTTGGCCAACTTCGCCGTCATGACTTCCGGCATAAGGTAACCTGTTGAAATGTACCACCTTTGGCTCTCTTTGAGGTAGCTTCCTTATTCTGTAGACAACATCGTTGATTTTCTTTAAAATTTGGTACGACCCCTCCCAAGATCTCTGTAGCTTGGTCCAAGGCGACGTAGCGGGTTATGCAACCAAACAAGATCATCAACTTGGAATTGCCGCCTTCGGCTTTGATGTCGTATGCTTCCTTTATACGGGCACTGGCATTCTCGTTGTTTAACCGGACTCGTTGGTGGATGTCATTCATCTTCTGCCGTAACTGGCTGACATAGTCTTCACCTGCGGTCTCTTCTCCTGGGGGACATCCAAACTTCAAACCGCATGGTAGTCGGAATTCTCGTCCCATAATAACACTTGCAGGGGTCTGACCCGTGGAGTCGTGTACAGACGAACGGTATGCTATTACAAATAAGTCAAGATACTGATCCCAGTCTCTTTGGAGCTCAGAGACTACCTTTGACAAATGGCGGTTAATGGTTCTATTCATCCGTTCTACCATTCCATCGGATTGCGGGTGTAACGCTGTCGTCCGTGTTTTATTGATCTTCAAGAGCTTGCAGACGTCTTGGAAAAGAGTAGACTCGAAATTTCTACCTTGGTCTGAGTGCAACTCCAAAGGAACACCAAAAGGACTGATCCATTTCTTGACAAGGACATCAGCAACGGTCAAGGCTTCTTGATTCGGTAAGGCATACGCTTCTGCCCATTTACTGGAATAGTCTATCACCACTACAATGTACTTATTTCCAGAGTCGGATTCAGGAAATGGACCGACAACATCAATGGCTCCTCTTTTGAATGGACTGCCCACTTTATATTGCTTCGTGGGAGCTCTTGGACGCTTCTGAGGCCCATTACTTGCTGCACAAACCGTACATTTCCGGCACCAGTCCTTGACATCTGCTTGGCAGTTTAGCCAATAGAAACGTTCTCTTAACTTCCCCAGGGTTTTCGTCACTCCCAGATGTCCTCCGGTTGTACCATCATGTAGTTCTCGCAAAACGTCTGGTCTCCTATTTCAAGGGATACAATCTGTTTTCTGTCCTTGCCTTCCTCTGTAGTTTATAGGACTCGCTGCAGAAGTCCAATCTCCAGGAGGAGGGAGTTCCACTGAGACCAGTAAGACTTAATGGTGGGCGAGAAACAGCAAATCTCCTGTCACATAGGTTTGCGGGCTTCTTCCTTCCACCGGATAACTTCTTTTAACTACGATCCAATTTCTGATCTTTCTGGATCTCCTCAGATTGCCAGTGGTCATCGATGACGGTAGTTCTACATAGAACAGCCCCTTTTTCCTCAGCTCGGTGAAAATGTTTGCAATCATCAAGGCATGGTTTCCTCGATAAGGCATCAGCATTCTTATGACTTGTTCCAGCTCGATGTTCAGTCTCGAAGTTGAATTCTTGCAACTGCTCAATCAACCGGGCCACTTGTCCTTCGGGGTTTTTAAACTGCAAGAGCCACTTCAGAATTGCATGATCAGTCCTCAGGAGGAATATTTTACCATATAGGTACTTGTAGAAATGTTCCACCCCCTTTACCACAGCCAAGAGTTCCCTGCGAGTAACGCAGTAATTCCGTTCTGGCTTACTCAAGGTCTTGCTGAAATAGCCGATGACTTTCTCCTGAACCTCTTGAATCTGCGACAGCCGCGCACTAATTCCGACATTGCTTCCGTCGGTATCCAAAACGAAGTTTTCATCTGGCAAAGAATAACTTAAAATGAGGCACTCGTCAATACTCTTTTGAATGTCTCGAATGATCGCTGACATTCCTCGTCCCACTGGTACCGCACCTTCCCCTCGGTGAGTCTAGTGAGTGGCTGGGCGATATTGGCGAATCCCGCTACATACCGACGATAGTACCTGCATAACCCCAGAAAACTTCTTAGCTGATGGATGTCTTTAGGTATTGGCCACTCTTGGACGGCTTTGATTTTCTGCTTATCAACAGCTACTCCTTTTGCGGAAACCACATGTCCAAGGTATTGCACTTCTTCTTGGAACAATTGAGACTTCTTCGGGCTTAATTTTAGTCCAGAACTTCGGAGTCGCCGAAACACCTCTTCCAGGTTGTTCACGTGGTCTTCAAACGATCTTACAACCACGATAATGTCGTCCAGATACACCACGCACGTTTTCCTTGAAATCCCTTTTAACAATGTTTCCATCAATCTTTCAAACGGCGCTGGAGCATTACACAACCCAAGCGGCATCACTGTGAATTGGTAATGTCCTGAGCCGATGGTAAAAGCAGTCTTTTCTCGGTATTATTTAGCAAGTTTCACCTGCCAATAACCACTTTTCAAGTCCAGGGTGGAAAACATCTTTGATCTAGCTAACGTATCTAGGGTATCGTCTATTCTTGGAAGGGGATAGCTGTTTTTCTTTGTAGCGTGGTTTGATTGCCCATAGTCCACACAAATTTGGGTCGACCAACTTTCTTTTTAACCAAGACAACAGGAGAACCCCAAGGGCTATTTGATGGTTCAATTACACCTTCTTCCTCCATCTCACGGACTATCCTGTTGGCTTCTTCTCTTTTAGCTAGGGGTAGCCTTCTCGCCGACTGTCGAATAGGTCGTCCTCTTTTTCCGTTCCCCACATCGAAGATATCCTGGTAGTTTCTAACAATGTCCCTCAATTTTGCTTTCTGGTTTGGTTTCAAATTCTTGGATGAATCGGCGATGAGTCTTTCGAGTTCCTCAGACAGTGGTGGTATTTCTAAATGCGGTGTGCTTCTGATTACAGAGGAAACTGTTGAACAATGACCAAAAGTTGTTCCTTTCTATAGCACAACCGAGTAATGATTCAGGTTCATTACTCTTACTGGCACAATCTCCTTGGCATGAAACAGAGTCTTCCCCAGTGCGACTCCTCTGCCTACATTTCCGTCGTTAAGTTCGGGATCAAACATCATCACTGTTCCAGCATTAGCTTTCCCATCTAGGCAAGCATGATATCAGCTCTTTCCGGAACATTTACATCCTCTGCCAAGATTGGTCGAAGCGTTATATCGTCTTTCCCATGAAGCACCACTTCTTCGTCATTCACTCGCAGAATTCCGTCTTTAAAGTTTAACTGAAATCCATTGGAGCTCATGACATCCATTCCAATGATGACTTGGTCTTCGATGTTCGCCACTAATGCCCGATGTTGAAATCCTGTATTTCCCAAGACCATTTCAACCATATATTTCACCATGGACCTTAGCTACTTCTCCTGTCACTGTTCGCAGTTGCCACTTTGTTGGTTTTATCTTTGTCTCGTCTAAAACAATGTTGGGCCTCATAACTGTTTTCGTCAGACCAGTATCCAGCAGCATTGCAAATTGCTTCTTATTAATAAGGCCATCTACAAAGACACTGTTAACGTGGTTGCGTCGCGAAGCGACATATGCGTTGATAGTTGTCTTTTTTCGGTAAGGACATTTACTATCTTCCTTATCATTTCCGCCGTCTTCTGACTCTCCGCCAATGATTACAGAGGCTTTCTTATTTCCACCATCTTCGGATTCTCCGCCGACGATTCGTACTCTGGCTTGACCTCTGCACGTATTTTTCGCAGCCTCGAATTCTAGCGCTCGAGCAAGTGCATCCACTAATTGAGTCGGTCGAGCTAGGGTCAATGCTTGTCTGGCTTCGTGGTCCAGAAGTCCATCCAAAAATGCTTGCACTGCTAACCTTTCTATTACATTTTCCGGTGTGGCTGGATAGGCAAGGCGAACCAGACGGGCAATATCAACTTCAAACTCTTGTAGGGATTCATTCGATTTCTGGTGGCGATTTTTCAGTTGGGAGTTATAAACGTGCTCGAAATCGGATTGTCCATACCTCAGTTCTAAATGTTTGACCAGTTGTTCGTAGTCTTCTTGCTCCGAGGTATTCAATGTTTTTTAAGATATCTGCAGCATCTCCTCTTAAGGCTAGGGTTAATGCAATTGCCTTCTCCTCTGCCGACCATCCGTTCAGCTTAGCTGCAGCCTCGAATTGGCGCCGATAATTAGTCCATGAAGATTTTCCATCAAATTGGGGAGGTTTCATTTTGTGTCTTGTTCCTTCGGGGCTGATTTTCGAATCCACTACTTCTGGACTGTTTCTGCTTTCGGTTTTCGATTGTGTTTCTCCCCTTTGTATTGTGACTATCTGATGTTTTATTTTGCTAATCTCCGGTCCATTATCTGTTTTAGCTCTTCTATCTGCGTTTCATTTTTGGCTGTCGTCTGCTTTAGCTCTTCGACCATTGTCTGCTTTAGCTCTTCCATCTGAGCTTCATTCCCGACTATTTTCTCTTCAGCATTTCTGAAGTTTTACGTACCATGGTTATCAAATTTTCTTCTAGGGATTTAGAATTTTCGTGTAATTTCTGTACACTATAGGGTTAAGTACAGTTACACTTTTACAAGATAGTTCCCATAAGCACTTGCAGTTCGGGGGAAATATATTCATTGGTGGATTTATAGTTCAAAAAAGTTGGAAAAAATTGTTATATAGGATATCCCATATGTTTCATAAGCAATTTCGTTTTGCACAGAATTGCACATTCCATACGAGGGTGAAACCGCGGGTAACGGCTAGTATTTTTATAAATTTAAAACCCTTAGTTTAAAAGATATTAAGGTAAATATAAGAAAATATGCTCATACTCTGCTTGTCTGAAACTGGAATAAAATTTACTGTTATAAAATTCATTTTACGCCACCAAAGAAAAAAAAGAAGAAAATTTCAAAATTAATCGTTCCGATAAAAACAACACGTAAACATAAGAACGGCTGAAATAATAATAAAATAGCAAATTTCGATGATTGTAAAAAAGCGATAAGGTTCTTTAAGGAAATTAATATTAATTTATAGACATTGTAGTAATAGCTATTGAAATTGTAATAGATCAGTTATATTTTGATGAATCTGTTACGCAATTACACTATTTTTATATTGATGCTAAATCTATTAAAATGTTTCACCTTACCACTCTATTAACATTTGAGATTTTAATGTTTTATCCCAGTAAATAATCAATACAATATCTGTCAAGGAAAACTATTCTAAAATTTCTTATGGGATCGATATTCTAAAAACAAAATATTAAATATTATTTGTACCTATATTTTTCTTGTTAGCAGGCTATAATATTTATTTGAATCATGTGCAAACAAAAAATTATACAGATATAAAATCCATTCTTCATAACCAAAATCTGTCACCACACATATTTAATAATAAATGTTGTTCCATTATATCAATATTACTTGACCATTAAATAACCACAAGGTCTAGAAAGTTATTCACTATAAACAAAAACAACTGAACATATGATTTTGACGTTTTCTGGTTGAACTAAATTACGTTGTAGAGAATCAGTTTGGTTCTATTTGTGATTCTACTTTCAGTATTGAAATGGGTTATGTCAAAGTCATCTACTTAATACTAACTTAGTATAGGCCTTTTTTTTCGTCAGTTTTTTCGAGCAGTTTTCAGACCATTGGCTTGTAAATACAATTGTTTTTTGCTCGAAAAAAATGAAAGAAGTTGACGCTTGCTCACTAGAAATTTTCGAATATGAAAAGGCCTATTAAGTATCTAGTCAAAGTACAACCACTGTCAACCAAGGGCATAACCAAAGTTCTAACCGGTACATTAAGTGGACGCAAACAGAATCACTTCTGGGATCTCTCCGTCTGTCATATGTAATTAATTATTCAACAATAGAAAAGGAACTACTTGCTATTGTTTGGGCATGTCTCTATTTTAAACCATATTTGTATAACCAAAAGTTTACAGTCTTTTATGATCATTGACCGCAAACCCTCAAAATCCCTAATTCTAAACTTCACAGATGGAGACTAGACTTAGAAGAATTTGATTTTTAAATAAAATATAAAAAAGGAAAAGAAAATCAAGCTGCAGACTCATTATCCAGAGTAATTCTACATAAAGATATAAACATGAACGCCATTGGTGATGAAAATCAATCAATAATAGCAAATCAAGGAGATGAAGACATATATCAGCAAATTTTGGACTTGGCAGAAGAAGTCGCAGAACAAGAGAATCGACAAATTAATGAAGAAACTACAAGAAAATGTAACACAACAACACCTCGATTTATTTACTTCACTCCCTCCTACTCCAAATATTCCGCCAATTTGAAAAAGCAAGGAATAAACTTAAAAGTTTAAATAGAGATCATAAAATAATTACAAAGATACAAAATACATTTTCAGAACTTTACATGAATTTAGATAAAATAAAGGAATTTGTTATGACAATAGAAAATGCAATTAGTTTCGCGCACTTAAAATAATTACGCCCCGGAATTTTGCCTAAATCAGACTTAATGTTAATTTTTAAAGAAATAGATGTAATTTTCTCATCAGAACAAATACTCTATCTCAAAGATGTTAGAAATTACTATAAATTATTTTCAATTAGTATACACTCAGAACAAAAAAATTATAATTTTGTAATATATATCCCGATATTTGATACTACTCAATTTAATTATTTCCACATCTATCCAATTCCTTGGAAAAACAAGACCTTGATAATTCCACACCCTTATATCCTAATGAGTCTTACAACATACTTGATACCTTCGAAATTATGCCCAAAGATAGAAGAATTTTACATATGCCGAGGACAACCACAGCCTATTGATAACAGCTGCGAAATCTGAATAATTTCGAAAAGTGACTCAACCCCTTGTGCAAGCAGAAGCACAAAGCTATCTTCAGACATCATTGAAGAAGTAGCTCAAAATGAAGTAATTGCCATTCCTGTTGAACCAATCAAAACTCCATTTAATTGCCAAAATGGTAATGGAATCCAGTTCAGCACAGAGCCGAGCATCATACAGATTTCCGTGGGATGCCAAATTTCAATAAACAGCCAGACGTTCTCAAACAACAGAGAATTTCCAAAAACAACGAAATTCTCACTTCCAAAAATAAATTTGCCAGAAATTCAAGAAAATGCTGCCCTCAATCACATTCAACTTCATCAAGTCAAGTTAGATAAAATTTCAGAAATACACAAGATGTCCCACGACATTCAACCCTTGTACGTCAACCCTTTGGACCACAGCAGTCACCCTATTAGTATTGGAGTAATACTAATAATAACAGTCATCATGGTAATTGTTGCAGTCAAACTATATAGATGCTTCAGAAAATGGTTCCAAACCCCAAGAAGGACGCCAGGAGTCGTCGAACTTCAGAAAACCCCCGAACTTCCATCTCGGCAGGGAGGAATTATGTTTGTAAATTCCGCTTTATAGACATAATTATTAAGTGACTATGTTTTGACTCTTTTCCTAGTGTATCAGACTTTTGTTGACTAATCAAAGTTATGTGTTTAATTTTATATCATTATTCAGTTAGTTGTTTTAGAGATCTTACTAAGAAAACTTGTATTTTGCTGTAGAATAAAAGTAGTTAAAGATTTAGAATTTTAATTGTTTTTAAAAACTAAGTTTTTAACAAAACAAACATTACTCACGTGTTTGGATCCGCCCCTGTGAACAGTATATTTATGAAAAAATCTTAATGTATGAAATATTAATATTTAGTTGATTAATGGATAAATATTGCATAGTGCGATCTATAACCGTACATATGTTTTTGCTAATGTGAATTTCTTATTCTTTCAGGATTTTTTTGTTGCGTTTTCTGGTAGTTGATGTGCAACTATCCCAGACTCATGGATAAACATAGATGAGAAAATAATTACGTGGGCTCATAAAAAAATTAGCTTGCAAAAAACAATTTGTCCCAAAAGCTGATTGGGAAAATGTTAAGTATAGTTTATCGTACTTCCTACTTAAAAGTTTTCTGTTGCTTATGACTATAACTAAAGAAATTAAGAATTTATGATCAACATGGTTTGCAATATAAAATTTCTCAGGATTTAATTAAGCAACGGCGAAATACAGATGGATTTATTTTAACAGATGAAGTTTGCTGCAAATTATCTTGGAGTAGCCAGAAAAAGACTATAAAGGTTGAAAGAATGTCTTTCATGGAGCATTTTAGAGGTACCTAAGTTAGCAATTTTAAGCTGAAACAATTAGATCTTTACATTGAATAACTAAGCTAAAAAAATATTCATTAAATATTTTTAATCAGATGTGTTAACGTGCTTTTGAAAACTTGGAAAAAATAAATTCTTTAAAGTAATATTTATATGACTAATTATGATTTTTAATTATTTCTAGACACTGTGGTTTCCAACTCTCAATCTTCACTTGATTGCAAGCAAGCAATAATGTCCTGGTTGCAACACACAAATGACAGTAAAAATTGTAGCCGGCAAACATAATGCTCAATACCTTTTGAAAATTTTTTATATAATACCGTCATTGTTTGGTTTATTGTATTGTACTTTTTTATACTTATTTAAGTTATATTATGAAATAATACAGGTAACCAATATACTGTTGAGTTAATACCATTATGATTAAAATAAATAAATAAAATTGGATTTTATACTGAACAAATTGTTAAAATTATTTAATTATATCAAGCACTTGTTTATATTGGTTTTGGACATTTTATTAAAAATAGAATCTTAAATAATAATTATTGTTAAACATTTCAAATGCATGAAATATTTTAGTATTCTAAATTGACTTATAGCGTATACATAAAAATCGATTTAAATATTTAAAATGTTTAGGAAATTAAGAAAACTACATTTCAGAGAATTCAAAAATTAAAAAAAGTCAATAATCGATATATTTATCCTGCTAATTGAGATCTAGAAAAAGAATTCTAAAAGAAATCATATTTCAGCCTACCCATATTATGAGTTCATTTTAAACACATTTTAGAGACCTCAAAATTAAAATTCATTACGAAGTCTTCCCGTGAACTCAGTTAAAAGAGCTATTTATGTAATCATTTTTGCAAGTTCAGAAAAAAGAGCCCTTTGAGAGCTCTTTTTGATGAGATCTTAAAGTCTACATTAAGTGGCGCATTGAAGTTCTTGAAAAGGTCTTGAAAACGTCATTCAGACGTAGAATCTGGCATTCAATTTATAAATCTGAGTTCATGCAGACTGACTTAAGACTTCATTTTGCTATCTGGGTAAATGTCCTCCATCTATTACATATTTTCTTTGAACCAGCATTGTTACAAAACCGCAAGATCCACATCATACACTTTTTTATATGTAGTAATCCATCGGGGATATTACAGCCTTACTACACTTTTTTCCCCATTTACAATTTCAGATACTTATCAGGAAAAACCTGAGGAGAGAAAACACTAATGAACTGGCAAAATAATCAAAGACCACCTCAAAAATATTTTCGAAATTATGTAAATTTGTTTTATACTTGTTTAAGGACTTATAAACCGCAATTTTTTCTTGATTAGCTCTTTTCATACACAATATTTCTAAGAATTGGTAACTGGTATTGTAATCTTTCCATCAACTACCAATAGCTACACTTTGTGTTAGACAGATCTTACCTGATCTGTTAGGGAAAAGAAAAATGACAAAATGTATGATTCAAGCAATTTTTATTTGTACAAATTTTCTTAAGTTGTCGAAATGGCATAGGAAAAATATCTACAATCAGTTCACTGCAAAAACAATTGAATCTTAAAATATAATCGAAATTTGCATCTACATATGAATCAGAATAAAGATCTTCTCCTTTCACACCTAGACAAAAATAGTTTGCAAAAAACACAATTGCTTATAAGTATCAATTTTTATAACAATAATAGAACTTTGTAACTTTGAGTTTCATTAACAACAAGATATGGGAAAATCGTTTCAATAAAAATCACAAGTAGTCCAGATAAAAGGTTTCATCACCGTTGGTCTTCATTCAGAATAACTTTAATGTTATCTGATTTTGTATCTGGTGCTGTTGTCACATCTAGATTAACCTCTTCGACTTTTTCGAGGCCGAAATCGATGCTCATCTGTTTATCCAGATGCCTATCAGCATACCGGCCTGGCGCCGAATTAGATCTGCCTGATCTACCAATGTGGAAGTGCCTAGATGAAGGTACTAGAGAACTGGAGTGTGGAACTGTCGTGGAAGCAATTGTTGTATCACGTCGATGTAAGAACGGGTTCTGGAAAATATGACAATAATCAATAAAAAATATAATGTTTAATTTTATTGAAAATATAGTCATCAAAATATCCGAATGTAACAAATCATCAAAATATGCGAATGCATACTTAATTATGAACGTTAAACAACTAACCACATATTTCGAAAATGACCTTATAGGTAATAATGTTAATATAAATCTAGTAAACCTTGGTCTATGGCCTAATACAAAATATAATACCCACACGAGAAAACGTTGCCAAGGACCAAAAGTGGAAACCCGATTACCTACCACTGAAAATAAAATAACTTTTAGAGAAGAGATGGGAATCAATAAAAAGAAATCACTAATACTGTAAATTGTACACAAATAGTAATTATAGCTTTCAAGGTAGATATTATTGAGCATTAAACAAACCAAACCGAAACTGAATAGAATAAAGGACTAAAAGTTTTCAAAAGAAATAACAAAGGTGTGAAATTTAGAAGTTCAAAAACAAATAGAGTCTATCATAGTAGAGAGAAAACAAAACCTGAAAGTGTGTGCAGCATCAATGTTATGTAAGAAGAAATTTGTGACATAAAACTATACGATATAAAACTAGCTTTAAAATAAATGACAAAGAATACAGTCTAAGGTGAAGCAATATACTACCAGAAATGCCAAGAGAGCAACAAATTAACAAAACAACAAACTTTTCAAGGGATGCTTACAAGATAGTAAAATTTCAGTAGTATGAGAAAACTCAATTACAATATTAATATGCAAGAAAGGAGAATCCTCAGAGCTCGAAAATTATAGAATTATCATACTGTCCCATCCCACACAGCATTAAATATTTGAAGAAATATTTCACTGAAATATTTCTGCAATATTCCTATGTCCACGACAAAACATCTACAGAAATATTTCATGAAATCTTAGAGAAACATTTCGAGAAATATTACACCAATATTTCATGAAATATTTCAGGAGAATTTTAGTCTTGAATATAGTAATATTTTGGAAAAAATTTCAAAAAATACTTTAGACATCAAATATTTTAGTAGTTTTTTAAAATGTTTGACTCTAATATTTCTGAAATATACGTATGCTCACGACAAACAAATCTTTTGAAATATATCATGAAATATTACAGAATATTTCATGAAATATTTCAAAAGGTTTTTGTAGCGAAAATACGATGATTTCTGAAATATTTTATGATACTTCAAAACAAACATGAAATATTATATAAATATTTTTAAATAGTTTACTAAAATACATTTAAACTATTTTTATATTTACAACAAAAGATCTTTTGAAATATATCATGAAATATGACACAAAGATTTCATAAAATATTACAGGAATATTTCATGAATTATTTCAAATGGGGTTTTGTCGCGGACATAGCAATATTGCTGAAATATTTCAAGAAATATTTTGAAATGTTTCAAATCAAACCAGAAATATTGCATAAATATTTTAGAAATATTTCATGCTGTGTGGGATGAGTATAAAAATTTTATGCGATAGGAAAGGGAACGAAATGTAGCACTCCTAGTAAAAAGCAGGTGTCAGAAAGCACCATCACCCATACTATATAATGGAAAAGTTGTAAAAAATAAATAAATCTTCAAAATAACTATTTATAAATCTTTCAAAAGTCAGATCAGTCCGAAAAATTGTTTGAAAAATGCATTTTTTCCTAAATTCATAAAATTGTATGTAATAAAAACGGGAACACATTGGACTCAAGATCGGTATTGCAAAACATATCGTATTAATTACGAGTACAATAGGGATATGCTAAAGATATTTTGGAACCTCGTAAAATGTATTTAACATTGTATGCATTTCTTGGATCGTCGTTATAAAGCCGGAATAATAATATTGAAAATGCTTGTGAATATTGCATTAAACGAGCAACCCTGAGGTCCTCTCAGATGTCTTGACAATTTGACAATCGTTGTCATTACTTCGCTGGCTGCCTTCTATCAACGAATATAGACTTATAGAAGCGCACGTCTTATGGAGAGAATGTCCTCTGTTTACATGTTAGTATGTTACCCACACGATAGGGGCGCTGGTATTTCAGTTAATGGTCATGTATATACAATATTATTGAAACACCAAACAGTTGAAGCGGTAGCCGAGAGCTTAAAGCGCCCGGCCACAAATCTGATGTTCCCGTTTTTTTTTTTTGGTTAAATTGGTTAAATATATATCGTTATTAATTAATTTGATAAATCAATTTTATGTACCACTTTCATTATTTGCATTAACATATTCCGTTAATATTGACAAAGAGATCATATGGAATATTTAATAGTTGCAACTCTAACAAAAATACTAACCGTTTTTTTCTTCCCTATTAATAAAAACCTTATTCCTTTTTATCCCATCCCAATCCTGATGAAAGATGATCTGCTACCTTCCTGCTTGGTTTCCATCAAGTAGTATAAGTTTACATAGTACATTATTAATGATTAGGTAATCATGAAATTAATTTAAAATTTAATTAAAATATTACACTTTTTTGTAAACTTGTGTTAGCCAAAGTAGATCCTTTTTTTCTCTTTTATTTCAAAACATATTTTTTAATTTATAAAATAATTGGTTTTACGAAAATATGTTTTATATAATATTTAGCATTTTGAAACTGCCATAACATAACAGACACATAACATTTATAAAAAACAAAAAATATTACATATACATTCAATGGTAGCAAAAATCAAAATTTTTAAGTTCTTATTTTATGTGATTTTAAAATGAGTTTTATTCATTTATGTGAATTGAAAAATGAAAATAGTACATAAAATTAATTAATAAGGACTTAATACTTAAAAAAATATATACAATTTGCGGATTCGAACCCGCCAGCCTCAATTCAAAACCCCACGCCTCACTCTTTCGACCACCAGACCCTAACCAAATTAGTTGATTTTAGACGGTATCGACGTTGCTTGATTTGTAGTACATCAGCGCCCCTATCGCGTGGGTAACATACTAACATGTAAACAAGGAACATATTTTACTTAAGGCGTGTCCTTCTATAAGAGTCTATATTCGTTGCTTCTATTTTAAAACAATTTCCTGGCGTTACAATGAAAATCCAAGACAATTAAAGCACATTATAAGAACTTTCAAAATATTTTGGGTAAAACTCTAACGGATAATCCTGGTTAATCCGGTGAGGTGCGTTCAGTCAAATATGTCTCTAACTAATTCAATTTTCAATTCTTCAAAAACTCCTTAACCGACAGTATTCATCTGGAACCCAATTCAACTTAACATCGTAACTATTATTGTGACGAGGATTAATGTTTCGAACTTAATTAAGAAAGTTATGATATTTTGAAAACTCTTTACTGGTTTTTCCGACTTTTCTTGCTGAAAAATGCCCCAATCCGGCCTTCTAACGGTCACTAAAATAGAATTCTGATTTGCCACAATTTTTTCATTGCTGGCATTAGGATTCCAAGATCACATTTCATAATAAACGACGAAAATAAACAAGAAGACTATATGTTTAAATAATTTAGAAGCTATTAATGAAGGTATGGCATAAGCGAAATGCTGTTAAATTTTATATTCCAAAATGCCTTTAATTTATCAAAAATAAAGCGAATTGTAGTCATGATTAATCGTTGCTTGTTGTATTTTTATACTATACGGTTGTATTTAATTCTTGTTGCATTTACCTGGAAGGAATGTTTCTTGAGCATATGTTTTATTAATATTAAAGTGTCTAATTTAGGTATGGAAGTTACAACTTTGGCTACATCTTCTTCTGTTACTTCAACTAGATGACAGTTTTCTTCTTCAGATGGAAGGGGGTATTCACCGCATTTCGTTATCCATATATGAGTCTAAAAATAGAATATTTATTTTTGTGATCAACATTTCCTAAAGATGACTCACCTTAATTTCTGGAAGCGTTATTCGCACGTTAGGATCCTTATGTAACATTTTCCTTATCAAGTCTTTTAAATCTTCGGAGATTTTTGGATTGTCAGGAAATTCCACAGGTTGGTGTATTATTTTGGAATACAATGCGATTTTGTTTTCATCGTAAAACGGTACTTTACCGAAAACAAAAGCATATAACGTTATCCCCATGGACCAAATGTCAGTGCCCTGGAAATATAATTTTAGTATAACTATGTTAAGTGGATAACTAGTTTGCAGTGATATTCTATGTAAAGAAGCAAAAGTTTAATATATGTCATGCTGATTGAACATAGGTATGCCGTATTGATTTGGGCTGGTTTGTGATTGTTATCGAATTTAGTGCTGTGACATGGTGTTCTGTTAAATTCAAGAACTATACAGTTTACGGTAAATATTGAAATAATATCAAGTATGGCTGAAACAATATTCAGACATAATTGTGACAGTTTTTCACTTAGCTGGTATTAAAAAAACAAATTTAAAGGTGCCACACTACAATAATATCATTCAATCCAGAGGGGTTTAAAATAAATAAATAAATAAATCTATGCATCCATCTATTCCACAATAGGGAACCAGTGAGGGCAATCGCAAGCTGAACGAGTAACTGCGCAAACTGAAAATATTGAGCAACCTGAGAAGTTGTGAGAGGAGAAAAATTGACCAACTTCGGTCAACAAAATCATTAGCGGCATAGCTGTACTATTCCCTATTTCCGTCGCTAGTTCTAGACATGATAATCAAAACGAACGAAACTGGAAACTACCCCTAACAGGAGGAAAAAAAATATGTAAAAAAAATTGGAATGTTGCTGAGATGATTACTCTGAGGTGGGTTGCTTATATTGTAACGAACTTTTTCTACATCGCGAGCAAAAGGGAGATGGTCATTATTAGGTAGGACGTATCTCGATAACGACTTCAATTATACAGCTAATTAATTTAAGTTTTAAAGGCAATTTTAAAATATCTTTGAACCTACTTTATATAATGTTCTCAACTTTAGTAAGTGAGAACAGAACACCACATACTTCAATTTCAGTTATTAAAAATATTCTATCGCTCCATCGGCGGCGTTCCCACAAACATATACTCAGGAATTTTTGAAAAGGAAACTGGTGCGCCATTGACTTTTCGATGTTTATAGATATTTTTGATTATCCTGGTCAATTCTACACACAAAATGCCTGTTGTGTTTTATTGGATTATGCACTAATTTTGACTGAATGGAAATAACTGAATGGAAATGGAATTTTTAATAATAAAGAATAAATGGTGCATTTAAAACAATGCGGGATGAGATGAAAGTAGAGACTACAATTCTAGCAGTCAGAAGAAGATGTCGGGCTTGCAACCGTCGCGGTGGAACCCAGTTTGAAAAAATATATATAATTATTGCAACTTGTATGTTGTATTTTTTGTAGTTCTAATTTTGCAAGTTACAATTACAAATTTCCAATATATGTGGTATATCGTTGGCAAGGGGTCGAATTAAAGAAGCACTCGAAGTCCTCTATATGCTTCTTATTTCTGTGCTGTGAAAAACTTAATTATTTTGTTTTATGGAACCTCGCGATTTGTGGATTTATATCATTTTTTCACCTCATTATTTGTGTCACATATCGATTGTAATAGAGCAAACAAACAGAATAGAATCTAATCTATTCTGTTTGTATTTAATGAAGTTACAGTGCAAAATAGAAAAGTTACAAAAGCTTATATGAAAAAATCTGGTAATTAAGAAAAAAATTTTGAATAAAAAATCAAAAACCGTAAGTAAATAGATGTTATATGTGTTGCTTGGTATATAGCACATGAACCCATGTACCCATGCCTTTCATGTTTGGCGAACCTTCCACAAAACACCCTGTATTGCTAGATTTAAACGAAACACCCTGTATTGCTAGATTTAAAAGGTTTTTTTAAGTTATGCTTTCCATACAGTTGAAGTGGAGTCAAGTGTTTTATCCAATTTTACATCACAGGATTGCCACCGCTAACAATTTGAGCCTTCAAAGCATTATATGTCTGCACATTTTGTATGTAATCACATATAAGAATATTTAGAATTGAGGATTACAATTTTTGATATAAATTTATCGCTAGAAAAATTATTTACTAGTAGTGAGGCTATTATGAACACAATTAAGCTTATATATATATATATATATATATATATATATATATATATATATATATATATATATATATATATATATATAAGTTATGTGTAGATTATCCAGTTTATTATTAAGGGGGGTTTTTCCGATTTTACCCATTTAAAATCCAAGTCTAACAAATAGGTATGTATCACACTTTATTTCAAGAAATTCTTTCAATATTATTGAAATCTTACCCTTCCACTAAAACCACTACGCATGTCCTCCATCAAACATTCAGGAGCTGTAAATGCTGGAGTTCCAGCGGTGTTTGATAAAAATGCATCGCTGCCATCAAACTCATTACATACTCCGAGATCGGCTATTTGTAGTCGTCCAGTTTCACTTAGCAAAAGGTTTGCGGGTTTGATATCACGATGGATGATACGTTGGTAGTGCACTAAAACAAAAAAAAGTTTGTCAGTAATTAAGCAACATTATTTGTTCAGATGGCATTACAATCATTCGACAATGTCCTATTCTGTAGTATGAACATTTTCATATAAACTATAAGTAATACTAAAATCGGGCTTTGAACTAAAGAAATAACCCTCAGCTCCACTTTAAGACAACATATTTATTGCTTGGGAGTATATTCCAGGTGTTTACAAAAATTAAATGATCTAACAGAAAAGCTTATTAAGTACTATATCTATATTGAGTATTTTTTAGTTTAGAAGGCAAAAGGTTTATATTTTTAAATCAAATGTTGAAGTTAGTTATTGACATTTGAATGTCTAACACAGCCTCTTAATTTTTTACAAAAGCTGGAGCCTGAGATATGGCACATGTTTATGAACATGTGCAGAATTCCCCACATTCTGAAATACAAGAGAGTAAAGTATAATATAGTGAAGCATGAACTCATCCTTTAGGTTCAAATCGTTAAGAAATGATAGGCAAAGTAATCAAAAACAATTTATATCAGAGAGAAAAAAAACATTATTTTAGTATGTATCGTTTTGAAAAATTATGTGGGTGGTGAGTATATAACTAACACAAAATCAAGAAAACTAATACATTTTCAGATGCTATCAATGTTAATAAAAGTTTCTAAGGATCTGGCTATCCATAAAGCAGAAGAAAACGAAGATCTTAATTTGAAAATAGGAGAACCAAGAAAATGCGAAGAAAGTAAATAAAGGAAGTACTATATCATCAGAAATGATATTATATATAGAGTCCAGTGTATTGGACTTCCTACGATGGTCCAATCACATCAAATTGAATACAAAGGTGAATATCTACAAAATTAATTTGCGACGATATTGACTATAGATGAGAAAGCTGCTAGTTGTTGGATACAAATAGGAGAAAGGCGAAAACTGAAAGAGCAAGTAAAGTATCGAAATTAGCACAATCAAAATGAAGAAATTAGAAAACGTACAAAAACGATATGTACTACAACAGAGAGGATTGATACAAGACAACTCATATGGTATGGACTTGGAATGAGAATGGCCGAAGCGAGCACTAAAATACATTCAGCTCAACGAAGCAAGAGAGGAATACCAACTAGGACTTGGGTTGTGGGTGTAGAAAACACTAGGAGAGATAAGAGTATAAATGAAAAAAAAGTGTCAATCAAAATGTGTGATGCGGTAATGGGTGAAGGACCGAACCAAATAATTTTTTTATGGAGTTTATAGGTTCATTTGAATTTGAATACTGTTTATGTCTTTATCATATTCTTTCTATTCTAAATTCCTGTTGGTAAGGTGGTTCAATGTAAATTTATGAAGAGAACTGCATTTATGTATTTCACAATTTCAGTAGTTTCGGTTGTAAATGAAGGATAATAAAAGGAATCTGATAGTAGAACAAATATATCGTGGGTTTCATTTGACAAAATAAACAAGGCCCTATACGAATTAGCAAATTAAATTTGAATCCAGTATGAGCCTTATAAATCTATCTCCGTTTGTTTGGTAGTTGTGACTTTTTATAGTTTAGATTGTACGAGTATTATACACTCGTTTCTTAAATTATCTATTCTTCATCTATATACAAAGTGGTTATGAAACTTACCTTATATTTTTGAGTATTATACGAATTAATCTTAAAAAATATAAAAAATAACAAGGTTCTAACCAACTTTCAATATTATCAGATGTGGCCGACAGTTAAAAATATTTTAATTAGAATTTTTGAAAACTCCAAACCTCAATTTTCAAAATTTTCCTCTACAACACCTAACATACCACCTCGTTTGATGAACACTATATGTTAGTGACCCAATTGTATAGTTATATTTTATTGTGCAACTATCTAAATTCTTTTAAATATTCTTTGTTTATATTCCGTTTACGTCATTTCGAATTTGCTATGTATTTATCTGTCACAAATCGAAAGATTAAAAAAACACATATAAAATTTAGATTTTATTTGAATATGTTTTGATGCACGAAAGTATCTACATTTTCCTTGAATGAACATGAAACGCCTACACAAAGTTAGTGAAAATATTTTATCGTTTTCCCATGCTTTCAGTGTTTATTTGTAAGCTGTAAAAAGTTTTAAGAAACTTACGCATCCATATGTAAGAAAAATAAGAACCTCAATTGCCTAATTTAGCAATACTGAAAATTTTGTAACGCAAAGGGACAGGATGGAGCAAAAGTGTCACCTGAAGGTTCTTAATATCCTGGTTGACGTGGAGCAAAAAAGGTCGACATTTTTATGGAATGATGTAATCTCTCTATTACACAAGCGACAGTTTATAACTTCCCAGAAATTTCAGCTCGCTTCGAATTGAATTTCCAAAAATAACAATTGTTGTAAAATGGCAACCGACTATAAAAGTGATTTTCCCGAAGTGGAAAATCCAAAAGACGTATTAAACTTGTGTTTAATAGTAACTATTAACTACGATATGACAATAATAAGGCAACTTTTTTATTTTGACACATATCTTATATTTTAATGTCAGTAATTTTCGAGAATACTCCTTCATATGTAGAAGATCTTTGTCAGAGACATTATTTTTTGAGATATGGAACGAGGTAACAGTAAAAAGAGTGGCAGTCATTTGAGACTTCCCTTCTCTCGTTATCTCACTGTCTCTAGTTTTCTTTATTTGTGTCACTCTTAGTAATGGAAATAAATATCAGGTGAATTAAAATAATTGTCACTATTTTGTTACGAGTCAAGTATTAATCCTAATTTACTCTTAAATTAAATATATCAGCCAAGAAATATAAGTTTATATAATGAGTAAGTGTTTGTAAATAGTTTTGTTCATCTGAATAAGTATTTGAAGACAAGATGTCAAAGAAAAGTTCGCTTTGTTCTTAGCTAAAATCATTACAAACACAACATTTATATAAAACAATAAATTATGTACCTACATACTAACAGTAGCAACAATTAAAATTTTTTAATGTTCTTATTCTATGTAATATTAAAATGAGTTTTACTCATTTTATGTCAATTGAAAATAGTACATAAAATTAATTAATAATAATAATAAAAAAGTATAATTGTTCTCGGTTTCTAACCCGAGAACGTTGGATTTGCGCCTTACTGATTGTCTATAAAATACACTGTGAACTGAATTGTATGGGTATATTAAGATCAAGGTAGTGTGTTTTGTCGGTGTCGGTGTCGAAACAAATGAAATCTCAAGTTATCCAATTCATTCCCTTGCTGATCTATTTTCATATGTGTGAATGTTGGCCCCCGTTAACAAGGTTTCGCTTCAAAAGTCGCCAAGTCTGGAGCATACGGTCAGTAGCTCACTAAGTCAAATCTCCGTTCATTCCAGTCAAGTGCGACAACATCCACAGAATGATAACTCCTATTATTTGATCGTGCCGATTAGAGTAGTATTTCGCATTTCTTGTCTTAGTTGCAGGTCCATTTAGAGTTTATGTGGGTCAGATTACCACCTGTCTGAGAAAGTAAACAAAAAATGTGTTTACGCCCTGCAGTTAGCGGCACCCATCTTGCAGACAGGGTGTACACATTCAGGTCGTTTATGTTACCTCTGCTTATGTTATCACATTTCTCCGTTGGTCCAATTTGCACACAGTATTCATTTGCTCTTTGGATCATTTTTGTTAAATATTTTTTATTTAAGTGTGGCTTTCACAGCTCATGTCAATGGATAAACAGCATTTTTCAGGGATGTTTTATCGCGGTGTATTAGAATTTCTTCCCAACGTTTTATCTGCAACTGCATTTTCGGAGCAGCCTGCGGCGAATAGATACCTCATAGAATGCTTAAAGTGAATATGACCATCATACAGCGCTGCCACTTCAAAAAATTAGTACTGCTGTTTTTGTGTGAGTCCTTTTCGTATTTTATCTATTTTGTATATAACAAACGTATTTAGCAGTTGTTGTTTTTTCATTAGAAATTTCCTGTTGCATTTGATTTTGCACACAGATCCATCCCTCAATTTTTTGATTCTCTGTATCTCTTTCCACTGTAAGTAAGACATATAGCAATAGTTTAGAGCTAGCAGTTTGCAGACTGCCAGTATTTCGGCAAACACTATATTTTCTACATTTACTCTCTTTAACTTTTTCTACATAAATACTCTGGCGCAACATACGTATGTATAATATTACCTCACTTACGCTCATCATAGTTCGATTTGTCTCTCTCTCTATCTAAGATTTCCGTTTATTTCTATGTGTGACGGTTTTGTCTAATATACTTCACGTTTTTTTTTAAATTTTTTGAAACTAAGTAAATATTAACTAAATGTTTTACTATTGGCGAAGTAAATTAACTAATTAAAAATTCTTAATTTCATTCTTAATATTCCTGCACTTAATGTTGTCAATAATGTTTGAATTTCAAATACATGTTTTTAAATAACATTAAAAAAAATTGGAAATGGTGAGTGATTTACATTCTACAATAAAAATCAGTAGATCAGTAGTAACTCACTAGACAAACCGGAAAACCAGTAGATCTACATATTCTTCCCGCTCCTGGAGGGGAGAATAGCGGTGAGAGCAGATTATATGATCTGTATTAATCGGAAATTTCGCTTGTGTTCAGAAACAGGGTATCGGTGTATGTGGTGATGTTCCTGAAAGAATTTTTAAACCGTTTTATAATGATGTTTCTGAGTAGGTACCTAAAATGATCTCTTGTATTTAATCAAAAAGTTTTAAGAAATTATTGCACATGCTCCCTAAAGTTTCATGTGATCCTTCGCTCGATTGGATTTCGATCTTGATTTATAGGATCTTATTGTCAAGTAACCATTTGCTTGAACAGCACGATCTAAATAGGGTAGCTAATGGTTTAAATGACCTGATTCGCAGATTTTAGACATTCAGTCTACTAGAGTCTTAATTACAGCCCTGTTTTTAAGAATGTTCATTGGCATGTTTGTTGAGGTAACTACTTCTGAGAGTCTGTTTTTGTTTTAAATTAAGTTGTAAGGTAATGCCGTTATTCTCTGAAATCAAAACGTCAAGAAGAGCCTCGTTCTTGTTCAATGTTGAACTGAATCTGTAGACAGATGCCGTTCAATGTCTGTAGTCCTTAATGTAAGATTTGGTGGTCCAATGCGAAGTTTTAGATTATGTATTTGTCAACGTTGAGGGATAAAGAGCCGATGGTATTAAGGATGAGAGGAAGAGCGATACTAGGTTTTAAAAGGATGTGTAAACCAGTTAATCTTGCAGAGAAAACGTTCGGAAGAAATTCCAATAGACTTCAAAAAGAAGGAGGTCCTCAATTCTGTATCTATGTTTTTTTATGTTTATGTTTTATGAATACTTGCAAACGACTCAAGGAATTTCGACCGTTTATACTGGATCTTGTTCCGGGGATCTCGAAGGAGTCCCATATTTTTTTCATTAAAATAGCTTGTACTGTTTATTAGAAAATGGGGAAAACTTCTTTACTGATTTTCTTATTTACTACGCTTTGGTGGAGTCGCCGGTTGAAAGTCTGGATTTTTTCAATTCGGAATATGGGATAAATTAAAGAGAAATTGGATTAGTTCCGAGATATCCCGAAGTGGTTCCAGATTTTTTTCAGTAACATAGCTTGTACCGTTTTTTAGAAAATTGGAGAAAAACTTTTTTACCGACTTTCTTATACAGTAAGCTTGGGTGGAGTCGCTGGTGTCAAAAATATGGAAAAAATTTCTGTTCGGAACATGGGGTATAATAAATTAAAAACAGATTGGATTGGTTCCGGGGGATCCTGAAGTGGTCCCATATGTTTTTCCAATAACATAGCTTGTACCTTTTTTAGAAAATACTGTATAAGAATGTCGCTAAAAAAACTTTTTTAGCGACTTATACACAGTGTGTATTCATAAATCACCCGATATCTTTCTATTAATAATTTTAAGAGAAAAAGTTATTCTTCATAATCAGATTTGCATGTTCTAAAACGTAAACAGTAATCATTCCATGTCACTTTTTTAACTGTAGACGAGGTTTGCCATCAAATAGGAATTTTGATTACAAATTAAAGTATCTTTATTTTTGTTATGACCTAAAATTGTTTTCAAATAGAAGTACCCCAATTAGAATTAAAAACTGCATCTACTTATGTCATTGCACTAAAAATTGCATAATAAGTATTTATATAATTTTTGCAACTATACACTAGGTTTCAAAAAATATATCAATTTTCTTTAAAAGTTGGGTACCTATATTTTTTTATAATATCTCAAATTGTAATCAAACAAAGTTTATTAGAAATGAAAACTGCATCCAATTGTGCCATATTATTAAGTAAATCGAAATAAATGTCAGTTAATCAACTTCAAGATGGAGGTTCTCAGTTGGTTTCTATATACATAGTCTTCATAAACTGAATTCAAACGGAAAACGTTCTTATTCTTCATAAAAATATTTGCATGGTCTTGAAACGTATACCTACTTCACTATAATCATTACATGCCACTTTTTCAACTGTATACGACATGTGTCAGCAAATATGAATTTTGCGTAAAAGTAAAATACCTTTATTTTTCATAATAGATAAAATTCGTATCAAACAGGGGTAATAAGAATTATAAAATGCATCTAGTTGCCACATCACTAAAAAATTGTATAATAGATCTTCATGTCACTTTTCCAAATTGTGTACTAGGTTTGATAAGGAATATAAATTTTGTTTAAGTACCTTTATTTTTAATAATAACGTCCTATTGTACTATATCAATTAAAACTGTTTAACGATTTATTAAAAGATTTCGACTATTAAATGAATGTCAGTATAATTAACAGACCTAAAGAATGATGATACTCAGATCGTCTACAATATAGTGGATCCACCTAAGTTCGAATCATTCTTAATACATATAGATATCTAGAAAACAAGTTATTCTATTCAATAGTAAACGAGGATGGTCAAGCTAATAAATGATCCTTAAAAGTAAAATATCTTATTTTAGGCAATATCGAAAAAGTTAATTGGATTTGAAACTGCATCCAATTAAGCCATTGCATCACTAAAAGTTGTAAAATAATGTAAGGATACTAAACAACTGTCACGATAAAATTCGACGTCCTACAGTATTTTGTTTTGGTATTTTGTTTGATTTTTTTTCTCTCCCGGATTTATTTGTTGCTAAATGATTTGAACAAATTTCCGCCCCACCTTTTAATAATATAGTAATTAGATTGATGCTTTTTACTGTCTCGGCTTTATTTGTTGCTAAATGATTTGAACAAATTTACGCCAAGCCTTTCAATAATTTCCATTTTCAAGCAATGGATTTAAACTCATTTTAAATTTAAACCTACGAAAGTCAAAGCACTATTATAGTAATTGACAAAAAAATGATCAGGTAAAATGTGTGCGTATATTTTAATGAAATAAAGAGTTACTTACAGTATTCAATTCCCAGAACGACATCTCTAAAGTACGTCCAGGCTTTTTCTTCACTCAAAGGTGTATCAGTTGGTACTTCTAAAACTTGGCCCCTTTCCAGAAGTTCGAAAACTAGATACAAATGGTCTTCAACGGGATCATCCAGAACTTCGACTAACTTCACCACATTGGGATGGTCAAGTTTTTTTAATATAGCAATCTCACGGTAAATCTTCTGAAGTGGATCGTTGATGGTTATGGAATGAGACCGACTGTCTTTTCTTTGCGGTGGTAAACGACCAAACATCCCAGCTCGTTTGAACAGTTTCTTCTTAGAAAGTATTTTCATTGCCTGTAAAAAAATCACATTACCTACAGAAATCGATTAATCGATTATAAATAGCACATTAAAATTTCAAAGATTTATTAGAATATTGTTAGAACTGGGAGTTGAATGTATGCTTTCAGTTTTAAAAATTCTCAGAATGGTGCTTAAATATAAATGCTTGGAAGTTTGCCCGGAGAAAGGCAATAAATACCACATGTAGCCGCCGCAAGGTTAATACATTTAGTTCCTTTCAACCTCGAAAAAATTCCTTAAGCAGAATTAGCTGTCACTGGCCGGGAAAACCTACGTTCTGAAAATGACAGTTAATTAAAAATCCGAAATCAACCATATCGAAGGCAAAGTACAAAATTAAGTTCAGATGGTCTAAGTTCACATCGAAAAGTTCAGAATACACTAAGACATGAAATTGTCCAGGTACTGTAGTTATAAAAAGTTATGAAATCACACATTTTCGATGGCAATTTCTGCTGGTCCATGAAATAGAGATAATTTTAAGTAGTTGCTATTGCCAACTGATAATTATAAAAAGGCTATATTACCTGAGGTTTTACTGAGAAGCTTATAGAATCATAATTAGTGTTCAGTCCAACTCACCACATAAACTCAAGACTCTATCAAAGATCTAGCAAAGTTTTGTCTATAGACTAAGTTAAACAAAGCCCCACTCCCTTAGAGATGATGTCGTTATGGATTTGTCTAGACCAGGGTTGAGAGAAGTTTACTTAATTAGTTCTTGGACTCTCGGATGAAACTAACAAGGTGAAATATATGTTTTACACTGTTTTCTGAGATGAGAGAAAGGTATTTGAGCGCATGGATAAAGACCTACAGGTCACTCTGTTGAGTTAGGCTGCCACAATACTCCAATCGGGAACAGACAGGCCAATAACACCTGTAGAATGTTTGTGTCAAAGAGATATAGATCATTTTATGTAGGACTACAGAGTTAGGCTATACAATAATCACCATCTAAAATCCGATTATTCAAATTTATCACCCACAAGCCCTCAGGACTATAACCAGATAGGGTTCTGCGAAGATCTCGATAGTTTAATCTTCCAGGGTACCATTCACGGTGAAAAGAGCCGCAACATATTCCATGCTAGTGGTGTTGATCCATTTTTGAGGGCTTGCTGGTGATGCAGAAATTTAACTACATTGAGATGAATCCAGTATCTGGCATCAGGTGTCAGAGGCAGATATTGATATGGACTCACGTTTAATACCTTATAATATAATATATAACGCACGGCGATTTTTGGATGAGGCCTTTTGACTTAACCAACAAACATATGGCTTCAGAAGAAAATGATGAACATAGACCTAGGGGCGACATGGGTCAGGGTTAAAAAGGAAATAGTGAACTTGACTACGCCAACATTTTTGAAATATTACGCATAGTAGAGGTGAACGACCAGAGTTTGAGCTTAGAAAATTTGTCATTGAATTTAATGAATTTTCCAGAGATCACTGGGTATCAGAAAAAAAAGTTGTTATTTTAGAGAACAACTAAATCTCAGGCTAGCTCCACTTATCAAACCTATTGTAGATATGTGTTTTCAGACTGTTTTTGAAAGAATCCGTGTTGGGAGAATTTCTTGTGGAAGACCACTTTCTGAAGTTATCATCATTTGTGTAGACCAGATGGTGTAGATAGACTAGATCGTTAGCAGGTTGAAAATTGGATAGATCAGGGCGATCATAAGGCACTGCGTATTGATGTCATTTTATATGCATCCTAAAACGACAAAGACAGTCACAAATCAAGCAAAAAAGTAATTTGGTCACGAAATACAGAAATTCTCTTAAACATATACCAGTTGTTAAAACTTTTAAAAAATCTTGTAAGCCATGGATCACTGAAAATGTAAAAAAGTTGCAATGCTTGTGGAATTATTATAAACAGCTGCGAAAACATACTCTTGATTATAAAATTAGAACTATTTTTCTGAAAAAACTGTGTCACACTGATATACCAACTACTGTTCCACTACTAATAATACTGATATAATATCAAATTATAAAACAAATTGTATATCCTCTAGAAAGTTTGTGTTTTCAGAAACTAACGAGATTCAAGTCTTACAACATTTGTCTTAAATCAAATGCTTGTGGAGCTGATGGTGTACAACTGCAGTTTATAATTTATGTTGTCCATTCCTTTTGCGTTACTTAACACATATTGTAAATTCTTGCTTATCAAATAACGAATTTCCATTAGCTTGGAAAAATGCTCTTATTATTCCACTGCCTAAATCCACAAACATTAATGATTACAAAGACCTTCGCCCAATCAGCATTTTACCATGTCTTTCTAAAGTTCTAGAAAGGGAAGTTAATTTTCAACTAAGAAGTTTCTTGGACTCTGAGAAATTAATTCCAAGTACACAAGCAGGTTTCCGGAAAGGTTATAGTTGTTCTACTGCACTTGCAAATGTTACGGATGATATAATAAGAGCTAAGGATGAGGAAATGTAACAATTCTTGTTCTACTTGACTACTCTAAGGCATTCGCTACTATAAGCCATGAGTTACTCTTATGCATACTAAAACATTTAGGTATATCTGAAGAGACGATTAAATTCTTTAAAAATTATTTGAGCCACAGGACTCAGAAAGTGATATTAGGAGACGTAGTATCGAATTGTCCTCTGCCAGAATTTATCTTCTGCCAAGATATGAGGGACCTCTACTGTGGAAATTACACCTCCCAGTTAGCTAAGTTCGTATACAACATTGCGATTCACAAACTTATACAAAATGTAAAACTGTTTGCTAGAATAAAGTTCATATTATTATTATTATCCGATGACATACAATGTATGGCATCACACTCCCTCTAAGGCACTTATACATTTCTTTCCCAAAATCAAAACTTGATGAGTCCATCTTGTGTATTAGGCCCGTGGTTGGATTTTACCGTCCGGGCTGTTGCTAGTTCATTTGTTTGTAAAGATGTTCTGAACGAATATTGTTTAATAGATGTTTTGGGACGTTACATCTCAATCCTTCTAAATCCTGCTATATTGTCTTTGGTCCAAACAATTGTATAAATGAATTAGTGGGCATTATTGATATTCGAATTAATGATATCCCCTTAGAAAGAAAAGATAGTGGGAGAAATTTTGGCCTAGATAGTGATCTGAGGTTTAGGACTCATATAACCAACTGTTTAAGAACTGCTTATTTAAAACTCAAAGAATTGTATAGATATAAACATATTTTTAATCGGAAACAAAAAAATTTACTTTGTGATTTATTGGTTTTATCCCATTTTAATTACGGTGATACTATTTACGGACCTTGCATTGACTTTCAAAACAAAAATAGGATACAAAAAGTACAAAATGCTTGTCTACGCTTTATATTTGGTCTGAGTAAGCAAGAACATATCTCACATAAACTTGTAGCAGCAAAGTGGCTGAATATGAATGCTAGACGTGAATTTCATTCGGTATGTTTCTTTCTACAAATTTTAAAAACCCATTCTCCTGAAATTTTATACAAAAAAGTCTCCTACAGATTAGAATTACATGATGTCAATGTTAGAACTAAAAATAATTTGTCTTTTCCTAAACATCATAGTGAATTTTTTAAAAGAGCTTTTAGCTACAATATTGCTAAATTAATAAATAGTCTACCATCACACTTACATAAGGCACCAAAATATTCAATTATGAAATATTACAAGCATTTGAATAACATTTTTTGAACTCCCATGTCCTCCGCCAGCATGACCTTTAACATACATTAATAAGAGTAAGAATCTTGCAACTTCTGCCATCTTAGATATGACTGCTTTATGTAGTAATACGGTTAAGTGGAAGAACAGGGTGTGTTATTGGTCTACAATAAAACACAACTGAACTTCGCCGATTCACAAACTTATACCAAAATGTAAAACTGTTTGCTTTAAATGAATTATTATTATTATATTTGAATAAGGTCAATAGTAAATTTGAGAGAGTATTTTATTTAAGGTTAGGTTAGGTTGTAAAAAGTAGAGTTAAAAATCGAATGATAGAACCCAACTATACAACAATATAACAAATTTCAATGTTGAATATAAGATCTCTTTCAAATTGAGTTCTTTTAAAAGCAAATAAAATAGATAATTTACATTGATTACGAAAATGATTTTACTGATAATTGAAGTTCAGTTATAAGATTCATATGAGAGAAATACAATCTGACAAACGACTATCTCTTATTGCTTTTGTTCAAATTTTCTTAAATTTTCACATAAATGGGGCTCATAAAAAATATGAATAATTTCATTATTTACTTAAGGAATCGACTGTAGATTATTCCTATATATACAAAACCCCAAAGAAATAGTCCAAATGGTGTTAGAATGTGACCTAACACAATTGAACTATTTAAAACTCGATGTTTTCAATTTTGTTACTATGTTATTTGAATTTTATATGCCATTAACGCGAAATCACGGGCGTATGTTAGTATTGAATTATTATATCACCCCCATTCTCTACAGTGAAGCATGAAGCAACGAATCAACTACTAATTTGAATGTGTTCTTTGAGATCAGAACGTGTCGATCGCTGCTCGCCGACATCTGCCTCTGGGATACTTCGTGTGTAGCCCGAATATTTTACCTAAGTTGATCTGCATAATCATTAACTGCTTTGGACGGTTCTTCTGGTGTGGCGTACATGACAGTCTTAACTAGGTGCTGAAAAATACTCTGGCCGGAGTCAATCCTGTGCTGCTATAGACGGCTGAGCGGTAGAAACAACAGGAATAAGGGCATATGCTCATCCTAATCCCGCTGGTTGTTGCTAACAACCTAGGATAGATCTTGTTTCCAGGCCCTGTTAAATCTTTTCACATTCCATCCGGTTATGGCTGCAAGGGAGTCGTTTTGGTTGTCTTGATGCCTAACATCGTACAATTCTTCTGGAATACGTTAGACTCGAAATTCCGCCTTTGGTCCAACAGTACCCCAAACCTACTGAAAAGCTATTCCACTAGAAAGATTGCAACCGTTGTTGCCTAGGACCATTGCTAAAATAATTTGAGACTAGAATGAATGTGTTACCCTTCTCGGACCCGGCGACATCAATAGCTATTCTTGCAAATATAATACCCACATTGTACCGCTGCATTCTGCCTTTAGCCCTACTATCTGCCCAGATGTCACCTTTTCGGCTCGGCTGTCCTCGAAGTAGTTTACCCAGTAAAATCGTTGACGATAGATCCATAGATGACCTCCGGTAATCCTATTATGTACTTCGTCCAGGAGGGTAAGTAACTTTCGCGTTAATTATTTCTTTGTGCCTATAATGACTTCAAAGGACGTCCGAGTAGCTAACTACCTCATGCTAACTTGGCCTGAGTGCCTTTCTCCTCTTAAGTAAAAGGAATTATTCAAGATGTGGGTCGCCCATTTGTTCCTATTACATTGTTTTGTTGCCAGTTTTCATTCACTTGCTACGTACCTGTCGAATGGTACTGTCCTTCTTATACTGACTGACTGACTGTTTCTGGTGATGGTATAATTGTATTGGCCAATTCTGACGGGTGATCGATCTGGTAGCCTTACTTTAGAGTCATATTGGAAATGCCCTATACGTTTAAAACGATAACATACGTCACTGATTCCTCGTTTCTGTCTTGTCTCAATTTTTTTTCTTTATTGCAGATAGCACTTTCTGAAAGGCCGGCTCTGACTCACCTTGACTGACAGAACCTGTTTTATCTTTGGTTTGAATATGTTCGTGGTAGCCTCTACTTCCAAAGCACATCGCCGAGCTTTCTGACTATTCATTATACCACTCAGATTCAGTTTTAGTTTAATCTCGACATTTCTGGTACCATTAATAAAAGTTTGTGTATCCAATTGGAGATATTGTAGAATTTCACCAGATTTTTGTCTTTTCCAATCAGTCACTCATGGTATATTTGACTCTATGATTGGTTGTCATATCTTTTATATCGGACTGCAATGATATTGCCGATTGTACCCTGACTATTCACTGAAATGTACTGAAGATTTTCTAACGCAGGTCCTTTTAAAGAACTTACAAGAAAGGTAGACTTTTCTTGACAATCCCAACCGTGCTGTTACAAAGGAACTTTTGGTACTTACGGTGTTCTAATATCTTCCTTGTTAATGGTTATCATCTCCGTTTCAATTTGATTTTGGATAGTGCCAGTTGGCTTTGCTTAGAATCACTTGATAATTTCATCAGATTCCACTATCTGCATCTTATTGTTTTTCAGTACTACTACTAGTAGTTGTTAAAATTTTTAATTTACATTTTAATTCATCCTGGTTTTATATTCAAACTGTTTTTGTTGATCTTTCATTAACCTATATTTTTTTGAAATTCTTGTCGAGTATGCGGTTCTTTTTTACCTACTTATTTCAAGATCTTATTTAGATAATCTTAACGAAAATTCATTTTATCTAGAACTGTTAATTTGGATTGGAGATGTTGATACAAACAATACAGAATGTAAGGACAATATAACAAAACACATTCAATTCAAAGCCTGTGGTTGGTATTCAGGAAATACTTTTTAGAATCGTTACCACATGGGTAGATCCTTCAAAGGCAAAAAGCAAGATCTAACAACATAATCACCATCATAATATGATGGTGATTATTGTATCCGTATATTGTATACGGAACCCTAAAAAACAACACAAATATCGTATTGCAATTTAAATTAACTCAAATTATAAAGTAAATCATTATTTCTAGAAGATTTTTCATAAAAAAATAATACTGGCCTTCCTCTGAATCAAAAAGAATATACATAATATGTATATTTTTTTTCTTTTGGCGTAATATGTATATTCTTTTTGATTCAGAGGAAGGCGAGTATTATTTTTGTTAAAAAAAATCTCCTAGAAAAATCCGGAGTGATATTATATACTAATTTGAATTCTTTTTGATAGATATTATTTT